>BMAV01006861.1:126414-141034 GCA_019973955.1 Trichonephila inaurata madagascariensis
CGGCAAAACTCATTCTTAACGAAACTTTACTCAACAAAAGAAACATACTTACAAAATGTCAAGTATGTTTGTGTGTGTGTCTAATAATTCATAAACGGGAATATTTATCTATAACGCCCCTTTAACCTCTCGCAGCCCCTTTTGAGGGGGCGATTTTCGCAAAACCCCTTCTTAGTCGACCTCTACTTCATGAAAGTAACAAGCCAGACAAATTTCAAGTCTGTCGCTTTAATAGTGTGGGAGTATCGCGACGAGTGAGTCGCTTTTCTCGTATACTTACAGATAGATCAACGGGACTGTATTATTTCTTTTTCAGGAACAAAACTTTACAGAAATTTTGAGATTTTGTACATGAATTTCACAAGCATAATATGCAATTAAATAATTTTCGAATTAAAAGCAATTAAGCACGCAATTTTATAAAATTTAATTCTTAAAGTAAAATAAATCAATATAGAGTTTAAAAACAGAGGTAAAAACAGCTTCAGATTAAAAGAGAAGCGTCATTACAGTAAATAATCGCTTAAGGCTGTCTTCGGCTAATGTTAAAGAATAGGGGCCAAATTCGGAATATTTTCTTAGATATAAAAGTACTCACACACACAAGCATTAATATTATATTCTAGCTACACTATCCTGTAGAGAATCACTTATTTTCTCATACTACTCATTTTTATACGAGTTTTGACACATTTTTTTCTTTTATAAAATGTGTTATGCATTTTTTTTTCCTATACCGTAATGCTAAATGAGCTAGCCCTTCACATGTAAAAAGGAAAAACTAATTATTTATGAAATATTTTGAAATTTTAAAATCACTATATTATAAACAAATGCATGAGTTACAATGTCACAAATTTTTATAAAAATTGAGGCATTTTTTCAGTCCGAAAATGTACTCCGCGTCAAGTTCACGCTCTTGTACATATGGCGAAAACAGTCTTAAAAATATTCTATCAAAAAAAAAAAAAAAAAAGTACAGTCGTTCATCTTTTAACAGTATTTATCATTCAATTCTCCAAATTATTTGGGTTCTTATATTCCATTTTCTTATTCTGACCATCTTATCTTGGACATCATTGACCCTTAACCCTAAAATGATTGCTTGATGAAGATAGTCGCATAATGAGGTTCCACAGAAAAGGCATTTTTTTAAAAATGAATGCGAGTCTGCGCAGTAAAGCATCTTTTCCTGTCCTGACGATGCTATTCTTCACCGGGATTGAGGGATGCAGTGCAGGAAAGCCAGTGGGGAAGGTGCCGATAAATCGATGAAAACCCATTAAGTGTTACAAACCTATTAGCTGGATGGCTGCCGACGAAATTAATGAAATTAGATAATGGATTTTTGGGATTTACAACGTTCGCCTCCTGCTGACACTAACATGATTTGTTGCGCGCTTAGAAATGCACTCTCTTCCTACTCCAGCACGCCGGGGGAGGCACAAATTACGTTAAGATGGAAAAAGAATTCCTTCCCTCCCATTTATGATTTTACGCGAGATTTTTAATTTTTTTAATGGACTCCTACAGGTCTTTCTTTTTAGCGGGAAGACCCCAGTACGAAATAAAGAGGAATAGAAACAATTTAGAAATGGGATGGTAAATAATATAACATGAGAGAGAATCTACAGCACGAGGGGGTATAGATTTTTTGCGCCCTCCCTCACCTCCTCTCTCTAGAGGGGGGGGGGGGGAGAGTATGGCAATGGCTTTGGTCTTTCTCGCAGACGATATTTACGTAATGGATTCGGTACTGGGAAGCACACGGGTAGGCCGCTGGTGTTTTTAAGCCTAATCAGTAATCAGCATACATGCGCATTAATTGCAAAAGCAACAGAGGGCTAGTTTTTTTTTTTTTTTAAATATCTACTTGAGAAATGGCTCCGAGACTGTTTGCGTGTGGATGTAGTGACTGCAATCTCAGGATCATAAGGTAATTACAATTAGTGTGGTAGGAAACACAGTTATAGTTAGGGAAGGAAATGAGAAAAAATAAAATAAATGAAATTTTAAAAAATGGCGCGTGATTCAGGGACATTAATTAATAAGAGGCATAGAGGAGACTAGAAGCCATTTTTCATTCGTTATTTATATTTTTCTGGAACTTCTTGGGGTGTAAAACCTGGGAATAATTTAAATTTATTTTGGTTAGAGAAGTAATGTCACGCGTTCTCGGTTGAACACATCGAAGTTTGTAATTATATAAGTTACTTAGAATGTAGCGCGTTGTAAAACTAAATTAGTGAAGGGCAAATAAAGTCAAATTAATTTACTGTGAGATCTTCCCAGAATTTTTTTTACTTCCAGAATCTCATAGACAGAATTCGAGTATTTTATAATTAAATTTCTCTTATTTCAAAACAAGTTTAAAAATTATTCGATGATGTAATTTTAATCTTATTCAAATATCAAGTTTTTTTAATTCACTTGTGAAGAGAATATTTTCGTGCATAATTTTATGCTGTCCTTAGCAAATGTATAAACAGGTTCTCTTCGCATGCTTCTATTGATTCAAAACTTATACTAAACTGTTTGAATTGATAATCTCTTTCTGCAAAGGAGAACTGCTATTTAAAGTTAGGTGAATCGTTCGCGGAGGAAAATAGTAGTCAGATGTAGTAATGATATATTTGTGAAATTTATATTTGCGTATCTAAGAACAAGACTAGGAGCCTTGTGTTGTTTGAGTCCAAATATCGCAAAATCCAGCGTATAACGCGCACCCTCTTTTTAACGAAGATATCTGAAATATTAGTATGCATTGCTTTTATGTTTTAAAGTAATTTATTCGAGGTTTTCTCCCAGACTTGAAAAAATAAGATACTTCTAGAACTACAACGCTTCTAGTTCATAAGGCAAGTCGTTTCTTTTAGGTAAACAGTGTTTCGATACATGTAGAAGTAAAAATTTTGTATGCTCATTTCTTTTGTTATTTTTAAGGCTATCGTTTTTATACCCGGCGTATAACGCGCACCCTTAATTTTCAATCTTATATTTTGTGTTCAAAGTGCAACGTTATACACCGGATTTTACGGTAAGTAAGCCATGTGTCTACATTAATCGATAAGTACATTTAGTAATTATTATTATTATTACAGATTAAGACTGACTCACTCCCATTATCTATTGCAAAAATTGATTATAGTTAAAAGTGATAAGAGTAAAATTTTGTTGAGTTTTAAAGATGCCTCTTCCTTCGGCTAATCCCCGCAATAACTCGAGCGGAGGTTCCCTAGAGATGATACGTAGTGTGATAATATTTTTAAAGACATACTTGAAAAAAATCCAGTGTTTAGTCATTGAATTCTATTAGATCTGACGACAAATTATTAATGATTCGAAATACCTTTGTGACGGATTCTATTTACCATTATTATTATTCTATTTTATATAACCTATTTTTGTAAAAGAACTACGATTTATGTTAATGAGGGTTATTATTTAAAGTCAAGTGAAGAGGGAAGATGGCGATGGGGCTGTTTGTAGTCACGTTCAGATTAAGACGTTCGTTAATATTTGAATCATAATTCAAGGTTAGCGAATTAGAAGGAGCCATTCTTCTACTTATCATCAATAGCCGATTCCTCGTAATAAGCACCAGATATATATTCTAGATAAGCGGTTATTAAACTTTTCATAGCCGTACCTCCCACCCCCTTTTGTGTACCAGTCTGACATCGTGGAATCCTAAGATTTTAAAAATTCCTCTCCGACTCCCAACACACGGCTGAGGAATTTAAAGGTTCCTCAATAGCCCTAAGACTGACTCTGCCACTTACACAGGTTTGTTTCCATAGGTGTTTTAACTATTTTTAGTAAATATTATGTAATAGTAATGTTTAAATAATTGCAAATAATAATAAAAAAACTGAATTACTAATCTCACACGAAATGCATGTTCTAAGAAATTTTTTCATTGGGGACAATTTAAGAGATCTAATCTAGGATGACACCTTTCAATTTTTTCACGAGACATTTCAGAATCTGTAAAAGGGGGAAATTTCAATAATGAATGAGAGACCTTCGCAGATCCCCTAAAAAAGCACTGAGGCCTCTGGGAGTCTAAGGGTTGAGTTGAGTTTGGTGTTTTATGGCGCAAGAGCCAGTTTTGGCTATACTGCGCCAAACATTCATAGGTCTGTGGTCTGGACGGGAAAAGAAGAAATTGGATGACAAGATGGAGGGTCGAAAATAGAGAATGATCACTAGGGTACCCCGGGTTCGTGACACCGTGTTTACCAAAAATAGTAAACCCCTTGGGAAAAGGAAAAGATCACTAGAGAGGACACCTCGTGGGAGTCCACGGACTATAGTGAAAGCTGGCGCGGCTCTAGATAATTAAACTAGTATTTAAGCTAACGTGTTCCCCATACTTTAGGTTGAATTGAGATAACGATTAGAAAACCAAAATAAAGTAGTATATATTTAAAGAAATTGTCTCATCCTTTGATGGACCCTCAAACTTCAAAGGGGAGAGCCCGCAGCACCTTTATTTTTCATATACACAAATGGCTGAAACATTGCCTGGTACACTTGTAATCTGATGATTGCATAAAAACTGAAAATAAAATTCTCCATAACATGTTAAACACGGAGTATAATAATCAGAGGCATCAATAAGACGAACGAATGAGCAATTCGTACTATTAGATGCAAACAAATAAGTATTTCTGTATGAAATAGAACGGAGAAGAGTTCTTCATTACAGTTTGGAACTATCTTTTACAAGCCATAAACAACAACTTCAAGGAAATATTTTAGCAAATGAACCAATCTACTTATTAGCCAAGCCAAATACAATGGCTTGATACTCTAGCAAATACACCAGCTCGTTGATATAATCCAAGCTGTTGCTTAAGCAACGCTAAACGAGTAACCGCCCGCCCATTTAGCAAGAAGTGACACATTTCATACGGGGCAATCAACAATTTTTTGACGTAAATACTCTCGGGCAATATTGATATCGCCATTAGCGCTTATAAAAGCATTTAGTTAAGTACTTGGCTGAAGGCAATTTTATTCGTTTGCTCAAGGTGGTTTCCGAGGGGGGAGGGCCGGCAACAGCAAATCCTCCAAAGGGAACGGGGGTAACCCATTCGGGTTGATCGCGAAAACCCATCAACTTTATTGCCTGCAAAACGGCGCCATTTTGCTAGTCGCAGTGGAACGTTTTCGCTAATTAATATTACTAGAGTGATGAATATTAGTCATTAAAGGCCAATTTCGATGTTTGCGCTTCAGATTCCTGACAGTCCAAGGACCACCCCCAGCAGTTTAACACCCCTCCTCTTCTCTTTCAACTAATGGATCTCGCAAACATAAATTCGTTTATAAAACTTTTCCTCCGGGTTTCTGTCAAAACGGATAGGTTTTAAAGTTATAAAATAGTGCACAGGGAAAAGACTTGAAGACTAATTACTCTAAAATGGTGTCTCTTTTTTCCCTTCCCTAACGGTTGGCAGTGATATTCGGAAAAGGTACTTGGTGGAATTGCATATTGGAGTTTGTTTTCTAATATACATTATCTATATTAACGTAATTGGTTGGATATTGCGTGTGCTTTTAAAGGTATATACGATGTAGCTTGCCATAGTTACTAAGTTGACAGAAAAACACGACAGCTGCAGATAAGCGGCCCAGATGCGTGTGTGTGTGTGTAAACTAGAGTATTCGATTCTCATTGGTATATCATCGGTTATGCAGAGTTACGGATTCGTTGGAAATTCTTTTAACACAAGCTAAATATTTGCCAAAGTAGGTACAAGCAATTGACCATTTTTGATTTTGTTGAAAAATAGACTGCAAAAAATTAGATAAATTTTTCACCAAATTTTAAAGGAAAGATACTTCAAATTGACAAAATATATTATACAAGTTTAAATTTTTAAAAATTTCGTCTTAAAATATAATTTTTAAAGCCAATGAAGATTATTAAAAATACATTTTTAACGCGAATACAACTATAAGCAACATAAATGCAATTAAATGTTGTAAAATCAAAATTCAATCGTTAGATAAATTTGACTGCATGTGGTTATATAATCTAGCTTTGCTCTAAAGTTTCTGTATGTAATGTATAAAGCATACAACACAGGGTTTATATATATATATATATATGTATAACAAAGGTACTTTAAATCTTGGTTAAGAGTATCAAGTCAATTCTTATGCTATATTTTTAATCAAAACAATACTGAATTTCTTCTACAATATAATTTTATTAAGGCCTACAGAACAAGAAATGTACGTGCACAACGTTTTAATGTTATTAAAAATGAATATTTGATGCACTGTTATAGTAAGATAAGTAATTTGTAATTTTTTTAAATCCATTTGCCTTATATATAAGAGTGATTCGTCACGATATTCTAGACCGAAATAAACTATCACTATTTACACTTATGATAAGCGAATTACTAAGTATCAGAAAGTAAAATTACAAGAGAATATCTTTATATTACAATAAAAACAATTGGGGTTAGTTGAAACTACAAGTACAGAAGTGGTACATTAATTGAAACAAAAATTTTTTCCACACATATACATTAAACTAAGCCAAGAGCAATTAATTCCAATCCAGTATAATGGACATTTATTATCCCACGCTTTGCTTCTTGCATGCACATAAATGTTTACGTAAATGTGAGGCGTTACACTGCTGATTTAAGCTCATTTCGGGCCCTGGGCGCAGATCTACAGGCCCTCTCGACACTGGAGGATCAAAATTTATAACCAAAAAAATCTGGTTAAGTCCAGCTTATTGGGGCCCTTCTGAGCCCCTCCGGTCCCCTGGGCGCCCAATGGACGAACCCGCACTGACGCGTTAAGAGGTCTCAGGGGTGTTAAAAATTTCTCTAGAGGTCTAAAAATATAAACAATTTTCAAACAGGTATAATACTTTTAAATTTAAATTAAATAACTCGAATCTCTTACACATTATTTATAAAGGAATGGGGCTTCAGAAAACTATAAAATGTTTAAAATATAATCATAATTTTAAAAATTATAAGCATATGAAAATATGAAACTTTTCTATAAGACATATTTATTAAGTTTTACATCGCGCATGTTATTTTCTAAAATAGTAGCTTTAATTACTAGCTATAAGTTGATTAATAAAATTAAATGTATTCTTATTACACTGTAGCTATTTTTATATAAATAGAATAATAACTTCCATATTTTAATAAATAAAAATAATACATTTTTTAAAAATATTTAAAAAATTGCAATGTTTTACAAATATTTTGAAATACAAAAGATATATAATACTAAAATTAGGTAGGGCTTAAAGAGTATGATGCATTTTATAATTCTATAAAGTTTTATACATCAGAAGCTTCTATTTTAGAAAATAACATGCGCAACGCAAAAAATATTTAATATTTATCATAGAATTTTCATATGCTTATGATTTTTAAAATTATTATTATATTTTAAACATTTTATATTTTTCTGAAGCCCCATTCTTTTATAAATAATGTGTAAAAGAGATTCGAATCATTTAACTTAAATTTAAAAGAATTATACTTGTTTGAAAAATGTTTATATTTTCAGACCTGTTGAAAAATTTAACACCCTGAGACCCCTTAAGATATTATATCATTCACACTTCCAATATTAAGAACTCTTAAGAGTACTGTAGAATTTTTTTTTAATTAAATACAGTAGAACCTCAATAGTCCAGATCAATTGGGACTCTAGGTTGACTGGGTAGGGGAGGGGGAAAGTAAGGTGCTTTTGGCAGCAAAATGAACATGTATATTCAAATAAGAAAAAAATTACTATACTTTTCAGGAAAAAATAAGCAAAAAATCTCCTTCCCCTTTTAATTTTGATACATCTCTCTAATTGTTACTAATCTTCCATATTTGTGGAGCGAATGAGTGTTTATTAACGTCGTACTTTAAGTTGGCGACGGGCCTCGTATTTTTGAGTTGCTGTCAAGGGACAAATATGGCATTTGAGCTATTCTCCTAAGGATTGTAATACCGGTATTTACTAGAAATTTCTTAAATTGTCTCCACTATATGTTCAGGGATTGACAACATAGAAAAATAGTATATGTTTTTGTTTTCATGTCTCCCTAACGGGCGAAATTAGTTAAGCCGTGAATATGTCGCAAGAAAATGATGAAATTAGGACTTTCATCGAATCCCTAAGGGAGATGATCAATTAACGCAAGATGTTAAAATAACGTCTCTTTGAGGTCATTTCATTTCCCTTATGTAAGTAAGTAATTTGATCAAATCCCCGAACTGTTTCAGTGAAATGGATAAGTCAGCCATTTTTTTTAAAGATATGGGGTTGATATTTAGGGGATTGATAGTACTACCTGTGTATGGTTAGGAAATACAAGGACTCGACCCCTCCCCTCCCCCGACAACATTTTGCCGTGGCAAATCCTGACTAGTTCATTTCATCATTTCACTGAAACAGTTCAGGGTTTGATAAAATCCCTTACTTTCATCATAGAAATGACCTTGAAGAAACGTTATTTTAACATTCCCGTCAATTGATCCTATCCCTTAGGGATGGTGTGAAATCTCTAAGGTGGGAGGGGGGAGACACCTGGGGGGGGGTCGAGTCCTTGTACTTCCTAACCATACAGGTAGTACTATCGATCCCCTAAATATCAACCCGAGATCTTTAAAAAAATGGCTGACTTGTTCATTTCATTCGTCATTTCACTGAAACAGTTCGGGGATTTGATCAAATCACTTACAAAAGGGAAATGACCTCAAAGAGACGTTATTTTAACATCTTGCGTGAATGGATCATCTCCTTTAGAGATTCGATGAAATGAAAGCCCTAATTTCATCATTTTCCTGCGACAAATATAAAGTTGCATCGTACAATCAAGATAAGTGATAAAATATGTGAATCATCTAAGGAGGCGGGCCAAAACTATTCTATTACAGCTCAGAGCTATACTGTACACGCGCAGGATTCGTAATCTGATATTCGTATATGTGAAAACAAGATTGTAGTTGTGAAGAAAGAGTGCGTAATAAATCGATATGCTTTAAATTGGTGGGTTTGTCATTCCCATTGCGTTTGCATATCATATCAATCCATGCATTATGTTTTTTAAGATCACATTTCAAAAATTTGTAATAGTACCACTGATTGAATAGTGATATTTGCACTTTTTTGTGATTTAAATAAATAAGATTTCCTTTACTTTTCGTGATTCTTTATATACTGTTATAAATTATAAATTACAAATAAAACAAAGAAACACCGGTGTTTTCTTTCTCTTTCTAAGATTTATACGACCGGTATTAAAACCAGTATCCCGGTATTAAGATCTAAAAAATACCGGTATTAAACTTCTGGTCCCATATTGCAATCTCTATATTCTCCTAACTTCCAAGGCTCCCCAACGTAGAACAACGTTGAAATAAAACAAAACACAATGGTAAATAATTACATAAGACTTCAAAAAGCAACACATCACTTATATAATATGTATTAGATCGGAAAAAGCTAAGAATAACTGTTCCTCTGGGTTGTCTGTGTGTTTATTAATTACGAATTTCTTAAATGACTGGCCGGTTAAATGAGATATTATTGAATGAAATGTCATCATAGAGATGATTAAACAAAGAAATGTCTATCCAAACCACACACATGTACCAAAAATAAAGGTTTCGATACCAAGTTACAAGACCTACCGCGTCGACAGTGACGTGCCAACGCATTCTTCCAATTTAGGGCTCTACTCCTTTCGCTAAAATATTAGACGGGAGCGAAAAGAAATTTTGGAAATGAAGCATCCATCACAATCTAGTCGAATCCACATCACCACTGCGAAAATTGGGAATACCTGCGCTTCCATTGGCCAAGAAATATCTTAGGCGGCCATTCATCTTGATTTCCTTCCAGCAGTAGACGGGAGCAGACTTTCTTTTCTTCTTCTTCCTCGGGATGTATTTCAGTTCGATTATTGATAAAAGTGTTGGCTTCTAATTGGACAGGGAGGCTGCACAAATTACGAATTTATTGTCCATCCCCGATTCGTAGGGTGGTGTCTTAGGGTGTAGAGCAAAGGTTTCCAAACTTTTTTAACTCATGTGAACCCCTTTATATAGTCAAAACCTGCCCATGGACCCCCAAGTGAAAATCTACATAAATGCATAGTGTAAAAATTTCAAATTAAAAAAATAAATGACTTTTGGAGAAACTCTTGATGAGATGTTATGAGTTAACTTATGTCCGGCTCAATGTTTGAGTAGCAATCGCATATCCCCAAGAGCACTAATATTTCTAGTCGGTTTCTTTTTGTATGTGTGATGAAGTTTATAACGGCACGGAATCCACGTTTTACCAAATAGAAACACGGTAACAACTTTTGTACAACAACCCATAATACAGGATATAAAATTGGGATCTGTTTTTGTAATCAGAATGTGTGGTATCTTTGTTCAAACACACACACATTGGTTTAAGTTCCTCACTTGTGGATATTTCAATAAGTTGTTCCTATATTAGTATGGTATCATCCGTGTTTGGGATCTGAGTTTGTCCACGAGCAAAAGGGTTTAACCACCTATTCGGGAGTCTCCAAGTGAATTATTGTCAATTTCCATAAAAATAAAAATAGATTAATTTTTTAAAATTTTATATCAAACCTTACGTGGACCCCCTGACGTTATTCAGGGACCCCTAAATCAATTTTAATTTTCCACGGACCCCCCGAACAATATCGGAGACCTCTGGGGGTCTGTAGGGACCACTTTAGGAACAACTGGTGTAAAGGAAAAAAGCTAATTCGGATAGTATTAAAATGAAGGATTTTAGGGTGAGTGTTTTATCAACATTGCACTATAAAACAATAAGAGGGCTATTGACGAACCTCGTAATTTTGAATCATGGTGAAGTGGTGAGGACAACATCCGAGCTGGAGTCCTCTCTCTTCGAATTTTCACACCACGCCAAAGGGAGGACTTAAAGCCTCGATAGATTGAACGTGCATCAGTCCCTCTACAAGACGGACTGCGGTAGCCCAGTGGTCAAGGTATCGGATCATGGCTGGCATGTCATGAGTTCGAGCCCAGTACCACTAAAGACCCGCCGTGTAGGGATCGTCCTTGTCACTTGATTCAAAATTACGAGGTCCGTCGCCAAAAGCATTCCTGTAGCTGAGAAGTACAGACGTTGATATTTACTCATTTACCCCACTCACTACACGAAAAGTTTTCAGTGGCACAAGATTTCGAACTCGTGACTCGACCATACCGGCCACGAGGTCGTGACCATGACCCCTCGGCTGCTTAAATTTGAGTATATAACAATATGCATAATTGAAATTATAATAATATTACGAATTTTTCCTAAGAAAAAAAAAAACGTGAGAATCAAATAGCTGTGAATTTGAACACGAAAAAACATCTCTCTAATAAATTATAGTTTAAAAAACACGCTTTTATAGTTAACCGAACTAAAAAGTACAAAAATTTCACACAAAGAATACTTTTTTTGTTTGTTGTATTTATATTAATCTTGAGCGTTTTCGCTTTAGGGTTGTAACTTAATCTTTTAGTCACCAAATCCAGAAATGGAAAATCGTTCATCTTGACGACCCTGATCAGGACAATGAAACAAAACTATTTAATTATTGTATAGTTCATCGCGGTCCTTGGAAAGTGTGCAACATTTCGAATTAACCTGATATTTTGATGTGGGTAAAAATTGAGTTCAAAGATTCCGTTACATAAAGGTGAAGCTAATAAAAGTGTGTTAAAAATGGAGCCATCTTCGATAAACAAACCAGAAAACGTCTCACCGAAAAATTTCGAAAACAAAACTAACCTACTTATGGTAAACTGCTACAAATTATACATATATCTTTTATCCATAAAAAATGTACACCCCCATACTCGCGATAGAGATTTTTCTCTTATTCCATTTTAAAAACAAACCAACAAGCATCAGCGACAAAAACAACACTGCACGACAACGAATCTGATTAACACGTCAAGTACACAAAAATGTCCCTTTGCTTCATCAATCCAGAAGCATCAGAGTAAGAAAAGTATCATTCCTCCCCGATATTCGAAATACAATTCTTTTTTTTTTATCTTCCCTTTTTCCACCCGCAGACTATAATTTTGGGATCGTTTGGCTCGTTAAGTTCCATCCATCACACGTGAATGATAGATGATAGCGAACACCCCAGACAGGAAAGAACACACTCCCATTATTTAAAAACCAAAACTGAAGTGAAGACACAGCTTAAAAAAATAACCCCGTGTGGTAAAGATTCGGGAATGGCAACAATCGGTGAAATGCAATTGCTTTTTTTTCTTCTTTTCTTAAAGTGAGATATTGTGGTAAATACAGTGAGAGAGATGTAAGAGTTAGAGAGAGTAAGATATATATCGATGAGAAATATTGAAGGAAATGGTGTTTTCCGAGATGGTGTATCGCGTTTGTTGCAAATTTATGCAACAAATCAAACGGATGAATTTTGGATAGTAATATATAGTTCTGGGGAAAGAGAAGAAGTTTATTTTGAAAATAAATGTGTGTAAATGTAAAGGAAACCAATAAGATTAAGGATAAAATAATGTTCAAGAAGACGGGATAGCGAAAGCATTTTAAACAATGGTGCAAAACGCTTTGAAACAAAAAATCATTACAGAAAAAAATTATTTCATCTATTCTAAGGAATTTTTTTTTTTTTTTTTTTGGCATCTACATTTGTACTAGTATTCCATTTAAAATGTGTCATAAATCTAAGCCCGCAATAGTCTCAATTCATGGCGGTCACATGTTACAGAGAAACACGTGTTCTCCATTGAATTCAAAACAGATATCAAACTTATTGTACGAGTTATTCCATTTGTAAAGCTTAGATAAAATTTTAGATTTCATAATTAGGGTAAAGATGCTCACAAATGTGTTATGAAAGAAAAAATTCAAAAATTTTACTTTATGATGTACTTTTAAATAAAATGCATTTTGTATGTCTATGAGCGTTATTATTGCTGACAAATATGGACTTTTTTCAATTCCTACAATTAGCTCACACTCTCTATTTATTTATTTATCTTGGTGGAATTTTCAATCGTTAATAAAATACATTTTAAAGCATTCAATTGAGCTGAAATTTTATATACATGATTATTTTGGATGACAATACAGTAATTTAACTATAATTAATAAATAATAATTGGTTAAAAATAATTATTCAAAGAATTACAAATAGAGCCACGTTGGCATTATTTTTGGCGACTTGTGTCAAAACTTGAAAACTCATCATTTTCTCACATTTTAAAGCGCTCATTTGAGCTGAACTTTTCTATACATTATTGTTTTGTGTAAAAATACGATAATATAAATATAATTAACTAAAATTAATGTAGGAATTGACTTAATTTTTTTTTAATATTATTTGTTTAGAGAAAGTTTCTGCAAAGATCAAAAGTTGGAAACAACGAGGCACGTGAACTGATTAGCTGGAAACACATGATTGCTTCTATCGTGTGAGTATGACGTCACACAAGTTTTTGAATGGACTAAATTCATGTGACGTCATAGTCACATGATAACTGAACCATGTGTTTTCGACCAATCAATTCATAAATTAATGTGACGTCATAATTATATCGTAAATATAATCACGCGTTTCCAGCCAGTTAGTTTATGTGTTTCACTGTTGCCAACTTTTGCTTTTTGCAGAAACTTTCTTTTAGAAAGTACATATTTGTCAACGATATAATAATGCACATTGTTAAACAAAATACACTTAATTCAAAAGTATTCGTATAATGTAAGCTTTTTTTAATTTTGAAAACTGTTTGAAGAATTTTAACGCGTGAACTCTTCACCCAATCATATCAAATTTTAAATGTTATCTCAACTTTACAAGTTGAACAACTAGTATGTCAATTTTTAATCAATGGGAAACACGTGTTTGCCGTTATCACGTGACCATCATGAATTCAGTCCATTGATAGGATAGAAACACGTGGTTATCATTATCATGTGACTATGACGTCATACGAATTTTGTGCTAGCAGAGGATATCGTAGGGCCACACTTTAAAGCGATTGCATTCATTAGTTAACTTTGCATCTCAAAAAAGGTATAAATTGTACTTTAAAAATCAATAAATATATGTTAAATAAAATGGTGGCAATTTAATTTATTTAATTTATCATCCATGCTACAAGCACGTTTAATTTTAGAATCAGTTTAATGAAGCAATGTACCCTACTACACTTTGCTACAACTTTTTTAGAAATCAGAAGTGAAATTGCTTGTTGAAATTCGCATCACAGCCATCAAATTAATGTCAGATTCTACATTAAAATACAGATATGAATGAGAAGATCTTGATTTTTGGTTAAATATTTACACGGAATAAATATCCTCTAAAATCTAAATTTTTAAGTCGTAAATTCATGCAGAATACACAGGATTTCTTCCACAACTATTAAACATTTTATTGCTATTCAGATATTTAAGTGAAAAATGTTTATATGGTAACAAAAACAAAATATAAAAATTAATTAAACGCAGAATATATGAAACGTGACTGCAGATAATCTCAGTAGACCTATAGACTTCGATAGTTTACGTAAAAAGTTGCAAACACATATCCTAGTTA
>BMAV01006861.1:156045-167387 GCA_019973955.1 Trichonephila inaurata madagascariensis
CATGAAAAGGTGCTTTCTTCCTCAACGAGCAAAATAGACACATAAAGACCACAAGAGCACAGATTCAAAGTTGGAACATGAATATATACATGACACATTCCCCTTGCCCCCATAAAAACATGAGCAGATGCGTAACCGTGTGAGGTCACAGGAGGAGGAGAAGGGGCGCCCCCAGGGGTGCTTTACAGTAGCCGCGCATGTGCGAATTTACGACAATTAGTCACGCTTACTGGGAAGTGTAATTTACATTTTTACAGTACACAGGAAGTGGATAATGCGAAGCTTAGCAATGCAGAACGGGAGTATAGGAGATGGGATCGGCTTAATTTTGAAGAACCCAACCAACGCCTCTCCCACGTCCTTATATATAGGTAAATACGCAAGGGGATGTGGTGTTTAAAAATGGATTCGTGCGATATATGAATTAAAAATCATGTGAATAAATATTTAAAAAAATGAATTTTTGCATGAATTTTACCGAAGAGTTCGTTTGAAAGGTCGAAAACATTTTAAAATAGGGAAAACTTCTACAGGATACATAAAATACCTTTCTTAAAAGATATAATTATCAATATCATTTAAAATGGGGGTCTTCAACTTTTAATGCTCGACAGTCATATCAATAAATCCACAATGATTCGCGGGCCACATCAATAAATTTACAAAGATTCGCGAGCCACATCAATAAATTTACAATGATTCGCGGTCCACATCAATAAATTTATAATGATTCACGGGCCACATCAATAAATTTACAATCATTCGTGAGTCACATGACTGGCAAAAAAAAAATGTATTTAGGAAATTTAAATAAAACGGAGGTTTTTTTTTTTTTTTTTGTAAGACTACAAGTGATTCTAAGGCAAGAGATGGTGTTACAGATTTGCATTTACCTATTGGTTTTGAAAACGTTAAATGGAAGTCGAATTAAAATTATTTTAAATTACTTAAGAGACAGTAAAATGTTTGAAAAATTCACCATTTTAAGAAAATTTTATCTCAAATACATATCAAGCATATTAATAAAATGCATAACAGAAAAATGGCGTTTTCTACGACAAAAAGCAGGCAAAGCAATTTTTCCGGCAATTGCCTTAGATTCAAAGAAATGGCCACTAAAATGCCATTTAGAGGGCCATTCGTGGCTCTCGGGTTGAAGACCCCTAATTTAAAATATACAATATTGTAATCTACTAATATACAATTGTATCAATCATAGATATCGTAATGCATAATTCTTCAATAAATTTTTAATTGTGCTATATGTATAATTTAACGGTTAACTAATAAATTATACGACAGTTTTTTGTTCGTTTAAATCCTAATTTAGAAATGCTAGGGCTGAAACGTATTCAATTATTCTTTTAGCAATAAGAGAAGTTCGTAACTTTGAATTTATTTCATTTACATAGAAAATTTTTATAGTTATAAAAAAAGCTCGACTTAACTAGGATTTTCTTATATTAAAAAAAAAAAAAGTTTCCTTATTATTGATGTTTAAAATCGATATCTGTATGATTGTTAGAAGAATATCCAAGTTTTCAATTTAACATTAAATTTTTTATGATTTGTCTTAATTGTACGAGTTAGAACTTTTATAAGTTGGTTTTATCTGAAACTAGTATACAATAACAGTGATTGCCACGAATTTTATTTCATAGATTAATTCAATTATAACTGTCCTACACATATTGTTTATTAAATGATCACGCGCACGAGAAATTTTTTATCATATTAAAATTCTGCTTTGACTTGAAGTTAATTACCGTCGCCCTATGATGCAACACGAGGGCTATTGGCGACGGACCTCCTAATTTTGAACCATGGTCAAGTGAAGATGACATCTGAGCTGTTAATTCCTAAAGAGATGAATTAGAATTGCAGTTCTCACCATAAAGTCTACTATTTTTATTAATCATGCAGCGGATATCTACATAAGCCAGTAACAGCCTCCGGACAGTGGTTATCACTTTTGTCCAGTGGTCATGTTGCTTGTCTTCAGATCAACAGGTCGCGGGTTCTGTCCTCCGGAATGCGCCACTTCATTGGTGACCCTGGCTGAATAAAGAAAAAAAGACAAATTTCTGATCTGTCGAGGCGCGCCATCTACCCGCAAGTAGATCAATCTTAAGTCTTCAGACTCACTTGACGCAGCGACCAAAGTCGTCAAACTCACTTGACGCAACAACACACACGCTCGTCATATCGAACACTCGTACGTTCGCGTATCCATCGACTCAATGGTGGGGGGAGTACTGTAGCGGATATCTACATAAGTCAGGAACGGTCTCCGGACAGTGGCGATCACTTTTGTCTAGCGGCCATGTTACTTGGCTTCAGACCGGTAGGTCGTGGGTTCAGTCCTCCGGATTTGCACCACTTCAATCCAATGCAAATTTTCGTTCGGTTGATATTTTGAGAAGATAAACTACTTTCCAAAAGCTATTATTTATATTCTGATAGCTTTGATTTTGATAGTTCATATTAATTTATCGGAATCCAGTTAAACACATTTTCCGATTTCGTTGGAATTCCTATGGCGCGTTGAGCGTTTAGTAAAAGTTTAAAAAAGGATTTTCAAAACTTGTTACAGGTTTTAAGGCTTCAGAAATTAAACTAGTTATTTGATGAATTTTCTCCCTTTTTCTTCGGTTAACAATCGGTGATCCAAAAACCTGTTAGAGTCAATCAACCATGTAGAAAAGTTTGAATAAAAATTATATATTATATATAAATATGAGTGTTGTTTAACTCCCTCTACCCTCAAAAAAATTATAAAAAATGAACAATGATGTTTAAGTATGTCGTTAAAAATTAGAAATATAGAGAAATTTTATAAATATTTAATGTATATTTATATGAAAATACCATTATATCCTCAAATCTGGGAATGAAAAAGAAGGGGAACAGGGATTTAAAATTTTTAAATAGCCTCAAGAAAGATAAAGACTGAAATTCTTAAAAAGTCACATTTTAATAGTGTATTTAAAATTTACATACTTCAAACATTCTGGAAAGTCATAAGCATTGAAGTGCATCATTAAATAACAAATATACGAATATTTTACGCATGTTTGTTTTATATAAAAAGTGTTTTTAAAATTTTGCATTTTTATAAAATTCCTTTGATTTCTTGTTTTAAAATATTTAAAATATGTAAAAACAAACATTGTTCATTGCATTGTTGGCATTTAGGCACGTTCGGTAATACATATAAAATGTGAAACATCTATGAAAACATTTTCTGACTAAATTTAAGTAGTAGAATGAATAGCACGAACACAAATTGCTCTATCTTGAAAAAAGTACCGATTAGAATAACAAAACTACTGAACCAAACTAAACTCAGTGGTGCAACAGCCCATGACGGCCTAGGCCTACTGTGCCCATCTCAGTATACGTAACCATTAGGCGCTGAAGTGCATGAGCAGATGTTCCAATCAGTGGTCAGTCTGAAGTGAAACCACCAGAGTTTAGTCCCCAAGAAAGCTTGGTACTCAATTCTCGACCCACTGAAGGGATGAAAGGTTGAGTCGACCTTGCCAGCCCGAGGATGGAACCCAAGAATTGTGGTGTGGAAGCGTGATACGCTACCACTCGACCTCATAACAAAACCAATTACATTAAAAACATCACACACAAATCAAAATCTATTACCACAGTAACATGGAGTTTTGAGTATTTGGATAGTCCATGGTAGCCTAGTGGTCACGAACTCGTTGTCGGCGTAGTCGAGTCCTGATTGTCACTAAAGACCCATCGTGTAGAGAGGGTATGTTACGTTAAATCTGTGGAGACTTAAAGTCTTTCCGTTGGCGTGGAAGTTTAGAGAGGGTGTGTTACCTTAAATGTCGTTCTCGTCATTTGTCCATGCTTCAAATTTACGAGTTTTTCGGTAATACAAGGTGCTTCAGAATGAATATTACCGTCGCATTGTTCAGCTACACAATGGCTTTTGGCGACGGATCTCGTAATTTTGAACCATGGTCAAATGACGAGGACGACACCTGAGCTGGCACCCCCTCTCCTAACTACCACACCACACCAACGGGAGGACGTTTGAGTCCTCGACAGATTTAACGTGCATCGCTCCCCTACACGGCGGGTCTTCAGTGGTGCTGGGCTCGAACTCATGACAAGCCAGCCACGAGTCTGTTACCTTGACCATTCGGCTACCGTGGTCACTCATTTTGCTTCAGAATGCATCGTAAATTTAGAATAAAATGAGCATTTTGTTCTAGGTATGCATATATATATTACAAAAATAACGATTAATTAATGTATTGTACGCTACGTAATGCTTTCTTTCAGCGAGAATAATAGGAAATTTTTTCCAAAGTTTTATACTCGAGCTGTAATATAATAATAACCATGTCTTAGGGCTATTAAAAATATAGTTAAACATTATCTTTAATGGATGTTGCAATTATTTGTACAGGAAATAAAGTGAGATTTGAATGGACAAGCAATTCTACAAAAGCAGCTAAAATAAATCGATATAGGGAAAATAGTCAAGGAAGATCAATTTAAAAAACTAAAAAAAATATATCAATACATAAAACATTAACAATAAATGTATTATACTTATTTAAATCAATATAACATGGTATACTAAAACGTTTCTTTCTCTTCCTTAAAAAAAGTAATTCTTAGAATTAAATTAAATTTAACACACTATAATTCTTCCACAGTCATAATTCCGCCGGCACTAAAATTAATTTACGTTTTCACACCATTACAACGAATCGTAAATATTTTGCAATTTAAAAGCGGCAAGCAATTCTTTACAACTCGAAATAAAGGGGGGGGGCAGCAAAAAAGGAACTTAAAATAATTAGACACTTTTCTTAACAACTGGTGCCATTCTAGGTTTTTATTTTTTCCTACACTGCCTTTTAAAGCTGATAATAATTTAACAACAGGGGGCGGGCTACGCCGGGGGATAGAATCTGTAGTCCATTACAAAAGTAGTACAGATTACAAGGGCAACAATTAATTTTCACCCAATTTATCACAGAGACTGATGAAAACGAGGCAGGGAAAAAATGAATTATTGTTTTGAAAAATTCCCTAGCACTGCATATTTCCCAGTTACAATCAGTGGAAAACTTAAAGAAAATGCATATGCATATAACGACGCACTTTTCATTTTACCATCCATTAGCTTAAACAGAAGGGGTGGGAAAAAGGGAAAAATTATTAAAAAAAATATGTATCAAAAACTGTAAGAGATCCAATGAGATTCAAGCTAAAGCTACTTTAAAACCAGTTAGAGGAAAAGAATTTGGAGAGCGCAAGGCTTTGGAAGCTTGCCACGAAACATTGGACGTTGTATAAAAGAAAAAGGGAAAAAGATAAATATAAAGGGAGGGAAAAAAAAAGTTGAGGCAGAAATGGGTTTACAATAACAAGATTTGGCGATTTTGCCGTACAGCGGCTTTCAGTAGAACAGCACAAAATTCAATGGAAAGAGTTATCCATTACAGCGGCGAAGAATCCTGATGGCAAGTTAAAAGGATTGGGCCTTGGACTCGAGTACGAAAAGGGAAAAAATAATATAAAACAAATAAAAAAAGGGGAAATAATAATGGAAGATTCATAAATCTTTCCGCTTCAAATTTTATTAAATTGTTGGGGTAGGGTAGAATTTTTAATCGGCATTGACATTTCGGACCGCAACTCGGTTTTAAAACCCCATGTATCTTGTTACTGTGGTTACGAACAAAAATCTCCTTCTCCTGAAACTGTCTCTCGGAATCTTAAAAGAAATTTAATTTCAGTTGGACTGTCACGAGACCACCATGAGTTAAAAATAAAGATGTATTTCAGAAGTGTATTTATACAACCATTTTCCTGAACAAAATATTGGGTGGGTGAGTGAGAGTTTTATTAATGTCGCAATATAAAGCAACACGGGAGCTATTGGCGACGGACCTCGTAATTCTGAACCTCGGTCGAGTGACGAGAAAGCTCTGGCACCATCCAATCCGAAATACAGAACACTCCATCAACAGAAGGGAATTAAAATAAGCCTCGACAGATTTAACATGCATCGGCCTCCTCGACACGGGGGGAGGGGATGCCAAAAACATGAACGAAAGTTTAAAGTAATAAATGGTTACTGCTGATGTAATGTCTTTCACTATTACTTTTTTTTAATACTTCTCAACTCTGTGCCAATAGCCAACTTATAATTATCTCGTTTCTCAATACAATCAAACCTAGCGTTGTCCGCTCTGCGCTTAACACAAAACCCAAGAAACTATCTCTTCTCGGTACAGCAAACCCAGCCCGGTGCGTCGGACTAAAACAAAGGAGAACTCGCTTTCCTTAACATCAAATTCAGTCCAGCGCCTTCGTCCTCCAAAATTAAGGAACTATCCTTTCCCCTGACCACCTAATTCAACGGTCAACCACCTTATCCTCGAAAGAAAAAATATAGTAATCCACCCTCGCTGGATGCGAAGATTGCGCCAAACATTTCATAATCTACCGAGAACAGTAGCCAGACAATACAGCTGATATCAGAAAGAGACCGAGGTTTTTATCTGAAATATTTAAATAACGAACACTAATTAAACCAGAGGTTATATATTCTTTATTAACGTCGCACTAATAAGCAACATGATGGGTATTGGCAACAAAACTAAGCAATAAAGTGATGAATGCGACAAATGGGTTGGAATCCTCCTTCCTAACTTATAAGCCAGGACAACGTGAGAACTTTGAAAATACTTCATGTGCATCAGTTCCGCTACACGATTGGTGTTTACTGCAATCGAATACATTGCTTAATTAAAACCAGTGCCGGTTTATCATTGGGCGCTTGGGGCAGACACCTAGGGGCCCGGAAGGGCCTAGATAAGCTGAACTTAACCAGATTTTTTAGTTATAAATTTCGATTCGCCAGTGCCAAGGGGGCCTGTAGTTCTTCTGCACCCAGAGCCCGAAATGAGCTTAAATAGGCACTGACTAAAACATTTCCAGCCCCAAGTGCGCGTTCATGACAATGTGGCTACTGCAATTGCAAACTTTTTCAGATTAAAAAAATGCTTTACTCACTAAAATAATGCTTTGGCTTCAATAATCCATAGAGAAAATATTTAATTATTATATTATTGAATCTCTCTCTTGGTCTCCCTAAAAATTAGTCGGTATTGGGTCGTTTTTGTTTTGTTTATTTTTCGTCATAAACAGAGAGAGGACACCTTTATCTCTTATCTTGGCATCTTAATTGACAACATGTCAATTTATTAGTGAAAAAAGCAGTGGCGGGAGAACAAGCGCAACCTTTATTCAGAAATTAAGACAATTCCAAAGCTGTTGATCGCCCACTATACTCCCACAGCACATGTACGCTGATAGTTTTAGGAACTTGTTTAATTTTACAAAAGGAAAATTTATTAAATGCAAGTGGAGTCAAGGAATAACACCTTTAACACAATAAAATAGAAGCAATCATGTCAAGTACTTGGTACTCAAGTACTTACATGTAATATTTTAGTTCTTCAGTTATCTGAGAGTTAAACCTAATATCGGATGACACTATAGCTAAAGTATTTTACTTATTACATACATTACAAGTCTTCCGTTAATAAGCCTCTACTGTGCTAACCGTAGACGCGGCAGCCAAATGGTAACGGCCGCAAAGTCATGGCCGGCATTGTTTTCGTCGAGTCATAGTTTCAAATCCTGGAGCCAATCCCTGCGTAGAGAGGCTGATGCATGTTAAATAGATCGTGTCGTACCTCAAAAATCTCACATTGACATGGTGGGAAGAGTGTGGTGCCAGCTCAGGTGTCATCTCGTCATCCGACTGAAATTCAAAATTACAAGATCCGTCGCCAGTTGCCTTTATGTTGGTTTTTGACTGTTCGCATTCACAAATATTTAAGTGGCTGCTACAGCCGAACAGTCACAGTCGCTAGCGTGGTCAAAACTATTTTTGTCGAGTCTTGGGTTAAGAGTGCCCACTTAAATCTGTCGAAGTTTAAAATCATATTGTCATGGCGTGGAAGTTTGTAGAGAGGTGTGCCAGTTCCAGTTTGTCCATGTTACTCGACCAAAACTGAAGATAACAAAGTCCGTCGCTAATAGTCCTTATGTATCTTAAAATTGCGATATTAGTAATGAATCACTCTATTCCCGGGCTGGGCAAGGTCGACTCAACCTTTCATCCCTACTGCAGTGGGTCGATGAATGAATACCAAGCTTGCTTAGGGACTTAAACACTGGGGGTCTCGCTTGAGACTGACCACCTGATCGGAACATTTGCTCATGCACCTCAGGGCCCAATGGTCACGTATACTGGGATGGCCATAGCAGGCCCTGGACCTCATGGGCTATTGCGCCACTGAGTTTGAGCTTGTAATAATGAATCAATACGAATCTGCTTTATTCACTAAAATACAATATTTCCCCCAGACAATTTTGATAGAAAGGATGATAATAAAGGATAACTAAATTTTTGATCACACAAGAAAATTTGTGAGCGTATACACAAGAAAAAACGCAAAAAGAGGATATGTTTTACGAAATATTTGAAAAGAAACTGGTTTCCGTTCAAGTGAAAATCAAAATTTTAACATAACCATTTTGTCGATGGCGAAGAGATCATCATTCAAACCCGGCTATGAATAATCTTAAAAGTAAACTAGCTTTCATGAACTATTTATAATGATTTCATGATGTTCAAAATTATTGCTACATTAAAAAAATCTTAATTAACACAGAAGCAAACAAAGCGAGGTTTTCAAAAATCGAACTTTCAAAAAAATACATACATAAATCTTTTAAATAATTTCATTTCCCATACTTGTCTTTAGTACAAGAAAGAAAAAAAACTTTGCAAAAGTTTTCCCTTTTACGGATAACACTTAATTTTATTACGCGCAAAAGTAAGACAAAAGCGCCATGTTTTTGAAATTAAAAGATGCGAGCACAATACCGGCATATAAAACCGTCTTCCTGACTACTTTTAAACACCGAAGAAATAAACCTCTTTTGTTTTTCTCCAGCATGCAAGTAATAAATATTCAATGCCATTACTTTTAGTCTTAAAGCTAGATAATTATGATTGAAAGCTATTTTTAGCCATCATTGCAAAGAGGCTAAATAATGACGAAAATAATGAAGAAGGGGTGGCAGGAATGATGGGGGTAGGAATTGCGTACAAACCAATTTACCTCCAATCATGTTAATTGCAATTAACAAAGCATTTCCGACTGACAGTGAGGGAAAAAAAATCCCACTTTGGAAACATACGTAGGGAAAAAAAATTGCTATCTTAATGTAAAACTGTCATACTTAATTCCAAAAACTTTTTGCTATGTCGAGGTTGTCGGAAGATGATAAAAAAGAAAAAAGATGAGGGGAAAAAATGAATAAATAAAATAACCCATTAATGATCGAAGTGTACCTATTATACAATTAACGGAGCCTTTATTTTTTCTCGGTCTTTTAAGCTCGTGGAATAAAATGCAAGAAATGCACTTAACTTTTTAGAAGCCCTAACGCGGTCCTAATGGATTTCTGGTAAATGTCCTTAACATTAAAACAATTGCGTTGGCAACACCAAGTGACATCGTCTGTTCTTTTTGAGTGGCTTTTCACCACTGTTAAAAGGTATAAGGGGGGCAGGGGGGCTTGGAAGAAAAGAAAGAGGGTTTTCTCTCTCAGCACAGCGCACACACACAATCGCACCAGAAAATAAAAGATTTTTCGCTTTCTTAATGCATAAAAATGTCGACGCATTAAAAATGTATTACGTCATTTAAATGCATCGAAATCGGATTTGAAGTTAATAAAAATGCATAGATGCCAACAGAGCTGATGTAGTGTGTGCAAATTTTGCGCAAAAAGTTTGACTTTTAGATGTTAATTCTGACCATTGAGGGCGAAGTAAAAAATGAATGTGACGTTAACGATGAGAAATTTTTCATTTGGTTTCTTTTTTTTTCTCCCTTTACGCTATGTGAAAGCTTGATAAAGATTAAGATAAGTACATTTGGTTAAAAATGTGTCTGTCTAAAAGTCTACAAAAATTAAACATAAAAGAAAAATAATTAAATTATTTTTGGCCGAAATGATTTCGAACATAACTAATAAAAAAAATACCCAAATCACTATCTGAAATATGATTTTAAGCATGGATGAAGTCTTTTTTTAAACTTATATATTAACGAAAAAATTGCGAAAATCGCATAAGGAATCAAAATACTCATAATATATTTAAGGTATTTTACAGTAAATTTTCTGCAAAATCTAACACAAAGTCAAAATTAAGATATCTCTAAAGGGTATAAGTAAATGAAAAGCAACACATAACAAAACGAGTTAACATTGCAAATTGTATAGATGCTGAAAAATTTATTTTCTAAATTCTTTTAATAACTATAAGGCACCGACGATAAACGGTAATCACAATAAAGGAAGAAAATTTATAAAAACCAAAAAAAAAAAAAAAGAATGCGCCTGATAACCAACGTTGGAAAACTTCCCAGCTGAATCATTCTCATTGTAAGAAAGCACACTTTACAGAGTCAGTCTTAAGGGAGGTTTACGGAAATACCAAGCATATTTTTCAGTTTTTATCACATTAAAATAAAAGCAGTATGAGTCAGTTTAAGCATTGTAAGATAATATTAAATACTTCCAATTTCTAATATAATAGATATTGGAAAAGGCAGCAGAAATTTAACACCAATATTGAACTATCCCACCGTTTAAAATTTATTGATTGATATTTTTGATTCATGAAAATAAAAAAGTAAATAAAAGTTATGCAATTATTGACGATTAAGTTTCCAGTCAATCCATTCATCCTCCACATTCTATTCATTCGAATAAATAAATTTTTTACACAAAGATATTAAAAAATCCGAACATTAAGAAGAAAAAAATATATACACCACTAACTTTTTTTTAAAGAAAAAAAGCAGTGAAATATTTAAAATTTTACAATTAATGAATCTAAAATTGTTCAAAATAATTCTTCAGTGTGTGAATTAGGTTTTAAATTACATTATCTATATTGCTGATTTAAAGCCGCAAACTATGCAAATACTGACAAAGGCCCCCTTCATTCTGAACCATAAAGGGGTAAAAAGCACAGCACCTAAACTGACACAGTAGAGTCTCGAAAATTCGGCCTAATGTAGACCGAAGGGTGGCCGAGTTTGTGAAAATGACGGGTTATCGAGAACGGGATTAAAAAAGAGTGCGGCGAATTGGTGGCGCACACAGGAATTTTTCAAGGAGGGGGTCCAGGGTCGAAAGTCCACCATTCTCGTATCATACCCCAATACGGCGTCCAATATATTCCTTTCATTTTGTCGATTTTT
>BMAV01006861.1:172387-196480 GCA_019973955.1 Trichonephila inaurata madagascariensis
AAAAGTTTAATTAACTCTCGGCGGCGGTAATTAAGTTTCCCCACAACAATCTTCCGTGATAAAAGAAAACCTAATCAATTACACAACCTAGACAAAGCAAAGTCTCATACGGGAAATACTATTCTCTATTAAACAATCCAAGAAACAACAGTGCTCGACATCAAAGAAGCCTTTATTTCAGCAACCCATCACCTATAAATCAACTATCCAATTAAAGCTCAGGTCCAGCGAATCGACAGTTTGTATTTGCTTGTTTATTGCAAAAGAAGGGCATGTAATGAAGCGGAGCTGTTTCTCCATCTTACTAATAGAGATATTTTTCTTTTTTTTCGTGATACTATTTCTTATATTAGCGGAATTGCACAACATATGGACATTTTCCCATGTCTTTAAGGAGATATGTTTGTTGATAATTATTGGGTAGAGAAGCAAAATTAAAAAACTCCTAAAATGGTTTTAGAGAAATAAAATACACGAGGTTTATGACATTTTAATTGGATATTTTATAAAAACAAAACACTATAAAATAATGATTAGGTTATTTTTATATATATAAAAAAATAAATATCTTTCGTCAATAAGGTACGTGTTTCAAAAACAACGAAGCAGTATTAATTATGAAGCCCATTGGCCGAGTGTTAGTGTATCGCGCTTCCACATCACAGGTCCGGGGTTCTATCCTCAGGCTGGGCAAGGTCGACTGAGGCTCTCATCCCTTCATTGGGTCGAAAAATGAGTACCAAGCTTGCTCGGGGACTAAACAATGGGAGTTTCCCTTAAGACTGACCACCTGACCGGGACATCTGCTCATGCACCTCAGCGCCCAAAGGTCACGTATACTGAGATGGGCACAGTAGGCTTTGGCCCTCATGGGCTGTTGCGCTACTGAGTTTAGTTCAGTATTAGTTATCAGTGGCGCACACAAGGGGGGTGTCCTAGGGGTCCGGACAACCCCCATAGCCCTTGATTTTTTTTTCGATTGGTTATAATCCTATGTATATATTACGTGAAATTATGTATTAGTTATTAATAATTAATTTTATTAATTAATGCTAATTATTTATTCAATAATTAATTTTGCATTATTTTTGTTCCCGAAAATCGACAAAATCCAAATAATATGTTGGGCGACGTATTGGAGCATGATACCAAAATGGTGGATTTCTGCCTCTGGCCCCCCCCCCCCCCCCCTTGAAAATTTTTTGTGTGCGCTACTGTTAGTTATAATCCTCAAGTATTTATTATACAATCAAAATTCATTATTACTGATTGCAATTTTTTAAATTTAAACCATTCTGCATGATGACAAACAATTTCTTACGAATATAACTATGAAATTAAAATACTGATTTTTTAATTAGAGAAATATGTTACCAATTTAACTAAAATAAATTGTATAAGTCTGTAAATTCTGAACTCAATGGTTCCATAAGTTCCTTTCGGACCATACTTAATTTGCTGACTGATTGCTAATTTCATTAGTATCGCTTATTTCCTATAATTTAGCATAATGTAGAAATAAACCTCCAACTAACACCCTTTAGATTGTGAGGATCCTTGTAGGTTCTACTAGGGAAAGGAGGAGAATTATATTCAGAAATAAAGTGTTGCTGCAAAAGAAATACAATTAGGATCTGAAATCCTTCTGTGGTGCAAGAGCTATAAGAATGAAATAAGATTCAGGCTTCTTCCATGTCAAGATTACGAGAGTTTAGTTCCAGTAAATCTACTTAGCATAAAATAACTTAAGTAAAAATGGGGGAAGGGGGGAATCCCGAATTGAAATTTTATCAACCATGCCACCGAATCCCATTTTATCGCAACCGAAAGACAGTGTGCTCCGAAATTTGTCATGAACTTTTAACTTGAGCCACGGTCAAGTCCATGTCCTTCTGAAGTACAAAGATGAGGAAATTAGATATTACTCAAATTTGTAATTTATCTAGAATTTCTAGTTTGCTTTTACATTAATGTTATCACAATAATTATACATATAATCGTACCAACAATTTCTTCACTATGAAATAACCAGTCGCCCATTATAATGTTTTGACTAAATTCAAACAACGTTTTGCGACTGTAATAGTCAAAATTTTAAGATATGAAATAGAATTCACAACTACAATCAGAGTAAATTAACCGACTAGTATGTATAAATTTTACTTTAATAGGCTCAATTCATGTGACGTCATAGTCACATGATAATGATAACCACGTGTTTCCGCGACTAATCAGTTCATGAGCTTCACTGTTGCTAACTTTTGCTCTTTGCAGAGACTTTCTTTTAAAAAGTACATATGTATAAAAAATGCATTTTATTCAAAAGTACATGCAGAAAGATGACTTTTTTTTAAAATTTTAAAATGTTCCAAAGAAATTTATTTTTTATAACATTTGAACATTTTTACCTAATTATAAAATATGAAATTTTACCCTAAGTTTTACAAATAGAACTTAGTATGCTTAATAAGCATTTGTGTTTACAGGTTCAAGAAAAAGCATGTCGAAAATTAATAATTTAACTTCAAAAATTATTGAAAATAATTTTTTTCACAACTCCGTGACAATACCAGAAAAAGTATTGGAACGTTATTATTAGAGAAAATTTATAGCAAGGTTTAGTGTGTAACACAGGTTGTTAGTCGCTGAAAATAGGTAAAAAAAACGTGTAATGGAAATAAATATTTCAAGATAACAGAGAGTGAGTGTTTTATTAATGTGGCACTATAAGGCAACACGAGGGGTGTTGGGGATGAACCTCGCAATTGCAATAATCATGGTCAATCTCGTATTGGTGAAGTGAAGACGAACCCTGGAACGAAGGATACCTGAACTTGCAATCCTTCTCCGAACTTCACGCCAACGGAAGACTTTAAGCTTCGATAGATTTAAAAAACGTGCATCAGCTCCTCTACGTAGTGCGTCTTCAGTGACACTAGGGCCTGAACTCACGACACTCAAGTTTAAGATAACAGATCTCAGTTGAATTGTATATTAACATCGCACTTCGAAGCTCTCGTAATTTTTTTAAGTGCTGTTGTTGTTGCTACCGCGTTTGGTCAGACGAAGTCACACCAAATTAGTGAAACCGTTGATTTTAATAAAGTCCGATACTAGAAGTGGACAATCATGGATGTCTTCCCAGTCCAGTCCAAGATGTGTTGAGGTGAAGCCTGTTCTAGCTGGCATTTAGGACGAACAGGAAACCTCTTATTGTCTCCAGAAAAAGTGAGACTTTTTAAGTGCCCACTGGCAAATCGGGACAGACAAGTGTTGGACTGTCTGTCACAAGGAAGAGATAAAGTAAGCCCTGGTCTTTTGCCTGTATACCATTTATGAAACGGAGGTTTTAACCATTTTTCTTTATTTTGGGCCTCTTGCCTTGAGAATAATTCTAAATATGCGAGTGCTGAGGTGGAAGGGACAGGATGGTCTAGTCCCTCCTTTGCAAAAGTGTCAGCCAACTCATTTCCGTAGATATTGACATGGGACGGGATCCTTTGAAAATGTACTTTGTGATGGTGTTAGATATAACGAGTAATGGGGGGGGGATTCTTTAACTGAGATTTAACCGTCCAAATTTTCTCACCATGTCAACGTGAAGACTTTCAGCCGTGTTCTATTCTCTCTACACAATGAATCTTCAGTGGTACCAGGATTTGAAAGCACTACTTGACAGAAATAATGCCAGCCACGAGTTCAAAGCCCTGACCACTTGGCTATTTCATCCTATTTAAGATAACAGAAATGAAAGAGGTAATAGAAATTTTAATTAGAAATGTCCCGCGGGATTTTTCCGCCGTTAATGATAACGAAATTCCAATAAAAAAAAATTTGAATAGAATAATCTATACAATATGAATAGTCTACTATTTGACTATTTCAACTTCGAGTACCACGACTTCCATTTCAAGTAAGCTCCAAGTTACTCTAACGCATTACTCAAAAATACACGAGTGGACAGAACCTCTCATCATCTCTTCCAGAAGCAGATAAAAGGAAGATATCCATAAAAAGTGAGGAGAGAGTTTCTTCAAGTCCGGACGCAGAACATCGCCATTCATCACCCAGAAGGTCGCCAGCGAGGAAAGAAGAAAAAAGTATAGGGCAAAATTGAATCCCTGCCCGAACCCATGTCTCCCCTTATTGGTTGAGCTCTGCACTCACTATAATCGAATCGCCAAGTTCTCATCACATTTGCATGAGGCACCGCCTCTTCGCGTCACAGAAAACGGCCACTTTTCGGAATTAAACAGTTTTCTTTTTTTTTTTCTCTCCCTCTGCGCCACCCCCCTTCTTACTACTACATTTTTGGAATTGGATTGGAAATCTCTCTAAGTATCCACAATCCCTTCCCCCTCCTAAAGAAGAGAGGACGAAATTAGTAATAATAGTATGAATAGTTAGTCTGGGGGAAAGCTCTTGGCGTAATTATTTTAACTGAATGGTAATTGAAATGAAGCGGTGTTTTATTGCGGTGACTCTCGCTTTGCTTGCCCAGGTGGAACTGGGGGTATTTATAGAATGAAATATGGAGAAGATGTGTGGTCCCAGGAATACAAATAAATGGGGCAGTGTAAGTTTAATGGGATTTGTTAAAATTAAGATCGAGAATACCTATCCCTCGATGCTGGATCTAAGTAATTGAAATTCGTGATAATTTAGGCCCTTGGAATATTTATATGTGGCTCAAATTTAGTTTCTAATTAAAGTATTCACAATGGACTCTTGGAAATGGACAATATATTTTTCAGTTCTGGTCAGATGACGATAGCGACTCTTGAGGTGGCACCTCATTATTCTTCCGTCCCACGAACAGAGCAATAATTACTATTCATAAAAACGGACTAGAGGGATCTCGATTGTTCAACCTTTTTGCTACAACACACGATACTAAATCACACGTTTTTAAGCTTTAATTGAAACCTGATTTCATCTTTTGATTAACATGGTACTCTAAAGCTTCAAAAGGAATGTTGGCGACGGACATCAAGTGACAATCGATTAATTTACATCAACTCTCTCCTCTACACGGCAAGTCTAGTGCAGGGGTGGGCAAATAGCGGCCTGCAAAGAGTTCTTTGAGGCCCGCCTAAACTGTCGGAAAAACAAAATAGACGGAAATTGTTCTCTTTTTCTCTGAGGGGTCAACATATATTTGTGAGCAAAGTTTTTCTTGCATGGAGATCAACAAGAATATATAAAGATGAAAGTTGGCTGACATTAATTTGTAGGCTGCGATGAAAATTTCAACAAGCAATCTCACTCTTAATCGCAGAAGAAAGAAAAAGAAAACTAAAAAAAAAAAAAAAAAAAATAGAAAAGCGTGACATTTTGTCTTTGATTCATTTGATCTCATTAAAATTAAATGAGCTTGCTGCTATAGATGATATGAAATTAGCACAATAAAAATAAATTGAATAAAACTGCCATTCTTTTATTCAACTTATTTTTGATTTTTATATACGGTACAATTGATACCTTTTCTGGGATGCAAAGTTAACTAATGAATGCAACCATTTTAAAAAGGTGCGGAGCTCAGATATCTTCCACTTGCACAATATCCCTCGAGCAAAAATAAATGCCCATTCGTAATTTAGTATCATCAGGACTCAAATTCATGTCTTAACAACGCCACCTACGAACTCGGTGAGCATGACGACTCGGACTTAAACTGTACTTGAGAACTGGATATTGAATTTCATTGTCACAGATACATCAATGATCCATGCTTCTAAATAATCTCACTGGTTCAAATTAATTGATTTCTATTGTCTCTTAAGATAGTTATAGTTTTACAAGCAGCTACCAGGGAAGTAAATTTAATAAAGCAAAATATATGTGGAAATTTACTTTAAATTCTAAGTCAAACTTGACGAGTCAAAAATGTGAGACAATTTATGAGATATTCTTTTTCTTAACTTATATCAACAATGAATATTTTAGTAATGATTTTGAAGATTTTTAATTAAAATTACTGATACACTATGACTATGTTTGCATAATTATAAACGAAAATAAAGATATCAAACCAACATAAAATTACAATTATTTCTACTTTTTTAAAATTTGTTGCAAAAATGCGATTATTCATTACTTTTCCCTCTTATTTCCGCGAAGACCAGATAAAACAACAGATGTTCTTAATCCTTTCTACTAACTTAAACAAATAAATCAAACCGAATGAAGGCTCTTAATTGAGTATAGATATGATAAAATGTTATACTATTTATTATTATTTGAAGTTTGAGTTCATTTATAATATACCCTTTTGAAAAAAATAAAGACAAACACATTCCTGCATCAAAAAGGTCCAGAGGAATTCATTACACGTGTTACCCCTCCCCCCCCAATATACACATCCCTACGCATTATATAAACATTTACCACCCCCTACACCACTCAACGATCGTGTTTCTCTTTTTGTACCTTCCCCCACCCTCGAATGAAGACGAAACCGAGTATTAGGTTTTTCAAAAACATAATAGGCGGCCTATAGGCACTCTAATAGACAAGCCCCCTCCCCTGTCGACGCAGATACGAGGCGTTATAGAATCGATTTATTTGTAACTTGGAAATGAATGGGTTAGAAGAGCAAACGATATCGGGGATAGAGTGGGAGAGAGTTGCCAGTTTCCCTCGCCCCCCCCCCCCCTCTTATTTCTCGAACACTATTCAATCTTCTTCGAGATCCATTTTTTTTTCTTTCTGTATTATTATGGGATTCTATTTTGTACGAAGAGAATGATTGAGGCTGATTGATTTTTGGATATAAGCACAAATCATTCTCAGTGTATCGAACGAGATGATAGCGCTCCCGAAGTAGGGAAGAGAAAGGAGAGAAAGAGAAGAAGAAAAAAAAAAAGGAATCCCAAAATATTGGTCGGAATTCAATCGCGTGTTCAGCTGGCGAGATTCTCAACAAGCAACCATATTTATTTCGATATAGAATCGAAATTGTTGGGAGATGTAATTTTCCGGAAACTCTGTTAAGGGAAAAGATGTTGGGGAGAAGGGGGGGGGGGTTTGTTACGAGAGCAGACGACACTACTACAATCTCCTTTGGAAGTAACAGGGACGACATTGTATTTTTCTTTGTGCCGGTAATAATGAACCGGATAGACTATGGAATATAACAATATATACAAAAAAGAAGATGCCGCTGTCCCATAACTACAAATCATTAGGTCATTTTCGAAGTAGAACACGAATCCTGAAAATCGAATCGATTGTACTAGTAATTTAAATCTACAATACATAACCATAGCTCAGAATGAAAATGATCAACACTGAATTTGAAATAAAAAAAACAAGAAAAGAAAACAAAAAGGAGAAAGATTTTCGAAACCAGTAAAAGTAAATAACATTCAGAGTAATAGCAAATAATACTCAAATCCATGTATTATTAAGACGAGATTTTCAAACAAGGGAGGCTTCTGATTTTTATAGACATTGCACTATGAAGCTACACGAGCGGTAATGGCGGTAATTTTGAACAACGATCAAGTGACGGGAATGACAACAAGCAGACACATCGCTCTCCAACTTCAACGCAAACGTGAAGACTTTGTGCCTCGACAGAATCTACGTGCATCAGCCTCTCTGCACGACTGGTCTTCAGTGGTACCAGGATTTGACAGAAAAAAGGTCGGCCACAAATTTCCGACTTGAATCACTCGGAAAACAGGGGGAAAAAAGTTTTCAAAGGTTTTATAACTTACACGAGAAATAAATTATATGAAACATATGAGATTCATATTTTTTTTCCAGTGGCAACTACATCTTAGATTTGGTTTCCTGTACATGTAGTTGTAGTATCAAACATATGTTATAATATCAAGAATAACATGGTAGAATAGCGCTCGTATTCAAGGCAAATAGCAACAGACTGAATTACCTTGTCTGAAAAAAATATCATTTGAAATTTCCCAGTTATTAAATATATTTTTTTAAAAAAATATGCTGTAAAATAAAATGATATATGTTACTGAACCCCGAATGATTATATGTGAATCAGCTCTTGCTACATAATAGTCCCTAAGAAAGAGATAAAAAAAAATTAACAAAATTTTTTTTAATGAATATGTGTTTATTTTAAACAGGTTTTTAAATATCAAGTAAAACTTATGTTTAATTACACTCATAACTTTATCCTTTTTTGTCATTATCGTATGTAGTTGCTTATACATTCACGTCCAAAAGTTAAGCAAAATGAGAAAAAATTGACAAGTACTCTTTTGATTGACACAAAATGCTGCAAGTAGCTTTATGTTTATTCCTGAAACCAAATAAAAAACTACAGACAAAAATGTTTAAAAAAAATAATAAATAAAATAATTGAGAATTTTTATAAATTATAAGATGACGTCATGCTTGTGTCATCAACAAAATGACATTTAAATGCAAAGCAAACAACAAAAACCGACATTAATTAATAGGGTACGCCTGCACCCCTCACTTTCATACAAAGTGTACAGCGTGTGACGCTTGCTACGAGGCGCTCAACCATAGCAATCCCCATTCTTCCTGTAGAGAAGATTGAGAGTGGCTGGAGGTGGGAAACATCAGCATACAGCACGGCCGAGGGCATCCCCAAAATTTTCAATTGGATTAAAGTTCGACGAGTATGCCGGCAACTCCATACGCACAATTCCCTCACTCTCCAGAAAGTCGTCAAAGATGGCAATGATGGGGACAAGAATTATTATCCATTTAAACAAACGAAGGACCAACTGCTGCAGCGTGCAATTTCACAATGGCGTCTAGATACCGCTACTGTCATCTCGATACCGTACAGCCTTTATAGAGCTCCGCTTGTGTAAGTGCAAGTCGGTACGATATCCTAATGAAATTCTTGCTCACAGGACGATATTTCTACTTCGGTGATGTTCTGGAGCCGATTGTGTGTGCCTTGTTCCCTTTTCAGACCCTTACACGCTAATCATCGGGTTGTTGGGCAAATCTGGAATCATCTTTGAACATAACGTCGCCACAATAAGACTAAGTCGGATTCGTGTGCTGGCGGCCCAACATTAATCGTGCCTCTCTGGATTGGGTGGCTAAAGAAACACTAACTCGTGCTACCTGGAACCATTCAAGTGTAGCGAACAGTAGTGGAGATATCGTCTTACCAATGTCCGCTGCAACCATAAATGTCACACGTGTGGAGGTCCAACTTCGCGACCTCTGGGCTACAACATAAATATTTCTTCCGAGTGGTTAATAACACTTGGACGACAGGCTACATGTCTTTGGACAACTATTTGGTAGGTTTGAAATTGTTTTCATAATCGTGAAATGACGGAATGTTGAACGCCGAAGAAATTAGCAGTTTCTGTGATAGACCGTCTTGTTTCAATGCGTCCGACAGCCAGCTATAGTTCAGAATCGTCCATTCGTCTTCTGGAAATCACAGAAACATGTCTAGCTTGAAAACATATCGTACGAATGCTCTAAACACCTATCACCAGCACTTGCATACGTACGAGTAACTCTTCACAATGCCGGCTTCTTATACGATTGCCTGATTTGCATATTTCTCGACGTGAAACCGTGACTGGCTGTTACTAAATATATTTGCATGCTTCTTTCTACCTTTGCAGAACATTTCAGCTTCTTTAATTCTCATTGGATTACGAAAATTAACATTTTCCTCTCCGTGCTTAACTTTTGGAAGTGAGTGTATTTAAATTAAACAACATAGGTTTATAATTCAGATAAAAAAACTATATTATAGCAAAATTCGCACATTTTATTTTAAACATATATTTTAGTTAACTAATGTATTGTTCAACAACTGTTTTTCTGAAAATATACATGCAATAATTTACTTCATGTCGAATAAAATTCGATGTCCCTTTATTGTTAGCACTAGTATTATATTAAACATTTAGAACTGAAATATTACCAGAACCAAAACTAAGCAAATAGTGTTAAACTTTTTTATAATTCCTAACACAAAATTGCAATGGGAATATATTTTCTAAACATGAAAACATTTTATCAAGACATAGTCATAAATAATAGGCACCAGATAAATATGTATGCTATGTGGCCAAATAAGTTAAAAGACGTTAGATGTATTTTCAAAATAAAATATTTTTTCAACAGGAGTCTAAAAATTGTGTTAAATCCTTTTATCAAAATTCTTTTACATATATTTTTTCTTCGAAAAAAAAAGTTAGGCTCAAAATAGTTATAGAAAATGTTTCAATAGACAAATGTTTTTCGTAAATAATAATTCTAATACTTCACAGGCTCCATACAATTTGAGTTTTTTAATATTTAATTTAATTATTACTAAATGATATAATTTGAAAAAAAAATGATCGATGAGCTTCGTTAAACTTTACTTTATAAACTGCTTCAACATAATTCTGAATTATGCGAAAACTTGTATTAAAAAAGTCAAAATATTCTTTTTTAAAGTGCAGACGATTGACATCTTTTGCACATTTAGAGAATTACGTTATGGAAAGGAGAGAGCCAATAAATTCGTTCGGAAAAATCAAAGAATTAATAGAAGAGCTTTTAACGTTTGGCGAAATCCTTTTTCGCAGCAGCAGGTGTAAAATATTAAGCAAACAAAAAGCAAAATATTTTATTAAAATTACCACGTATGCGTATTTTCTCGTTTGCATTAAGTATTTTTCTTCTTATCCCTCCTTTTCTAAATACAAATTCTAAAATTGTCTTTTTCTGTTGATGCCACATATTTTATCAATAGCATTATTTGTGTACGAAGTTCCTCCATTTTGGCATATATCGCTAAATGCATATACTACGGTCCTCCATTTGCGTAAGTGCAAATGCTTGTTATGGGATTTAGCATCTTCTTTAGAAAATGGGAATGGTGTCGAAATACTGCAAAAAGAAAAAGAAAAAAAAAAAAAAATATTACGTTTATATTTGCCACCGGTTGATACTTAAAACGATTCCCTATTCTCTTCAAAGAAAATATTTTTTTTCACCCTTTTTTTTTTATTTTGTCTTTCTCATTTCAATTTTATAACATCCTATCATTCCAACACATTCTTTATGAGAAAGAGATAGATAAGAAAGAAAAAAAAGAAAAAGAAAAGTGTGTAGAAGTAAAAACACACCACGCACGCGAAAATTCTCCATTTTCTGTACACTTAAAACTTAAGTAAACACTTATACATGTAAAAACACTTGGGGGAAATGCTAAGAGAGAGATCGTCGGGGATTTTTTTTTTCTTCTAGATTCCCCTCTTCCCTTATGCTCTCTTTCGAGAGAAAAACCAAGGGAAAAATAAAATAAAACTGAAGAGAAGAACGGGGAAGAGAGGGAAAAAGGGGAAAAAAAAAGGAACGGAAATAATAACTAAGAGAAAAAATTGTCTCTTCTTGGGCTCTTAGTTGACATTGATACGCCATTAAGATACGGCGCCGTTAAATGTGCTTCAACTGTTCTTATGTTTCTTCCTTTTTTGATTCCATTTCCCTCTCCCCTCCCCCTTTCGTCGTCCCTTTTGAGTGGATTCCGTTAGGGACTTCACAAAAATTGGGGTGGGAAAGAGGAGTGGGAATCAAAAATGAAATGATATAAATTTTTTTTTTTGGCCCCCCCCCCTTTTTGAGGTAATTTTTGACTTTTTTTATTTATTTATTCTGTATATCCTGGAGTAACTTTTTTTTCCGATTAATTGACAATAAAATGTGGTTTGTTCCTTTTTTCCCCCTCCCTAATGCCGTGTTTAATTAACCGTTTAAATCGTGGGTTGTTAATTTTAATAGTGTTTTTATCGATGTTCCGTTTTGTGTATCTAAAGATGAATCTTTCGTTTGGCTTTAATTGACGCGTTACGGTTTGATTTGTATCTTTTGCTATTGATACATTTTTTTTTGTGTGTACATAAACTTCCAATCGTGATATGATCAATATATAATTTTTTAAAATACTTTTATTGTTTGAGTGCAGGATGAGGACATAGAGGTCATGAGTAAAAAGTGTGTTTTTTTTTTTGTTAGCAATATTTAGAATTTAAGCCAGAATTATTTTAATTTTAATTTACACAAATTTGTAATTCTGAGTTTGATCTAATAATTTCGAATGATTCATGACAGAGGAAATATGTATACTAATTTATCTCGAATCGCTTTAAATTATCAACTCCAACACACACACAAAAGGTTAAAAAATAGTGTAAGCAAATAAATTTATTTATGTCTGTTTTAGCATTTTTATTATATTCCCATTAAATTAAATTATTTAATTTATTTATTGCAGTAATGCAAGGTAACGTAGAAAAAGTAATCAATTTTTCTAAAAGTAATAATATTACAGCGGCGCACACAAGGGAAGGATCAACGAGTCCGCCCCCCCCCCCCAAAAGCTCTTGATTTTTTTTTATCGATTTATTATAATCATGTATATATAGTAAGTAAAATTTAATAAAGTATTTATTAATAATCCATTTTATTAATTAATGCTAATTATTTATTCAATAATTAATCTTTTCCTGTTTTAAGTTCCCGAAAATCAACAAAATCAAAATAATATGTTGGGCGACGTATTGGAGCATGATGCGAGAATGATGGACTTTCGACCCTGGACACCTCCCCTCGAAAAATTCCTGTGTGTGCCGCTGACAGCAGTGTATTCTTTTCAGTTAAAACAACAGACATTAGTAGCTTTACTGGTAGTAAGTTCGAATCTTATAACCAGAAAATACTGTCACATCAATGAAAGGAAGTAATAATGAAAGACAATTGCAAATTAAATGTAATTGCTTCTCAGAACCATAGAATTTCGGTCCGCGATATTCCCCCTCCCCATCTACATCCCCTGAAAAGGTGAACTATATTCTATCGATTCCCATTCTTGTAGATATTTTAGAACAATGAATAACACTGGTTAAATTTTGTAATGGGAGTTCATGCACTTAAAATAATTTTAAAATTTCTCATTCAAACCGCTAAAATTATATTATATGCATTTTTAAATTTATTTAATTTATTAGCTAAATCAAAGCATTAGCACTATCAAAAAATTATTCACCTCATCGCTTTTCAATTTAGGGCTTTTAGCTTTCATCCATAATGAATTTCATTTTAAAAATATATACTGTAACGATTCCCCCCACTCTGCTGTGAATTGGCATCTTTGTGGATCACCACACGTGCATTTTGCACCTGCATCTTTAAAATTATTGTGTGGTTCCGCCTTGGATCACCTCGGCAACCTTTTATACCACGAGGGACCCTTTTCCCTACTAGCAGAATGTAACTGAAAGCTTAAGACACCGGAGAGTACAAGAGATGGATGGTCTGACAACCTTTTTGTTGAGAGCGGACCCCAAAAAGAAACTCTTCCCTCACAAACCACATCATTTGAACTCTAATAATCTTTTAATAGGTTTAATAACTTCAAAGTATAATCTGTAAATAATAGCTGTGACGTAAATAAACTAAATGTTTAAATTAATCAATATTACGCTACCGTGTGTTATTTATCTCAAACGTCATAATACCAATGAAAAATCCCTTTTTAATGTTTTATTCGTTTGAGCTATTCTTTAATAACATAACTTCTTGGTGGCTAAAACTGTTCCTTAGAAAATTATTAGAACAATTAAATACGTTGTGGTTCAAAATCAAGTGGGATGCCAGCTTAGTTGCCGACTTCGTCATTTGATTGTGTACATATGATTCTGTTCTTGTTGTCCAAAACGGCTCCTACAAAGTCGAACAAAACAGCTGATGGTCCGTGGGGTTTAGGTCTATGTTGTGGAGTTTAGCCAATATAGAAGGACAATTAAAAATATGATTGGGAGAAAAACGAATGTCATGACAGAGAGGACAAGTACTGGAACATCTTTGGCCATCAGGGGGTATTTTCATTCCTTTTTTTAAATTAATTTATTTGCAAAACTCCTCATGCTCCACATTGCATAACATGAGGCTTACAGACGTAAGTGTTAACACAATTATATCGTAAAAAACAAATTATTTTCATCCCTTTAAAGTGTCTTTCTTACACATAGTATGGCTATGGTGGTTGAAATTACGCGGTCAGAATTAAGTTCTGGAATGAAGTACTTCTTAACTTGATGGTGGTTGAGTTTATCTCAGGCTATTGCATCAGCATCGGTAAGGCTATTGGAAAGTTAAGGGGAATTTCAGGCCTCTTCGGCACTTATGATTCTTAATGGGCTAAATTGATGTGACGTCGTAGTCATATAATTACAATCACGTGTTTCTAGCCAATCAATTCATAAGTTCATGTGATGTCATAGTCACATGACAAATATAACCATGTGTTTCCAGCCAAACAGTTTATGTACATTGCTGTTGCCATCTGTTGTGCTCTTTACAGAAACTTTCTTTTAAGAAATACATATTTGTCAACAATACAACGCAGATAGGTAAACAAAAAATGCGCACATTTGACTTAAAAGTTCACGTATCACATCAGAATTTTGATAATTGAACATCTTTACCAAATTATACCAAATTCGACATTTTACCTAATTTTTCTTTACTAGCAGAACAACAAATCAGATCAGTTTTGAATTCATGGAGAACACGCGATTGCATTTATCACGTGATCGTCATGAATTAAGCCCATTACTAATTGTTTTATTGTTTAAACCCGTAAATTGTTTTCGTTTGCTGCATGGCATTGCAAAGCTTTCAATATTACTTATCATACAGGTTGTTTTGAAAATAATACAACAAAATTAAATAATATAAAGAATGCAATATATATAATCAAAATAAAGTCATGTCGTTTAACCAACAAAATGGGGATAAAACTTTTCTATCTTTTCAATAATATATTTATTGTGATCAAAATTAGACTGACTTATACTATCGCACATCAATTACACCGCATCAATCACCTCACTCCCTAAGGTCTAATACAGTCTTCAATGCGAGTCTACTTACTATAAGCGTCTTTGATGATCGCTGGTCATCGTTGGGCGCTGGGACGCGATGCGTCCCTCCGTCCCATACTTGATGTATTGGGCTCTGGGATGTTGTGAAGCCTTGATTGATCGTTGGGGTACGATTCGGAGTACATAGTCCTTCCGGACTCTAACCTCCTATCCTGGAATGTAGATGACTGTGAAAAATTACCAATGCCCATTTTAAATATGATAAGTAAATTTAAAATTTAATATTAAGATTATAAAAACAAAAAGCTCTTTTAAGAGCTAGAAAATGGAAAAATAGTACTGAGATTTGTGGGCGGAGCAAGGCCGTCCAATCAGGGCGCAGCAAGAGACCAAGGATCAGAAAAAGTAAGGGAGAAAAATGAAGTTCGGGGAATATTCATTACGTTGAGAGGGAGCGTTCCTATTGGCCGAGCCAGGGGTTCGGCTAATAGGGTATAAGTAGGCCTTGATTGACTGGGTAAGCTCCCATTGGTGTCTGGACGTGGAAGGTAGGCGGGGCGAACTTGAGGGTATGGAGAGGTAGAAAGGGCTATATATCATGGAACTGAGAATTCGGTTGCAGTGATCAAACACTCTTTCTCGTTGCACTGGTGTAATAAGCGTCTTTTCATGGCATCAACGTCTTATAATTATTTAAAAACGACAAAGATCGACAGCATTAGCCCATTAAGGATACGAAATCAATGCAGGTCATCTAATAATTCAATAAAATCAAACCAAAATCCTCCAAAGTTGGATTCACACGAATTTGTTTAGGCACTTCACACACCACGTATTTCGATAAAGCAACCGAAGAAAAAAGTGGAGGAGGGTATCGTGGAAAAAAAAGCCTTATGCGCTATCGAGATCCTCCGTCTCGAAGAACAATTCCGGTTCTTGAAGCGTCGTGACAAGCCGTCACCGCATTTTCTGTGCCTCTTCCCTTGCGTCAAGACAATAGATTAGTTTGACGGAATGATGGATGTGTTTGTCGGTTGACAGACAGCGGCAGAAAGAGATCTGTCGCACGTTTCAAGGGGGATGGGGAGATTTTGTTGGATCAACTCTTGAATTAGACCCTTTAAAAAAATTAATATACGCTGAGATGTATTTTAAAGAATTATGTTAATGAGAAATTTTTTTCACACACTCCGTTGATTGATACAACTATTTATCAACAAGAATATATTGCGTGCCAGGATATTTCATACAGAAGATTGTAATGATTTTCAATTCCTACTATTAGTTCAGAATCTCCCTATATATATCTTGTTCAAATTTTCAATCGTTAATAAAATACATTTTAAAGCGCTCAACTGAGCTGAAATTTTATGTACACGATTATTTTGGATGATAATACGGTAGTTTAATTATAATTAATAAAAATTAATTGATTAAAACTAATTATTTAAAAAATTACAGATGCAGCCACGTTGGCATCCTTTTTGGCGACTTGTGTCAAAACTTTAATTTTTTTTTTTTTCTCACATTTTAAAGCGCTCATTTGAAATGAAATTTTCTGTACACGATTGTTTTGGGTGGCAATACGATACTTTAATGATAATTAATAAAAATTAATTCTACTTAATATTGTGATTGTATCATATGTACATATATATTTATATTGTTGTAATTATTCGATAAAAAGTAATTAAAATAAAAAACGCTTATATTACTTGTTTCCTCTCTTTTCTCAATGTACGCTTGTAAACAATATATTGTTAGAAAAATGCAATTTATATCTTAAATTTTGCATATTGAACTTTTAATGCGGTGTATTCGTTTTTTCATTTCATATTTTTCTAATAGATAGCAAAATTTAATATAGTAAAATATTTTTATGCAGATATTGATAAAAATAATAAGTTGAAAATTAGATTATAAATTTTATCCCGTTAAGACAATCATGTACACTTATATTAAAAAAAGAGCATAACATTTTCAAGTAGAAAAATACTGTACAATTAATATCATACTAATATACTACGAGTAGCATACTGAGAACAACACATCTTATCATACCAATAATTTTTTTTTTCTATTTGATATTCAATATTTAACTTTTAAGAACTTGCATAGCAATTATTTATCTGCTATGAGGAGAAAACTCAAGTCATAATTAATGTATCTGAATATATAATACTGAAGTACATGCTAATTCACTATATAAACCTAACTTGATTGAACGTTTATTAATAACGCACTCAATAAGCACCACGAGGTATGTAAACCTTACAGTAAAATATTAAGCATGAAAATGGTAAGACGTATAAGATCATATATAGCCGCAGATAAGCTATATAACTGGATAATTTACATTAATAAACTCTTTTACTAAAGGCAAAGAGTGAAATATTAAACAAAGTTTAAGACGTAAACTTATTATAGTCAAGAACATCTTAAGGTATGGGTCAACTGGGCCCGGGCCCTCACCCTCGGCGGAGGCCTCATTTCGCTATCGACTCTTGTCTTTCTGGATAATTTTAATGGCGAAATATTATTCCCATGCATATTCTCCGAAAAATAGGGAATTTCAAACTGCATGTCAACTTGTAAAAGTGGTAAGACTGTATTATTATGCGATGACCGTTGTTTATGGCATAATACTATAAACTATCCTTCTATTATTTTCGTCAAAATGCGGTCATCGGTCGAACCGGTTGTTGTCTAGGTTTTTAAGATTGTGAGTCATACACATCTATTTGTTTCAAATTACCTTTTGAACGAGTATTTGACAATGCATGCTATATATCGTCTACTTTTAAAGATCTGAGGTAAGGCCTACTTTCGTATAGGGGCCTCAAAAATCTTAAAATTTCTGTGGGCCCAGGGAAAATTGTTTAGAGGCTCTCTGTGTGTGAGTATATATATATATTAACTTCACACACACACATACACACACACGAAATAGAAAACAGGAAACATTTGTAAGAGAGGTTGATTTTTTTTGCAAATAAAACTAAATTTAAGATCGCAAGCAACTGCTCAGATGCGCGTAATTGCCTCGTAGGAGGTTGATACATGTTAAATATGCATAGCGGCTTAAAGTTTCACGTTAATGGAGTGCCAATTCAGAAGTCGTTTTTGTCATTTGATCGTAGTTTAGAATTACAAAATCCATCTCCAATAGCCCTCATGTAATTTAGAAAATGCAATGTTAAAAAACGACCAATCGTTCGATTATTGCACATGGTGGTCTTCGGAAGAGTCAGAATTCTAACTTGCGAGTCGACACAAATGTGGCTACTAGCTTAAGACTTAATCACTAAACTATAGCACTTTTTTACCATACATATAATTTGGGTTATATTCTTCCATTAAGCAACCATGACACATTATCCCACCTTTAGAGGTACACTGCTACTAGATAGTATAGGATGGAATCTTGTTGCGTTCGCGTGCCCACTATAAAACAAATATCAGCAGCAGAAAAATTTAAAAAATCGTAGAATTAGTCACAAAATATAAAGCATTTTACCCTAAATCCTTCCAGAATAAAGCAGTATCTTTCCGCATTTTTTTTACCATTCCCTTTTTAATCTTCCAATTTTTCCAGCAATCCTTTAACACTAATCTTTCTAGCATTCGGCAAGCTTTCAAAGTTGTCACTGATAGATTCTTTACAGAAAGGCCTTAAGATATTTTTTTTTAAAAAAATGACAATCTACCACCGAAGTTGGCATCTTTCTCGCATTCAAGACCGTCTTGAAAAGATTGTTATCTCTAGATCTGTTATCGAAACACCAACCCCATTACCTGGTGCTTCTTTATCGATGCCAGGGCTGGGTGAGGCGAGGGCTTGCCCGATAATGAAGCCGGGGCTTATACGTAATTTATTATATTTAGCGGGGAGCGTTCGCCCTCTTTATATTACTCTGGGCTGTCTGCACTTACTCGCGAGCCCCACTTAAAACTCGGCGAAAATACCCTGGAAAAGGGTTGAGGGGTAGAAAGGGCAAAGCAAAGGCGTTGATGCTTAAAAGGATGGGGGGATGGATAAAGTTATATATATTCGCTTAAAAGTGGAGAAAATTCCATTGATGAAGGCTCGGTTGCCTAGGTTACCTTAATGGCTTGGTCGACACCGGGGCAGGCATTACATGTCTCTTCCATTACCTTCTATTTATTTCACTCCAGTCTTCCAGAAAGATCTTGTCACGGGATTGAAAGGGGGGTCGGCAGTGGGGTGGTGCAAAAGGTAATATCGGACTGGGATAGGGTTCGATGGTAAAGGAAAGGTGTTGGCTATTGTTCGGTAAAATGCTGGATGTGTCGATTGGGGATTGCAAAATAGGCATGCGCTGCGTTTGATTGAATGGGTTTTGATGTGGGGAATTTTGTGGTTTTGTGTTGTTGAAGAATGCCTCTTCCCCTTCCTCTGTTAGAGATGGGCCTTTAGGAAAAGGGATAATTTGAAGAAAAATATTGCAGGAAAAATATATCACTGATGTGGTAATGCTGTTTTTGTATGATGAATTTCATATTGTTGGCCTTAAAGAAATACTAAATATCACTAGATAGGGATGAATATTTAAATTCTTTTAAAAATTCTGAAATAATATTATTGACAGTTGTAACTGATTTTACATAAATAGAATATTATGACTGAGATCATTCCGGTACATTGAAAGTTTTTTTGGGGAAAACCGATGTTTGATTAATAAGATTTAAAAAACTTCATAAAACATAAAGATGATAGGCAATCCTTTGAGATATCCTTGACAATCAACAACCTACTTATAAGCAAAACATTAGCTGAATATATTTTATAATGATTACTATATTTTACCTTAATGCACATTTGTTACCATTCTTTTTAAATACAAAAATACTTAAGTTAAGAAAGCACGTGGTTTTACGTATATTAAGCTATTTCGTTTCAAATTTTTTTTTAAAAAAAATATGTACCAAAAGAATAAATACATGATAATTAAAGTAAATAACTAAGAATCTTTTTCTTAATTACGAAGAAGTTAAGACGCATGAAAACATTATAAAAATTCGCAGCTCAAAATTGTACGTTTATGTTATTTGAGAGAAGATGTTAAGTCGAGTAAAAAAATTGTCTTCTTTTGTTGTTATGGCACATTCATCCTCTACTATTAATTGTTTTAAACAATTGAGGATAAATGATTTTTACTAAAATTATACAACAGAAACACTATGGTATCACTGTTAGAATGTCTTACTTAAGAGGGATCAGCACTGGTGTAGCTAGTTCTGAGTGGGCTCTGTACCGGGTCTATTCGCGAACCTTCAAATAATCCTCTTGGGGTAAATTTCTCTTTTTAACTGTATGTTCTATTGAAAACTTTCTCCCGAAGAAGACGCTATTTATGCAAGTGAGTGGTTCTATTTAAGCGTTGACATTTAGGTACGCGAAGTTAATCGACGGATAGTTGCTGGATGGTCAATTATTTATAATTAGAGAATAAGTGATAAAATTTAGTTTAAGGATTACGACCGGCGGTCGTACAATTTAGTAAGAAAATTACGGTGAATTATAGCGTAGACGTCCAAAGTGTTCCAATAGTAAGTGAAGTAAATTATATTTGTATGTTAAGTATCCTTGAGGGGGAGGGGCGTGCGATTGCTCTTCTAATTAGTTACGTAGTGCACTTCCTACTTTTAGTTGGGTGGTTTAAGTCAGTGGGATAGTAAAATTTGGGTTTGAAACAGGTAATGGCTGATCTTTACTCGAAGCCCCAAACACCAACAACTGCTAACAGGTTGTTACAGCCCTATATCAAAATTCTTTCGGGGTCCTTTTTTTTTTCTGGATAGGAGAGCCCTATTAAGAGGGATTTCTGTAGTTAAGAATGTTGGAACCCTTGTAGCTTGGGGACCCCGTGTCATTGATTCGGCGGCAGCTACGCCTCTGGTGATGAGTATCAATGAGTGAAATAAAAGTGTTCTAAACAGTATTAAAATACCTCTTTCGTCAACTAAATGTTCTTCGAAACACAATTTTTCAGCAGTTAAGAGCAATTTGTTTAAAAGAGTAAAATGCTTCATTTCGAAAGGCAAACGGAATACAAAATAATGTCCAAAACTCTTTTAAAACGAACCCCAAAGAAAAAGTTGGAATTTAGAAAGATTCACAGTCGTTTAAAAGTACAAACCTTGTTCTCTTAGCATTCTTTATCACTCCTGTTTAAAACTATTCATGCATTTCTTTTCAATGCTTGGCGCACCCTATAAGACAGGGTTGGAGAATCTTGAGAAACTTAGTGAATCTACAGTCCGCCAAAACAATAAAATCGAGACTATTTAAACATAATGTCAACGCATCACATAAACAAAATTTTCCCCTACTGCCAATCTACAAAATTAAAATTTATCTGCTGGAATAAATGTGATATTTTACTTCAGATGAGAAGATGGCAAAACCTAACTCAGAGAGAGAGAGAGAGAACAAAATTACCAGATAAAACTAATTCTTTGAACGACGGATTAATTTCTGGTTTAAGGAAAAGCTCAACATCGTTACCCATTTAAAGAATCTTCCAGATGAAAAAAAATATATAATAAATTAAAGAACTATCATGGAATTAAAAGCAACGGCTGCGTAAATCAGGTTTAAAAGCTCCAGCCCCAACGGTTAAGAAAACATTAGCGAGTAAAACTATCGAGACAGCCTTGATCACGTGAGCGTCCATTTTTGTTTTGCTTTCCACTAAAACGTTGCCAACTACTAATTCGAATTCATTAAAGCGTTAAACGCTTTGCTTAACGTTCCGAACGCAGGAAGAGGGGGGAGGAGGAGAACTTCTTGGAACTATGGTAACACCACGTACCCGCCGTTTCCTATTTTAATTAGTCCCGATTCTTAATCGAATAATTAACGTCGTGAGGAGGGAGGAAAAGACTGCACGGGAATTAAAATGAAAATAAAGAGGATGAGGGAAAGTAAGGAATGAGAAAGGGAAAAAAAGGTAATTGGAAGCGCTTAAAGCAATATCCAATTGGCATTCCAATTTGGGTATCCATCGCCAAGATGGGTTCTTTCAAGGAAAATGGCATACGATGAAGGTCAATAGAGAAGTAAGGTTGGCGAAAATCGAATTTTACACAAATGTGATGCCGATTGTTTTTGATTAAAAGCTGCATACAGAGAAATGAAGAAAGCTATCTTAAACATTCATTGAAGCAAAAATTACTTTTACTACCGTCATTTATTTATTATAGATTACTTAAATTAAGGAATCAATAAAAAAATTTGAAAATTGGGTAATATATCGCAAGGGATGTTGCTATTGGCGACGGAACACGTAATTTTGGATCTCGGCAAGTGACGGAGACGACACCTGAGATGGCAGCCTCCATGTCCTAACCATCACACCACGCCAACGGAACGACACTGAGCCTCGACAGATTTAACGTGCAACAACCCCCACTATACGGCGGGTTCAGTAGCACCAGAACTCGAATCCATTACACGATAGTATGAGAAAAGTCCTGATTGGTTAAACCAACTAAACAACCTCAATCGAATTTTATTCGCCAGTATATTCGTAAGATATAATAAGACTATAATTGGTCAACAAAATTATTAAAACCGAAAGAAAAAAAAATGGCAAAGTAACTCAATACCAAGTTCGAGAACACAGTCCAAAGTCAATCATTTCCAGTAGGAAATGTCCAATTACGGAAGACATCTAACAAGCAAACAAGAACCCCACGTGAAAGACCCCTACACTAATGACTATCCTAAAAAGGGGGAAAAATCGTTTTCATAATGGGGAAGAACCATCCCTTGCCGAGTAAAGCCCATGCCAAACAATGTCTCTTTTATAAGTCATGTCATCACTAATGATAGTCAATGGTCAATCCTTAATACTGTCCCAATTAACTAATTACAGGGCAATTAGATATAGAACTGTGATGTGGGGAATAAAATTTCAGAACTCTAACCCCAATTATAGATTTCGGTGTGTCGTGTCAAACAGATATCAAAGTCATCTAATTTAAAAAAAAATCATGATACAACGATTGTTGACCTTAAATAAAAACATCAATTGGCAGATCAAAACTTGAAACATATAATACACAACTTTTGCACCCACATTCACAGAAATGAAGTTCAAGATAAACATTGACTTTTTAAAAAACGGATAGTAAAAGTAGCAACTGATTTATGTCAGATTAAAATTGATTATTTGGGAACAGTTTCAAAGAAACGAAGACTAAATAACTCAAAGCTAAGCTACGATTATAATTCATACAACCTAAATATTTTAGACGAATAAAAAAACGGAAAATTGGGGAAAGTTTCAATACTAAAGGAAATACCAAAGAAACTGTTCACGCGAAGAAGAAAAGGAGCACCGATTAGCCAAGAATATATAATTTTAGTCTTTATTAACCCCTTCTAGGTTCATTTTATTTCGGGATTATGGGTCAAAAAACGTCAATTTTTTTATGCTTATTTTCATATATACATAGCTTTATAAACATAATAGCATCTTATCTAAAATCTACAGCTAAAAACACTGTATAATGCTACCATCTAGTAGCCAGAAAAGTAAACAAAACCATTCGAAACCATAAAGCATATGTCGGGAAAGACTGATTGTACAGTAGAAAATTTCACAGTGTCCGAGCTATACTCGGGATGAGCTAGGATGGTACATTTCGCCTGCCCGAATCCAGCTCGGGAAAAACCGGGAAGGGGTTAAATAAACTAGAGTTCTCTTCTCTCAAAAATAAGGATTTTTTCCTTATTAATAATCGTTGGCGATAAATTAATAATATTTTAATAAGATTGTTTAGGCGCATGACATTGTTTCGGCAGCGGTGTTGTACAATCGTATTCCCGATAGTGCAAGAGAGTGACAGGAGAGCGGAGTTTTTTGAGAATCCGAGAATGTGATGTTTGTGAGGTAGTTACAAGGACGAGGAAGTTTAGCTTTTAGTAGTTGAAAAGAAAGTTATTAGTTATTAAAGCGTGGTAATTGTTTTAGACAGTAGTATCAGCATTGCAAAGATGATTTAATAAGAGGTTACAATAAGGATAGAGAAACTATAGATTAAAAACAGTATATAGTTACAGAACAGCCTCATTTTGCTTTTAGATCTCTATGTACAGCAACTATTTATAATTCTTGGAAAAATAAAATAAGAGAATCAGATTCTGCAATAGATTTAAACAAGGACTGAAAGATGATTTGAGCAGTAAGCTTAATTTTTTTTT
>BMAV01006861.1:205790-245102 GCA_019973955.1 Trichonephila inaurata madagascariensis
ACTCTTACACACTTTGTTACCAACCCCCTCCTCCACATAGTAACGGGATTAAAAACTTCCTCATTGATCTGGCAATTTCATGAAAAATAATATTGTCATTTGCCATCTATGAATAAAAAAAAAATCTTTATTTAACATACAATTATTTTTCTAGTTTGTAGTATTTACAAAATATATTTTATAAATATAAAACAAAGAAGAAACAAAAAGCATTAAATTTCCTACTTTTTAATAGGCCCCAGTGGGCAGTGTGGTAAATATACTTACTACCCAAAAGGTTGTTAAAAATCAAATTAATTTTATCTAATAAGCTAAAAATGAGTTTCTCTTGTTAACCCTTTATCTTCTGAAGGTACTTATAAATACTACTTACTTTAAAATTACATAGAATGAGCATTTTTACGAATACTCTGACGACACTTAGTAGGAATATTCTTTGAAATCTACTCTTCCAAGATATATGGTAGCATGGGTTCTATGATTAGAATTTTAGCGGGAAAGGCGAATAGTTTTATAGCAGAAATTGCGTTTTCAGCGGATTGCGAAATAGTCATTTTTGTTCCGAGAAAGTAGTTAATGTCAAAATGTGTCTTATTTTTATTTATTTATTTATTTTGTATGTTAATGAAGACCTTAGAAAACGATTTGACTACTTATTAAGGGAACAGTGTGTACCAGTGATCCGCAACCCCCCGGTCCGTGGATCAAATGGTGCCGGGCCGCCTAAAGAACATTAAACTATTGCCATTTTATTTAAAGTGGTGCATTTCTGTTGGATTTGCGCAACTTTCCACGGAAATCAATTCATATTCCAAGTTTAAATCACTTTTATTCATTTTTGGTGCAACTATATTTTATTATGAAGGCATACTTATATAAATGTAACTAAATTAAAATTGTTAAATCAAAACAATCTAAAATATAAACAATCAACATGTCCCACCCTCAGCGGGCCGCGGTAAAATTATCAAACGTTGATCGGTCCGCAGCGATAAAAAGGTTGCGGAGCACTGGTGTATATAATTAATTTTGCAGTTGAATATCTTTAATTAATTAATTAGCTCTAACGGATTAAATTTCCAAATGTTGAGTATTTTGTTTATATATATTCCTTAATTTTCAATGTAGTGATTAAAAAAAAAAATATTGAATGAAAAAAACTGCAGTAAATCATAATGTGGTAGATAAAGGGTTAAATCGATCTGAATTCCACATATAATTTTTAATATACCTTTACTAGAAATAAATGGCCCGTTAAAGGGTTAATATAAACAATTACCAAACTATATTTTTTGTAATTTCCATTCTATTTAACTAATACACCAGGACATTGAAAAAGTAATAACAAACCTAGATTAAAATTAGGGGCAGCATAAAGCTAAAGCGCTCCGTTCTCCTAAACACATTTAAATTAAAATTTATTCCCTTGTATAATTTCACACGTACAATTCGCCAGGGGGGTCTGTTGAAGCAGAAAACGGCCTCCCGAGACATCAGGCATACGCCGGCAATGCCTCGGAAGAATGGAATCGGCGCTCACCGGTAATCGCCGGGGTGCAGCAGGTAAATAAGCAACCTTGGCCACGCTTCACCGATCCCGACACCTCCGCTGACATGCTCTGATTCGACAGACAGACGACGTCTCGGAAAATCGTCTCTTTCAATTTCCCAAGAATTTGGGAGGGTTATTCAATTGTTTTTCGAAGGAAAATACAGATAGGTGCGAGATGTATGTCAATGTTCAAGGTAGCGCGCCAGAGATGGATTAACAGAAGGGTTCTTAACCTTTTTGTTTTGTGGAACCCCTTTATCTAAGAAGTGATCGCTACGAACCCTTACTCCGGCGTATTTTCTCTCTCAACCAGAGGTTCCCAAACTTGTTTGTCCCACAGACTCCTTGCCCTTCTTAATTAATATTAAATTTTAGCAAATTTATCAACTTAGTCTTTTTGACAGCTGGTACTACACTACACACCACTACTTTAAAAGAATTAAATTCCTAATTGTAACGAAGTGTTTAAAATTTAAAAATCACATGTTAATTAAATTAAAAGTTATTTAAAACATAAAATAACTGTTAAATAAAATAACTAAGCAACAAACAAGTGATTTTATTAGAAGGGATGAATCTGGAGTTACAATAACAAATTTTCAACATTTGGTATCAATCTTGTAATTAAATCTCCTGTGTTAGCAGTGTCCAGTTTTTTCTTTCTTTCTTTGTTTTGGAAATTGGCAACCACGCTGAAACTCCTCACTAGGAAAAGCAATTAAAAACTTCCTCACAATATTTTATAATTCGGGACAAATAACAGGTGTGCTTTTTTAAAGCCAAAATTGCTGACTCCGTTTCTAAACTTTAAGATATTTGTTAGTGCTTATTACGAACTTCCTATTGTAATGCGACATTTTTTTTTAATGTGACCATATGAATTCAATGCCTACTGTAGTATTACCATAGTCAAAACATTCTCACACCTGGTTTCAAAATCTGAATAAAAGCCATTTAAATGTTGAACGTAGGTTAAAGCGTCCCGACAGATTATCTGTAACAAATTGAGAAAATTCGTGCCCTCCCCAGTATTATACTTCTTTAGCTTAATTCTGGTAAGAACCGCTGAAATGGTTCTTGTTTTAACAAAATTTATATCACCTTGTAAGTGCAAATTAACCTCATTAGGTTTAGTAAACAAATCAGTTAAATAGGTAAAATTTGGTTTCCACTAGATTATATTTCTTTTAAAATTTAAGTCACTATCTAGTTTAATAAGAGTCCCTATCATAGACCCTCATTTACACGTCATAGACCCCCAAATTATTTTTTTGCTGACGTGGACCCCTTGTAGGTCGTCATATAGAAGCTTGGGGTCTATATAGACCATTTTGGGAATCACTACTCTAAACAATCTTCCACACGAATTTTTGCAAATATGTGTAAAGTTATACAAAAAAGGCAATTAAAACAATATATATACGATCTAGCTTTTCAAAGCATTAATAAAAAAGCATTAAATGTATTAGAAACCTAAAAATCGGGGTGGAACCGAGCCAAATTGCACTATCACCTGTATGGTGCCCAAATCTGAGGCTAATGACAGGCGAATAAATAGCCCCTTTCCATGATGAATTTCGTGGGCCTTGATTAGATGTTACAGTCGATCAGGTCGCATAAGTAAGAAAAACACAAATGTCATAAAATAAAGTTTTAAATTATATGCTAATGTACAAACTATTACACAGTTTTGGATAAAAATATAAATGTGTGTGATTTTTTTGTTTGTTTGTTTTGTTTTGAAGATAGATAAAAGAAATACTATTTTGATATTCATTGCATGTCTTTAAAAGAATAATATAAAAAATTTAATACGTCGTTGCTAAAAAAATAAAGATAATCGCATTAATATTTTTCGTTCATGGTTATGACCTCCATAGATTCCAAGGACACACAATTTAAAGATAAGTTTAAAAAAAAGTTTATTATTGTTGTCAATGTCTTACGGAGGCAGGGGGGATTTTTAACTCGTTCAGGACAATGATCACATATATGTGATCACTCCAGGGCCCCCGACATTATATGCGAGATTGCGTTTTCCACGTTCCGTGATCACATCGGTGTGATTTGAATTTGGAATGATTATAAACTATAAATTTTGCCGTATTTTATTACAGTAATGATTTTAGATGAATTTTTAATGGAGTTAGGCTTAACAGGAAAAATCGCCCGGTCCTGAACGGGTTAAAATTCTGGATAGTAAATGGAAAGTAATGGCGAAAAATCGTAAAATAAAAATCCCATGAACGTAAAAGAACTATTGCTTACAAAGTATTGTGGTAACTAAGTAATATATACTTAATCTAACATTTTTTTATTTTGTACGTTGATTCTCTTCCCTCCCTTCTTAAAGTAATAATTAGAAGTTTAGTTAACATTAACATTATAACTAAGAATACAAGCAATCGGTGTTACTGAAACGGAACATTTTAAAACGATTTAAATACAATATATAATATAGTTCAATATATTTGTTTCTTTTTTTAAAAAGCTATTTATCCATTGAATTCTATATACATAAGTAAAAAAATAATACTAACCAGGCGAACTATTGAGAAAGAAGACAAAAATGAAATTTTTTTATACCAAGTAAAACATTAGCTTAAAAGAAAACAATTATTTAACTTGGATCATTATTTACTTTTTTTTTTTGAAATTTTTCCCTTTTCGTGTGAGTTAGGTAATAAGTAAAACATAACATTTCGAAATACAACAACCCTAAACTGTATAAACTGAACAAAAATTGCGAAAAACCAATACAAAATTAAAATAACATCCTACAAAATCAAATCTTAGAGTGTAGTTCACAAATTCCATTTCTTTTAAAATCCCTTTCAGTTGAGCAAATTTTCGCCAAAAAGAATTTTTAAAAAACAAATAAAAGGGTAAAAAAAAAAATCTTTTCAAATATTTCTTTATTATTAGCATTAAAACCCCGATATCCAAGACGATAACACACAAGACCATAACCGATAATGGTATTTATTTTTAGCACAGCATACCATCGCACTCCCCCAAAACGCCTTCAACGCAGTAATTATTATTATTCCCCCTTGGTCTTCGTTCAATTACTAAACAGCCTAGAGAGAGAGGTCAGGCTAAAAATAATGAGGTTTATTGATACAGCGACAAAATAAAAGATTAACGCATCGATGATAAAGAGGCCGATAAAAAAATTGATACGATATATAAAAGAAAACAATAACCTAATTTATTTAGACTTAAGCCATTCATAAAAATTATACAAAAAAAAAAAAATTTTTTTTTAATCTTACCTTTCTTTTTTTTATGAAGAGTGACGACGCGATATTAAATAAATAAATTATGGAAAAAAAAATCCTTCGATTAACTTCAGATATCCATCTTACTTAAGAAAGCCCCATAGAGCCGATGGCTGTTATTAATATCGTGTAATCGATTAATCAATTCATCGATAGCCTAATTTCGAAAGCGCATTTTCTCACACCTAGGTTGGTGTGTCAGGGGAGGTAGATATTTTTAAATTAGAAAAAGGAATACAAATCAGAATTCTTTAAAGATAATAGTATTTGCTGAATCAATATTAATGTATTGATTAAATGAGAGAGAGAGAGAGACAGTTCTCTTTTATATATGATAAAAATTTATATTAAAAATATGTCAATCTGTTATCACTTTAAATACATAGTTATAAAATTAGCTCGACACATTCTTGCACAGTTATTTAATATATCGTACAAGTACATAAAAAGTTCAGTAAATCTAACAGTATATTTTGTTTATGTGTGAATTAAATATAAATTAATATCATTTTGTGTGTACATATATTTTTTTAAAATTACAATTTCATTTATTTTCTAGCTGTAGTTGATAACATAAATGTATAATTACACGCGCGCGTATCATAAACCAAATGAAAAATTTGATACATATGAAGAAAACTTTAAAAACGGTATTTGAATGTTTATTGACGTCACACTATAAAGCAACATGAGGGCTATTGGCGGAGGACCTCGTAATTTTGAACCATGGTCAAGGGATGCGGACACACCTGACCTGGCACTCCCTCTCCGAATTTCCCCATCACGTCAACAGAAGAATTTTGAGCTCGACGGATTAAAGTTATACTAGCCCCTCAACACGGCGGGTCTCCAGTGGCACTAGGGTGAGTGAGTGAATATTAACGTCGCACTATTCAGCTACACGAGGGCTTTTTGGCGACGGACCACGTAATTTTGAACCATGGTCAAGTGACGTGGACGACACATGAGCTGGCACCCCCTCTCCTAACTACCACACCACACCAACAGGAAGACGTTTGAGCTCTCGACAGATATAACGTGCATCGCTCCCCCCTACACGGCGGGTCTTTTGTGGTACTGGGCTTGAACTCGTGACAAGGCCAGCCACGATCCGATACCTTGACCACTCGGCGACCGCGGCCACCCAGTGGCACTAGGACTCGAACTCATGACACGCCGACCATGACCATGGCCACTAGGCTACCACAGCTATCACAAATGGTATTTAAACAATATGTAAAAATATGAATATCAAAACTTCCTTTAAAATGTATCCTAGTTTTCATTTTCACATTTTTTATTAATTCAGTTCAAGAATAAGTAAAATTTCACGATTTCCCACTTCCGTTTTTTGTGATTTTTTTTTCCCCCACTCCGGTATTCCTGACACAGTGCATTCTAAATTATGTTGTACACTTTTCAACAGATCAGTACAAAAATTCTTATCAATTTTATTTTTTACTCATTAATGTCTTCAATTTTACACTAATATTTATTACTTTTTGCTACATAGCAAAAAATTTAAGCAATTTTAGTAATATAATTTAAACAAATGAGGTTACTACACAAAAGCTAAAAAAAAAAGGCGTATTTCTCAAATTTGTTTAATTACATCATTAAATGCGTTTCACTTTTAACTTATTAGATATCATTATCCAAGTAATTATACACATTTTAAGCAGCAATACGAGGGTGAGTCGGAAAATAAGTTTCCCCTGTCGACTGTGGTCAGAGTTGTGTATGAAAGTCAAAAAATAGAATTAGACTTTAAAGATAAGACATAACACTCTTTATTTTTCCACATAAGTACCAAGTACATTGAGACATTTGTCACACCGCTTGATAAGCTTCAAAAAGTCTTCCAGAAAAAACTCAGGGCTTTGCATACGGTAAAGGTGTTTAGCAGATTCTTTGACTTCAGCGTTGCAACCAAAAGGCCTGCAGGCGAGATTTTTCTTCAAAGCTGGAAAAAGATGAAAATCACTTGGTGTGAGATCAGGACTGTATGGCGGATGGTGTCGGCGCTCCCAACCAAGAGTTGCAAAATGGTTTTCCATTACCGCTACCGAGGGTGGTCTCGCATTTTCATCTAAAAACAGAACGCCAGATCGGAGAAGTACAGGCCATTTTTTCAGAATCCATCTGCCTGATCGCGCTCGACCTCTACCCAATGGTGCATCGGTGTCTTGCACGTACACCTGCTGATTCGTCGATCGCCACTTGCCACAAACCGCTTCTTCCGTATGCAAAGCCCTGATTCTTTCCTAGATGGCTTTTTGAAGCTTATGAAGCGGTATGACAAATGTCTCAATGTACTTGGTACTTAAGTGGCAAAATAAAGAGAATTATGTCTTATCTTTAAAGTCTCATTCTATGTTTTGACTTTCATACACAACTCTGACCGCAGTCGACAGGGGAAACTTATTTGCCGACTCACCCCCGTATAACAGAATAAAGAGGGGGGGGGGAGCATCAATAAATAATTTTAAATTATTAAAAAGAAAAGAAAAATATTTCACAAATTTCAGAAACAAAACTCAAAAAATTTTCTGATGGGGACGGGGGTCATCTCTTTCTTACAAATATATACTCTATAAACCCCACCATAAAAAGCATTCAGAATTGAAGCAGAATATATTTATTAGAATTCCAATTTTATACGACTTCTCGGCGCGAGCTTCGAATATTTCGTATTATTCTGCGGGGAGAAAGAAAAAACGATTAAAAAATACCACTTTTTCATCGGAATCGTTTATGACGTGGACACGCGATCTCGTTCAAAATTAAGACCACGTTTTGCTGCACATAAGCCACTGATCCATCGAAAACCCTCAAGCTGGTTAATATTACGCTAAAAAGCGTGCAGATTATATAAAAGGAACGGGAGGGTGAGGGAGATAGCGCGCGAGAGAGGGTCGGCCATATTTAATTTGAGCCCTAGCCGTTAAGCTGTGGAGAATGTTGATTAAAAAGTCCCCGAAAACCCAAGACTTTTTCTCGCTTTCCCCCAGCCCAATATACGCTTTTTCGCAGTCATAATTGTCGTTTGGAGAAATATAGAAATGAAGAGAAAGGAAGAGAAGAAGGAAAAAAAATCTGCTAATAATAATAAAAAAAGACAAACCGAGCTCTTTTAGTCGTTTAGGGTGTGGCAACGGTACGTGTGTTGCCACCGCCAGCAATAATAGAAAGGAACGATAATAAAACGTTGGAAACGAGAGGGATAGGGGAGGAGAGGGGTGAGAGATTTGGAAAAGCCTGAGAAATAATAATTCCGCACATCACCTCAATTTCATTTCCGTTTTTCCAGGACTTTTTTCATTTCCGAAGCTTTTGTTTCCTTTATTATTATTTTATTATTTTTTTTTCGGGAAAAAAAGATTTTTATTTTGAGCACAATAGCAATTAACCCGGTTTTCCCTACGCCGGTGTATGTGTGTGTGCGGTTATTAAACATAATTAAATCCACAACGTTTCAAGCGGACCGCCGCAGAATAACAATGATATTATCCCTATTACTAGACGTAATAACTTTCACGAAGTTTACCTTTTTTTTCCCTCTCTCCCTTACTCCTTCCCCCTCCCCTCAAACTATTCTTCCTTAATTTTCGACCTGGAACTGATTGGCAAGGAATAGAAAACAAAATGGAATTACTCCAGCAATTTCTTTTTATTCATTTGTAAATAAGATATTAATTGCATTTGTTAATTCTTTTTTTTTCTCGAACAGATTGCGGGATTTACGTGTTAAGCGAGAAAAATTAACGCTTTGCAGAGATTTTATTTCTTTAATAATTATCTTCCAATCTAGGTTTAATAAACTAAGAATATTGTGGACAATAAATTTATCATAACCTCAATAAAACAATATTAAGTTCAATATTTTTTTTCTCCTTTTTTTTACTTAATTTAGCTTAATAATGAATTGCCTTTAGAAGGAGATCAACTTCCCAGATTCTAATTAAACCGGAACTATTATTATTCTTTTATTTTTCTTTCATCCATCGCAAAAGAAATTGTATTAAAAATTAATGATAAATTTCAAAACGATTATTTACAAAAACAATGCTCTATATTTTTTAGTCACGCAAACGATTTTGAAGCTGCTGCCTAAAGAAAAAAAATAATATTCAATCAAAAACTAGAATTAGATGAATTATACAAAGCGATTATTCATTTAATTTATCAAAAGAACGTTTTTATTTTTAATAATGCAAGCGATTATTACTGAAATTGTGGTTTCAATAATATTCAAAATACTTGAGTTTTTTAAATAATCGTTCTGTGAAAAATGTGTTCCAAGAACATTTCAATAGGCTTATTATTGCCAGATACATTCATTTTAATATACTAACTTTTAAAAATAAAGTTAACTGGCACATGCACGAAGACTGTAACTGAAGTAATTTAATTCAAATCATATTGTTCAAAGAATTTCCGCCATTCTGATATTCGATTTTGTTCTATTTTAGTTTATTTTATTCTTTTTTTTAACCCTAGAATGAAATTACTGTATGAACAACATATAAAGGTTACATACAATAAACGAAAAAGTTTAGCCAACTATTAATATATATTTAATAACTGGCTTTAATTTCCTCTTTTATTATTAAAGACTTATTATTGCCTTTTTCCACTTGATGACCCCAAAACTAAATTGATTATAGCTAGTATTAAAATGATTCATGAGTTTTAGAAAAGTTTTATATTAATAAGAGAAACTCCATCACATTGAGCTTTCGGAATCAAAATTTCCAACAATAAGCAAATTAAATAACATGTTGCATAATATTTCCTCTCTCAAAATGTTGACTTAACTAATATTGCACAGACATACATGAAATCCCATAATATGCTAAGGCAAAATCCACATTCATAAAGAGTGAAATGGAAAAAAAAGAGTCGAAAATTGAATAGTGAAATAGTACAACATTCCGATACTTAAAACTTAAATATCCCCGATCGGCCACGTTGAGCAAATTGTTGGTTTAATCCCGCGTATTTGGTTGGTCAGACAATTTCACTACATTATTTAGTGACGATAACAACTGGCCAGTGCTTCATGTAATAGGTTCAGGACAAAAGATTTAAATATGTATATGAAAGCACATGTTTAAACACATCTTGCATTTGTCCAGATTCTGAAGCATTTTGTTGTCAGTTCTAACATTTGTCTATTTATCGAAGCATTTTGTGAGTTAAACGGATTAATTATTAAACATAAAATGTACTAACGTTTATTTCTTACAACTTTGAATAAATACAACGTTTTATAGAAGGGGTTTTGTGCGACGTTATAACTTAAAATTCAAAAGAATGAGAATTCACCTTAGTTTATTTGAAAATCTAAATGAAAGTTTAGAAAAACAAATATCTCTAACAGTAAAAAGATGATGAAGAGAATTTTTTGCAGAATGCATGATACCATTGAAGTTAAATAACATACAATGGGAGAAAATTCAAAAACCTTTTTATAAGGCAATTTGAAATAAATTGCGATCTTTTTCAATTCCTACTATTAGCTCACACTCTCTATATATTTATTTATTTATCTTGGTGGAATTTTTAATCGTTAATAAAATACATTTTAAAGAGCTCAATTGAGCTGAAATTTTATATACAGGTTTATTTTGGATGACAATACAGTAATTTAATTATAATTAATAAAAATTGATTAATACTAATTACTTAAAGAATTACAAATACAGCCACGTTGGCATCATTTTTGGCGACTTAGCGACCCTTTTGGCGACTAGTATCAAAACTTGAAAAGGTTTTTTTCTCACGTTTTAAAGCATTCAGTTGAACTGAAAGTTTATATACACGATTGTTTTGGATGACAATACGATACTTTAATGATAATTAATAAAAATTAATTACCACTTATAATGTTGTGATTCTGTCCTATGTATATACATATTTATATTAATTGTAACTATTTAAAAAAAAGTAGCTAAAATACAATTTTTCATTGTTGATCTAAGTAGGAATTGACTTAAATTTTTTTTTATATTGCTTGTTATTTAAGAATTTAATCAGGTTGATAAATAGCGTTTATTTTAATAGCACAGAAAGTAATTCCTTGCCATGAGTTAAAGAGCATAGAAATACAATACCTCAAAGAATCAGATAGTAAAATCCTCACTTTTGGAAATTTTAGCCAAACAAAGCATAAAACACTCGATATCCAGCGTTTCACAGTAAATAAAAACCGCTTTAAAAGATCAAAGAACCTCTTTTATTTATTAAAAGTCAAAAATTGATAAGGTCTGTCGGTGGACTTCAAAACCCATCAAGTACGACCCGACATGAAAAAGAAATTAGCAGTCACTACTGAGGAAAGAAGCAGATGATCTTTTGCGTTCGATATCATATACACAGCAATCCTTTCATGGGTATAGCCATTATCCCAACTTAAGCTTTTAAATTGTTTACACTCGCGGCCGGACAACAGAGGATCCAATAAGGGATCACCAAGGGCTGTGCTGCCGGCTCCATTAGGATAAGTGGGCTTTGGAAACCACTTTTAATTGCACACAGATTTTATGTTCTAAACTCTTCTAGCGAGAGTTCGGGAAAAGCTTCGATAAGTTACTATGAAAGCAAGCTCTTTATAGATGGTCGTTATAAAAAAAAAATATTACACAATTTGTTACAAGTTCCAGGACCAAAATATTTGACCTACGCCTTTGGAAGACAGTGGTTCTTTATACGACATTAGTGGTATTTGGAATCAATAAAACATTCCATTTGGGATAAAAATAAAATTTTCGTTATGAATTATATTTCCATTTTCGTTTTTGATATAATCTCTTGAAATTTATAGGATGTTTTCTTAGGAAAATAATTGGCAAGAAATAGAAACTAATTATATTACCAAAAAACAGTGGCTAAAATATCCACCGTACAGGTTAAAAAAACAGTATGAGCTATACATGAAAAGAATTTTCTCAACCTAATAATACTTTAAACTACTCCAACATGGAAAAAAAAAAAAAAAAAATCCTAAAAAGAATTATAAATGTTTTTCTAGTGTTTGTGTTGTACACATTGATATACATATTTAAAAGTTTTGAGAAACTATATTCTGAAAATTAAGTTATACAGAATTCGTTTGTTTTCAGTATTTCCTCCAAATTTTGGGGGAAGGGGTTTCAGCGAAACTATTTAAGAAGGTCTGTTAACTTGGAAGAGAAAAGCTGCTACCTTTACTTTAAACGACAATTAATTAAATACTATCTTCTCAACTCTTGATTTCATTACACAAATCGCAATGTTTAAAAATTCCAGCAAACCAATTATCAAAAATACATTTTTTAAATTTCTAATGGGCTGCGGAATGGTGTTTTACCATTGCAAACCTAGTACATTCCCCGGAAGCTGGTATCTCTTTTAGTGCGGCACCATATAGGCGGATACCAATCACCGCAGGTAATTTTGACGACCAATTTCCTCCCTAGAGGGAACCACCTGAGCTCTGACGATACAATCTGATCATAAGCACAACTTGTTAACATTCTCATTAAAGGTAAGAAGTAAATATTTTCACATAAAATATACTTTGTAAGAAATACATTTACTTAAAATTTCTTATTTGAAATGGTTTTATAGCATTTAGGAAAGTAACTGTAATTTTTACTTGTCACACAAGCGTATTTAATTTCAAAATCGGTTTAATGAGACAAATGTATATCACTTTTCTAGTTTAATTGAAATCAGGACAGAGATTGCTTGTTGAAATTCTTATCACAGCAACTGCCGCTGATCAACTGTATCAATAATACAGGACTCCCACACTACAGGGGCCCCAACATGCGTATGCAAAAAATCCCACAAATTTTTTGGGGCCCCAAAAAGAGCCACCAAGGAGCTTTGATACAGGGCCCACTCAAGATTAGCTTGTGACGGGCTCACGCGTCTTTTCTGTAACATAACCTCTGGGGTCTTTGACGGCCAAGATTAATGGCAAATCTTTTCCAACCCAAATCCAAGAAGTGAAATGCAATTGTAAATGCAAATAAGATAGCCTTTAAAAGAACAGAAGTTTTAGTAAGCGAGATGGCAATTTAGATAAAGTTATATTTAGAGGAGATAGAAGTGTAATTTGACGGCCTACCAAAAATTAACAGATTTCTAGCCATTACTACAAGGTGCATACTATTGCACGCGTGCCTAACAGTCTCTCTGAAAGTGATTGAACCGTAGCTTGATTCAAGGTAGGACTGATTATTTGATATTAGAACTTGTAATATTATCAGAATTGAAAGTAAGCGGATAATATAATTATTTAGATAAGTGATCCAAGTTACGCGATCAGGTTTAGCTACAGCTGCGTGTTTGATTTATTCTCACTTAATATAAGTTTATCCAATTTATTAGAAATTTAAGTTAAACTCTTAGTAAAGTCATATTAAGAATTTTAAAATGTCGATTCATTTCGAGAATCCTACACCTCTAATTCACGCTGACAATCAAAGATATGGTCGCCATAGAATGACCATATCACAAGCTACCCCAGTGAATCACAGCCTGCAAGTTACTGCCAGCCAGCTTACATCTATATTTACTTTAGTTGATCTTTATGCAAGGAAAACTTTGCTCACAAATATATATGTCAACTCAAATATAGATAACATTTTCCCAGCAAATTCTTCACATACAGACATTTTTCAGTAGACAAAGATTTGTAAAAGTCAATTAATGTCATAGCATGGACATTTCCTTCATACAGGAATCTGACTGTAGGTCAATAAGTCTTTGTGGCTGTTTGCCCACATCTGATCTTAACTAACGTAAATGAACGGTCTTGAATCAATACATTACATATGAAACAATTTAATTATAATTTATTTGTAGATTACAACTGTATCGATAATTCGAAAATTAACATTGATATAATGTAACCAACAAAATAAAAAGCTTAACATATTTAATTTAAAATACTCTGGCACTATCAATAAACACGGATAATACGAAGAGAGTTAATAAACATAGCGTTTTGCATAACGTTGTAAAAAAAAAAAAAAAGGTCAGTCTAACAGTTTATATAAAACCCACTTTTAAAATCTTTTTTTCCCCCAATCGAAATACACTTCTAACACTAAAAAACAAAACTGTTTTTGTTACTTTGTAAAACACAATTGAAATTCGCCGTAAATCGTGCATCCAGAGTTGCAATTCATAGATAAATGTATCATTTTTTCTCCAACCTATATATATGACTAATCGGATACCGGATAACTCAATCCATAAAATAATTCAACAAAGAAAGGTTATGAAATACTAAGAATACCTTATCATTATTGTCTACAAACAGTTTATTTTTATGGAAGAAAAAATATATAATAGGAAGAAAGATACCCAACAATCGTCTGACCAAACCTGAAATACGAGTCGAGAGGGAGGATGTTCGAAAAGATTCGCGCTCGGCCGAGAAGCAGACGATTTTTTTAATTTGATTTGACTTTGCAGAAGAGGCAACGCAGTCTTAATAAACACGCTGCATATTTGGAAAATGGCACGTGACACGTAATAGGAGAAATAATATTTGGGAACGAGAGTAAATTGTATGGAATTAATATACGACGCGCTGTATAGATCGTGATATATTTAGCATTTGAGATGGAATTTTGTATAAATATAGCGAACAAGTTTACAATTTTTCTCTTTATAAGATTTTTTATAAGATTGGATAGAAATGGACATTTTTTTACAGGTTTTTTTTAACCATCAATAATTTTGAATTGTACCATCCAGAAAATTAAAATTTAAACCTATTATATATATCATTAGTGCTGCATCACAAAAAAATAGGCAATGAATTTTCTAGTATTTAAAATTTTATTATATTGTATAATGTTATTCAGTTGGTACGTTTTGTACATAATATCAGTAAAATTTCAATACAATAAAAATATGTACAATTTTACTTCTACAACTATAGCAATCTCAGCATATTACAGTCGAACCTCCATATTTCGAACCTCTATATTGCGAATTTTTCTACATAACGAACTTTCTTCGGTAACCAAGAACCATTTCATGATTTTCTTCATAAAACAACCACCCTACAGCGAAGTGGATTTTCTATATAACGCGCGCGCGAACTTTTTTTGGAGATTCAATTTTTTTCCTCCATATTTTTAAAGTATTTTTGGACCTCTTCGTATGATGTAGTGATAAAATTACTTGAAATATAATTCAACGTGGAATACAATGTGAAGGAAATACGCCTGAAGGGGGGTTTGGAGAATTGCAAAGATGCGAGGCGTATTATGAGAGAAATCATTCTTTCAAACAGAAAACTCAAAGAAAATTAATAGACTTTACCAGTAATTAAAGGATACATCTGCTAATATATGCTTACAGTTACTAGTTATAAAAAATATTATGTTTAAAATTATTTGTAGGCTTTAAATTAGAAGATGTCCTTAATATTCATTAATTTTTAATATAAAATTATTTTTTGTTATTGTTGAAAATACATTGTACTCTTCGACAATCTTTTTTTTTAGGGGTAAAATATATAAAATAAATATTAATTTAGAAAAAGGTGTGAATAATATTTTTTTTAATCTATAGTGTTTATGAATTTGAAATTTGTTTTATGTTGTTCATAAAGTATGGTGGAAGATGAACCTCTGTATAACGAATTTTCCATATAATTAAGGTGACCAACCGTCCTCCTTTTATAGGTTATGTCCTTCCTCGAAAAGTGTCCTCCTTTCTAATATTTTAAAACTGATTTGTTAATCTCTGTATTCAGAGATGAAACAAACATGTTTCTAATATGTCGAAGAATAGTCTGAAACAAATATTACAAGAAATAATAGTTTTAAATGGTGTTTTTTGACTTCATCACAAGTAAATAGGGCAGATATGGAAAACTGTCAATTTTTTATTAAAAGAAATGCCTGATATTAACAATTGTCTGTTTGAAGAAATTGGAAGAAAAAAAATCTAAATGTATATATTTGAATTATAATAAATTGAAACAATGGGAAAATTAACATGCTGAAACTGATAAAAGATGGGTGGAAATACCATTTCAAAAATGAAAGCATTCTGTATGAAAATTTAGTTATTCTTTTTTAATTTACGTTGTGCTCCCCTGGAACTAATGTAGCAGTTGAAAGAGTTTTTTCAGTTGGTTATTTATGGACAAGTGGGAAATCTATTGAATGTTGATATTTTAGATGCAGTACTTACCATAAAATTCAGTATGAAGAATATTTTTTGCTCCGAAATTTCTGATGTATTAGAAAATAATATATTGATAAACAAAAAAATTCATTTAAGGAGAAAATCCTCTATTAAGTAAATAATTAAAGGGGATGTAAGCGTGGTTACGGTATTTTTGTTTGAATTAATATGTTTCATATATTTACTCTGTAACTTTTTCTTAAATTTTTTGTCCTCCTTTTCATTGTAAAAAAACTGGTCATCTTAATATAATGAACTTTCTTTCGGGATTTAGCGACTTTGTTATATAGGTCCGACTGTATTTCTATACTATTCACTCACTATATCATATTTTAACGATAACCTTTTTTAAAAAATAAAAAAGTCCTTTTAGTTTTTCTTCCTCTAAACAATAGTTGAAAACATTTATACGCATTGAACAATTTCGTATTTTTTGTCATTTATACCAGTGCTGCTCTATCTTTTTATCGTCGCGGACCGGTCAACGTTTGATAAGTTTACCGTGGCACCCTGAGGGCAAGGCGTTGATTGTTTATACTTTAGGTTGCTTTGATTTAATAATTTTAATCTAACTGTGTTTAAATATGCCTTCAGAATAAAATACAGTTACACTAAAAAATGAATAACCATAGAATATAAAGTAATATTAATGGAAAGTCGCAAAAAATCGGAGAGAAATACACCACAGTAAATAAAATGGAAAAAATTTAACATTTCTTGCGCGGCTCGGGTGTTGGGACCTTTGATCTACACTACAAAAAGTAAATAATCTGAATGATGATGTCGTATCCATGATAATCTGAATCTCCACACACAATAAAAATTTTGGTGCATATCAATAGTTCATTGTCTTTCTAAAACTATTATTTGTAAGCTTTAATTCAAAATTTAGAATATATATGTGTGTGCTGATCAGCGGCACACACAAGGGGAGTTCCCCGGGTCCAGACCCCTCCCCCCATAGCCCTACGTTGTTTTTTTTTGGATTGATTATCGTGTTATGTATATAGCACGTAAAAATTATGTATTTTTTATTAATAAATTATTTTATCAATTAATTCTATTTATTTATTCAATAATACAATTTTTACTGTTTTTTGTTCTCCATAATAGGCAAAATTAAAAGAATATGCTTGGTGGCGTATTGAGGTATGATACGAGAATGATGGACGCCCCCCCCCCCACACCCGAAAAATTCCTGCGTGCACCACTGGTGTTGATGATATAATAAACTTGAAAAAATGTGTTAAAAAATTACACAATCGTACACAAGAAACAAAGCAAAAACAAAAATAAAATGTCATATTTCACAACTAAAATAATAATCACACAGATTTTTGCGTTCAAATTTAGCACTTTTTAATTTATTCCTTGAATAAAATCTCTGATATTACTCGATCCCAGAAAGATAACTGAAAAAAGAAAAAAAAGTCTTCACCAAATAAACGAGAGTCAATATCACAGCGGAATTAAAAACTTCCCAACGTTTCCGCATTCAAGAAAGAAAAGGAAAAAAATGAACATAACACAACAGCTAGGGAAAAGATATGAATATTTCTTTTCTCAATCACAATTCCAAAAACACAACGACAATTCTTCAAATAATTTCCTCGCCAAAATTTCACGAGTTTTTCATTAAAAAAAAAATAAATAAATAAAAAATGAACTTAATCTCGCCTTTGGGGGCTATCAACAGGTTACAGGATATATACTCTCCTCATTCCTCAAATGATTTTCAATTTGTAATGCACCCCTTTACTCCTTCTCCCTCGCATTCGGATTAAAAAAGCTTTCCCGTCTCGCACCCTTCAGAGAATCCCCCTTTTCCCACTACTCGGAACACCACACATGGCTTTTAGAAGAGCCCTCTATCTTATTTTTATTCCAAATTCCACTTCTTCAATCTCAATATCTATAAAGTGCAACGAAATAATGTGTCTTTCAGTGAAAAACATCCCCTTTTTCTTCCGCGACTACCCCCTTACTTTTACACCCCCCCTTCCTCTCCCTACTTAAACAATAGGCTCTTATCCTAATACCTTATCTATGCAACAGCAACCTTCCTTTTTATACTATATATAGATATACATAACACCGCATACATATGCATATCCAACCACTTTGCCTCGCTTCAAAACTTTACCTTTTTTTCTCAAATAAAAAAAAAGTACTCCAACTTCCACTTGCACACTCTCGGATTTTTCTACGCACCAGAGGTCGCTGCTTTCAACCTAAAAACACTTCGGCCGATTACTTTAGCGAGAGTCCATTAAAATAACGCAATGCTGGGATGGCCAAAGACAGTCAACGGAATATAATACATTACTTTGGATATTACTCAGTACGTATTTGGTGATGGCGGTAGCGAAAAGATACAGACCGAATCGCGGCTGCCGTTGCTAAGTATTTGCTAAATGGGTCTGATTATACTGCTTTAATCCCATAATGCAAAAGAATGCCGTAGCGTGACAATAATGGTCTGAACTAAATGGAGAATCTTTTATTACTAGAGTCCAAAAGCGCTCGTGTGGTACTTATGATAAAGGGAAAACGGGAATAATATCACTAATGGAAATACACAGTCAAGAAGCAACAAATATCAACTGTTTGTTGTACAATCAAAAGATCACTGACGACTCAAAATGTAAACGTTTTGAGTAGCCATTCCCAGATACTTTTTTTAAAAGTGGATAAGTAACAATATTCAGTAAAACCTTTTCATCATTTTCAACGACACGGTTTCATTATTAACTGATGGATTTGTTTGTGAAGTACGGTGGTGATATTTTTAGTCAGGCGAGCAAATAATGTTTTTGAGTGTTTTGAGGTCGGAATTAAAAAAAACTTTTATGGCTTTTGAAAGTTAAGCTTTTAGCTAAATTTAGGAATAAAGACATGAGTGAATTAATAAAAAGCAAAAATCCCCATATTTTTCACTCCCCCCCCCCCCCCCCTTCTTTCCTCAGTCAATTCTAAGAATTTTTAACTTCTAAACCACGAGATCAGTAGTTTTATCAGCTTGTAATCAACAATTAGATTGTTCGAAAATCATAAAAATTAATAAAACGAACAAAATTGAAAAATATGTAGAAGGGTAACAATGATAACTTTTAAAAAAATACATCAATAAATAAACCTTTAAAATGAATATAATACAGAAATCAAAGAATAAACTCTCAATCAATTTTCTTTCTACCATATCTACTCATTTTAAATGATATTAGTATTACGCTTCATAATAAAAATGAATGACAGTAAATATCATGTTTGGCAAGATAAAATTTTATTTTGCATGTATGAAAACATTCTAAAAAGTTTTAAAATTGTCAGCTGCTTAAGGAATTGATAGAAAATATAACTGCATCGAGTCGTTTAAAAGGTTTTCTTCATTTTTGAAATAAATTTATCAAAAACGCTAATCAGTAATAAATTTTTATAATTTCCTTATTTTAATATTAACATCTTTGAAAATATGCAATTTCTATCTCTCTCTTTTCTATTTTTTACAACAATTCATTTATTACTATTACTTACATTTCAGAAGAAGAAATTATATTTATGCGTGGCATTCTGATGTAAAAAAGTAAAACATGAAAAGTATTCTAAAATTATAAACACATGCACAATACATGTACAATCAGATTTGTTATCAAAACTAACAAAATATTTCGAAATTGTTTCACACTATGTCGTTAATTCTATTTACATAAAAACCCATTTCTGTACAAATTCTTATGAACTGATAAAAAAATGTATAATTTTTTTAAGGCGAAAAATTTAAAGCATTACAAATCACTATTTTTTAACGAAATAGAGAAACAGCACACCTCCGAAAAACTCTCCACAACGTTTACAAGTCCTATAATCTTACCTAAAAAAGGCCGGGGGGGGGGGGGGGTTAGACTCAAAAAAAAGGCCCTACTACAGATTATAAAAGGCACTATTACAGATTACAAAAAAAATAATAAACGAGAATTCATTTAAGTTTATTAAAAATTGGAAATCGATAAAGCCGCAAATAACAAATGTTGATTCATCGATTTAAAAAAAAAATTAAGACATCAAACGTATAACACATTAAAAACAAATCCAAACACAAAAAAAAATGAAAATTATTTGGAAAACCCTCACGGAAGCCCCTTTTATTTTGCACAAATAATATGCTAAAAGCAAAATGACCCATTAAGCACACTGAACACAAATTCGTGAACGTGTGCAAATAAAGTAATCACCAAAAAAGCACACTAAACTGAAAAATTACTCGGCAAAACCGAATCACAAAATAAACCATGAGCATTTTCATGTAAAGGACACACAAGGTTTTGACTCTTATATCAACTGAAAGGAAAGACAAGAAAGAAAAAATAAAATAATAATAATAATAACGGGTTAAAATGCCTAAGCAATTACGCTAAAAGGATGATACACTCCTTTGGTTGAAAAGTTAGCGAAGAAGGAATAATAATAATAATAAAAAAGTTGCATTCCTGACAAGTCTATTGCGTGTGCTGGCAATTCATGTAATTGATCATTACGCACAGCCCTAGCAAAAAGGGGCGCACATTGGATTTAGAGGCGCACAAGAAACGGGACGCAAATAAGTACAGAATAAGGAGGAGAAGGAGGGGCAGGAAATCGAAAAATCTGCAACCTCAATAATTGCTTGGAAACCAAACAATCTTAAAAAAAAGGGGGAAAAAATACATGGAAGGAATTTTTTCCCCAATAAAAATATATATACTATTTCTGAGGAATAATGGAGTAAGTCCGAGATACGTCTTCGAAATTTTTTGGGGTTATTATTGTTTTTTAAAATAGGGCCCTTTGTGCGATGGGAATATTAAAAATAAGTGTAAAATGTAATACTCTTAAATGATTTATGTTTATACAGTCCCTAATTCAGGGGTGGCCAACCTTTTTGGGAAGAGTGCCACACAATTTGATTAAAAATAATTATGCGTGCCACTTCCAAATTTTTGCAGCGAACAAATATGGAAAAGTTAAAAAAAAATGTTACTTATAGGTTTACTATGGGATTTTTACGCATATAGTCCATTTTTTAATGCAAATCGATGTAGTCAAAAATTTAGAAATAATATAATAAATAAGATGAAAGTATACAAACTTTGATTTTATTGTTAATAAACTTTTTACAACTGCAATCAATTAGGTTAGCTTTTAAATAAAAATAAGCAACTTGAATCATTCATTTCAAAATAATTAAACTTAATGTGGCTTTTGAATTATTACTTCTTTTTTTAACACGTCATCTGTATTAGGATTGGCTTTTACAGATGATAACAAAATTAGGTTATTATAGGTGCACATCAGCTTTGTTTTGTGTGATATATATTTTTCAATGTTCGAAGCAGAAAACATTTATTCACAAACATATTTTGATCATGATTTTGAGATTTTTTGTCTGAGAAAACACTACTTCAATAAAATGGTTATTTATCTTTAAAATTTTTTTAATTCTAAAAAATATAATTCTAATAAAAAATGGTTAATCTTTTAATTTCTAATAAAAAATAGTTAACCTTTTTAAAAAAATAGAGTAAGTCCTCGCGTGCCACTGTTACAACTCCACCGAGCCACATTATGACACACGTGCCGAGGGTTGTGGCCACCCCTGCTCTAATTTCTGAATAAATCAACAGGTAGGTTATTAAAAACCGATCTCTCAAGAATTTGCCCTATTAATAACAGAATTGTTCAAAGCATTCAGATATTGAGTCAATATATTTTAAATTATTATATATATATATATATATATATATATATATATATATATATATATATATATATATATATATATATATATATATATATATATATATAAAGCATTGCTAACCCTAATTCGCTGGCCTAATTCAGCGACAGCTTTAGAAATCATAATAGGTCTCCAGTTTAGTCCAAAGACTTTTTTGTATCTACATTTGTTGTGTCTGGTGAATTCCAATTTCTTCCTACTTTAGCACTGTAGGTTCTAGTACTTCTTCACTTTTATTTTACTATAATATATATATATATATATATATATATATAGTATAATAAAATTTTAAAAAAATACACGGAAACTTAAATACATCAACAGAATTTAGATATATCAAAAATTAAAGAAGAGTAGGAAGATACAGATCCCTCAAATGAGATTAAATGGATAATATCTAATAAACAATTTGTGCGCGATTGTTTAAAGCTACCATCGTTTCAAAATTGCATGATGGATAAGTGACGATAGATCTCGTAATCTTGACCACAATTAAATTAAATCAGAAATCACTCGAAGCAACAAAAATTCGTATTATGCACCTCTTATTAAGAAACATTGTTTGTAGAAAAAATGGCATCGGTATAGTTTCAAAGCAATTACTAATTTTAGGTAGTTAAGAGATACAAGATTTGTACGAGATGTATTTTACGATAAGTATTAATCATTAACAAAAATATTTAAAAAAATTTATTAAGAACAAATATTTTTGTAAGAAAAATTAGAAAAATACACTAAAGAAGATATAAATGATAAGAAAACTAAACGTATCTCCATGATGAATTTTCAATTAAAACAGTTAACATATAAGAAATAATATTTAACAGTGGATTCATTTGATTGCTTAGGATTTAAACAAACAAACAAAAACAAACAAAAAAAAATGGGGGGGGGGGGAAAAATAAACCGCAAAATTAAATACCATTAAGTATTTCAAAGTAATAATAAAAACATATATAATTGAGATATGCTTTTGGGTGATTTTTTAAAATAGATTGTAAAACATAATTTTGAGAAATATTAGCAGTTTCTTGAATCCTTACCCAATCGATGGCTGTTATGTTACTGCAACTATAAAACAATTTTTAATTTTTAATAAAAATTAAGAAACATTGTCTGGATTGTTCTATGGAAAAAATTGATAATATACTTATCCATTTATTATTAATTAATTAATTAAGTCATAAAAAATTTAATTTCTTTTTAAGTTTTAGTTTTTAGGAAATCAATTATGTAAAAGCATTTATAAAATTGTTTATACATATCAGTATAATAGATGGTGTTAATACTACGCACAGCCCCCCTTCCCCACCCCCATTTTTTTTAAAAAAACAAAATTCGGTTTTGAATAAATGACTTCAAAACATTTCATTTTTACTTCTCATAAGTTCATCAAAAGAATATTTTGATATCAGTTTAATTTAGCATTCACTTTTAATTACAGATAAAAATTGGGTTAAAGTATATATAAATAGTTTTTCCAATATTTAAAAACATCAAAGAACATTTTTATTTAGATTTAATTTTAAAAAACAGATTTCGTCCAATTTGATTATTAATGTAATTCACAGCTTATTTCAGCTTTATTTATAAATCAATAACTCTTCGTCTCAAAATAAGATATTCGTTTTTCAGGTAAATATTCTCCCCTATTTAACATAACTATTCTCCAATGGAAAAGGATACTCTGAATTACATTCAATAAATTACTTATTACCACAACACAACGACAACATCTACATTTATGTAGCTTTGTGACCAATCATAACAAGGAGAAGCCAAACGAAATATAACCTACAGTACTTAAACTAACATATTTTCCTATCGAAATATAAAATGAAACCCTATCAATCAATTCCGATACAGAAAGCGTGCCTATCGATATTTCAAGAAAAATGTGCAGGAATTCGAGGGACTCAGACCACTCTTGCTCGGGGCCCCCGGGTCGTCTACTAGTTCTAACAACGGTATTTTTTCGTCGAGCTAGCCCCATTATATGTGGCCCTCAGTCGCATTTGCAAGAAACAAACGCTGCAGCCGGCAGACTATTCCGCTAAGAACCTCTCTGACAGATAATAATAGGGCCCCCTTTCCTTCAATTACAGCTCTGTGTATTGATAGGTTTCTATGGAAACGGGAGCCAGATGTCCGAGCTCGCTATATTTCCACGGGTCTACTCTACAATAGGCCAAAGGCAGGGATTCTAGATTTGGCGACGAAGCGCCCAAGAATGCGAATTTTAGTTTCTAGAGGGTAAAATGTAAGATTAATGGATATTAATTGAATGCATGACATAACAAAAACTATTCATGTTGTTTTACACTTTAATAATGCTTTAAAAAGTAATAAAAGAAACTGGAAAACGAGAAAGAGGAGAAAATTGTATCAGTAATTATTTAGTGACAATAATAATAGTTATAATCTAATCAATTAATCCGAATCATTTAATAAATAATAATAGTTAATTAGTAGTTTATTAATAGCTATAATCAATTAATTAATCCGAAATTAATAGCCACACGATTTTAATGATAACTTTTAATAGTTTTACTAACGTGTAACATCCAATCTTTTCATATAACAGCCTGGTTGCTTATGTCTTGATCTAGTAATCTTCAATAACTAAGCCTCTTTTCAACTTCAGCCAGCAAGGCTACTTGAGTATATCATGAGAGTTTGAGTTATAGCATGAGAAATATATCAATCGCAGGTAAAATTAAACCACTTTTAAAATCCTAATTATACACTCAACCTTGAAGATTACTACCCCTCACTAATTTAATACACACCTATAATTATAATTTTTACTTTTGCTTATTGATTTTACTGAATTCTATACAATAATTTAAACACAAAAACAAATTTCATAAATTGAATATCATTTCTAAATTTACCATTTAACTGAAGTTGAGTTTTTAAAAGAAAGTTTGATTTATAAGTATGGAATGAAAAACATCATCTTCAAAATTACATTTGTTATATTTCTGTTTGACATTGCTCCAGCGGGAATAAAAAGCTAAATTCCAAATTTCAAAGGTTTCTTTCAAAAAATTAAACTGTTATCGCATAAAAGAATATTCAATTAATCAAAGTTTTCTACACATCTGTTTCTTAGAGTTAATCTCAATTATAATACCCCCTCTATAAATTTAAATATTTCCAATTACAAGAACAGGCTGTATCATCAGTATTTTATACCATCAAGATATATATTATAAATGTGAAAGTACGTTTGGTAGTCCTTCACGGAAAAACAACTGAATGGATTTTAATGAAACTTAACAATAATATAGCTTATACATCAGAATAACACATAGGCTATAATTTATAAAAATATTGTGTGAAGTTTCCAAAATATAACGATAATTGTCAAGAAAGTAGGAAAAAATTCTGCCATCTGCAAAAAAGCCCGTGAATGCAATACCTATCTTTTTTGTGTGAAGCAAAGCTTTCCCTTTTGTTTTGTCTACGCCATGCCTCAGTGCGCGCTCGTTTTTAATTTATTCCGTTGATCAGTGTAATCACCATTTCTTTTTTTTAATTTTATAATAAAACTAGATTTCGAAGGGAGAGGTGGTGGCAAGATTTTAACATAAAATAAATACAACAAAAAGTCATATTAATGTATTACACTTCCAGATATAAATTATTAACACTATTTTAAGCGTTCATTACACAAAATTTGTAACAATGTGTTACTTTAGCTGAGCAGAGATCAGTTTAGGAAGGTGCTTTCAAAAATCGTCTGACAAGAGAGTTACGGGGAGTTATAAATAAATAAAAAAATCTCTTTTATCAGCTACTAGCCGTTATCCACCCGCTTCACTGGGTATTTCACGATGTATAAATATATACTGTTTACATATACATAAATTATTCATATCTAGCATTAAAAATTCGATTCTATTGAAAAATATATTTATAGCTGTAACTCTCGCCTCTTGATATAAAAATGACAGAAACTATAATTTCTAATTTCTTTTAATATCTAAAATAGAAGTGGAAAGATTTTTTTGCGCTCACTTAACCTAATAATCAAGTGGATTTCCGCCAAAGCAACTTTCAGTAGATCTCTAGTCCATAAAATAAACATGCGTGCTAAATTTCAAGTCTAAATCTAATAGAGCGGAATTTTTATCATCAATACGTCCCGTAACCCCGTTGAGAGCATTCTTGGCGGACTTCAATTCTACAAAAGAAACATGCAAACCAAATTTTATTATTACAGTCCTAGTAGTTACATAAACTTTTCGCTCTCTTTTCCAATCGATAACGATTTTGAGCCCTGCCCTCACCACGGTTCCAGTTAAAATGCTTCCATGAATTAAATTTTTTAAAAACTTCCAATAAATACTCAAACAATACACAAGAACTGCCGGGTTTTTTTTCCCTTTTTAACTTCTTAATTTTTACAAGACCTTAAAAATACAGTACGAGTAATAAGCTTCTTGATATAAAATATAAATCAATATTTTTCAAGCTGAATATAAAACTAAATAAAAGTCAAGGTGTTACACACCATACACCGCAATTTTTCTTCTTCAAAAAATTATTTCTGAAGTTCAAAATTGTTGTTATAAAATAAGTATTGTTTACTTTAAATCAGGGGTCGCCAACCTTTTTGGGAAAAGTGACACTGTTTGATAAAAAAATAATTATATGTGGCGCTTTTCCAACAAACATGGAAAAGTGAAAAAATGTTACTTATAAACTTATTATGGGAATTTTACGCAAATGGCACATTTTTTAATGCGTCTATACATGTAGTCGAAATTTAAAAATAACATAATAAATAAAAGGAAAGTACAAATTTAGGTTTTAGTGTTAATTAATTTTTTACAAGTTCAATCAGTTAAGTTAGGTATAAAATAAAAAGGAGTCACTTGAATCATTCAATTCTAAATAATTATTAAACGCTCAGTAACTATTTAATGTGGCTTTTGAATTACTAGTTTTTTTTTTTTACCAAGTCATCTATATTATGATTAGCTCTTAGAGGTGCTAACAAGGTTATTATAGGTGCACATTAGCTAGTTTCCAGTGATATTCATTTTATTAAGTTCATAGCAGAAAACATTTATTCACAAACATATTTTCATTGAAAATCTGAAGGGTTTTTTTTTTATCTGAGACAACCCTACTTCAATAAAATTGTAAGAAATGGTTATTTATTATCTTTTCAAAAATTTTTAAATTTTTGTGTAAGCCCTCGCGTGGCACGGGTTGGCCACCCCTGATTTAATATAAAGGATATAATATACTCTTGACAAAAGCTATGCAACCAAGTAACCTTTAACTCCGTCATAACATATCGTTCAATACCCTTTGCATTATTCTAAAAAAAAATCTCATCATTTGGTGGTCGAAATATAAAATATGTCGAATTTAGAAACTGTTCACAGCGTAAATTTAACAATATATTGCAACGAAACACCCCAAATTAATAAATAATACAAACGATCAATAACGTTTTCATTTTAATAGTTACCAACATAAAACTATGATCAAAACATAAAAAGCAATTACAATGTACTATAAATATATTACAAGCGTAGAATAAAAATGTCTCGTTTAACTATTAGTTTAGAGTCATTTTTCACTGCTTTTTTCCCCCCGTCACGATTATTTTTAACTACTTTGGCGAATTTTTATTTCCAGAAAGTTATTCAAAACCTTTGGCGAGATTTGGAGACCAGTGGCGATTTTTACTTATAACCCTACGGACTGAAGAATACAGGCTATATTGACGATTGTAACCTAGGCAACAACTCGATGCTGACTCCTTCTCCTCAATATACGAGAATTTTCCTCTTTAAATCCATTATATAACGTAATTCCAAAAATAATGCAGCTTTTGGATTTGTCAGTTGTTTTCTACTTTTCAAAAATAAAACAAACAAGCAAAAAAACTTCGGGATGTCACAAATTTCGACAGATAAAATATATTGGAGGAATTTGTTTTATTTGTGGATAGAAATACGGGTTTGTGAGAAAAATGTAATGTTTTGGAATATACTAGAATAACTCCTGAACGCAATTAAACTGTAAGAGTTCAATTGAAATAAAAGCAAAATTTTACACGGTTTAAACTAAAAACAATGTGTACTTAAATATCAAATTTCAGACTTGCAAAATTCATTAAAAATCAATAATAGGGCACGAATGAGATTTTTATTTATCGCATATAAAAGTATCAAAACTGATGATATTGTATATCATGTACACATTGAATTGATTTGTTATTGGCGACAACTTCAAATTAAATTATATTGCTCTAAAATAAAAAAAAAATGTTTATTAAAAATGTCGTTTTTTTTAAAGATATATTTTCTCCTAGTTTAAGGTAAGTTTGTAAGTAGATTTTAAAAATATTATTAAGTATTTTCAAGTTATTTAAAATGTCAAGTAAGAGTTCAAAGCAAAAAAATTCTTATAAATTCAATAAAATGAAGGAGCTATATTTTGGACACACAACGAATTTGTAATTTTTATCAGTGAAATTACACTTGTTTTGGATGACCTATAGATCGACCAGGACAAGAAAAGTCTTAGTTTGTTTCTCTGATAAACCTCCTCGATTTCATTGTAGGAAAAACCGGGAACACCAATCACATTTTTAAAAATACTACAAACAATTAAACTAATTTTTATTAATCTGATATACGGAAGGAATTTTTATTTTTATAGATTAAGGAAGAAAGAGAAACCCCTTTATTAGTACAACGTTATTACTTGTACGTTTCTTGATTACTTGTACTTCCCACTTTCTTTGATGTTATAACAAGTTTTAATGATCATTTTCTTAAAGAGACAAAGTGATATATTAATGAAAATGGTTATATAATCAAAATAGAGTTATTTCCTTTTGGAATAATTCTTTAGGTTTAGTAACCGAAAGAACACAGGGGTTATATCTCAATGTTATTCCATATTCCAGATGGAAGGTGTATTTCATTTTTCAATTCCTACTATTAATTCACACTCTTCCTATATATATATTTATTTATACATCTTGTTCAAATTTTCAAATCGTTAATAAAATACTTTTTATTCATCCATTCAAGTACAAATACATTTTTTGAAAATTGTAGTGTGTGGCACTTGATGTTAAAACAGTTTTTTCAAATGTTAATTAATTAATTAAATTTAATTAATTTATTACAGTTTAAAAGATATATTTCAGTCGATATTATTCCTCTAGAGGGTAGCGTCATTGGATAAAACAGCTTTTGTTGAATTTGTGATGAAGTTTTAACTAAACCGGAATAATCATATCGTCGGCCTCATTATCAGAATGCGTAACTCCTTCTGGATGAAGTTTACAGGAGCAAGTAAACACTTTATTTTAACTATGCAGGTGATAGGTGGTTTTACTATTACCTCATAACAAATTAGCGATGGATATTTTTGTAGAACATATGAAGTAAACCAATGGATAGTCTTCGAAATACTTCACTAGATGGCATTAAAAGTCCTATTTCGATATTTTGTGGAGTTATGCATTTTGATAACTAGGCCTACGATATGCTAGTCAGACGTCAGCATTCCTTTTAAGATAATTCTTACCTATTATATTTAACTTTTATTAAAAAATGTAATTACAAACTTCATGTGGTTAAAAACTTTTTAATGTTAATTTAAAAGAAGTTTTGCTACTTAATATTGTGATTTTGTCAAATGTATATACATATTTTTATTAATTGTAATTATTTAATAAAAACTAGCTAAAATAAAAAAAAAAAATTTGTTGACCTTAGTAGGGATTGATTTAAAGTTGTTTTTTTTTCTCACTTATAATTCCTACTATTAGCTCACACTCTCTATATATTTATATATTTATTTATCTTGGTGGAATTTTCAATCGTTAATAAAATACATTCTAAAGCTCTCAATTGAGCTGAAACTTTATATACATGATTATTTTAGATGACAATACAATAAATTATAATTAATAAAAATTAATTGATTAAAACTAATTATTTAAAGAATTACAAATACACACACAGCCACGTTGGCATCATTTTTGGCGACTTGTGTCAAAAGTTGAAGGCTTTTTTTTTTTTCTCTCGTTTTAAAGCATTCAGTTGAACTGAAATTTTATATACACGATTGTTTTGGATCACAATACGATACTTTAATGATAATTAATAAAAATTAATGACCACTTAATGTTGTGATTCTGTCCTATATACATACATATTTATATTAATTGCAACTATTTAATAAAAAGTTGCTAAAATAAAATTTTTCTTTGTTGATCTAAGTAGGAATTGACTTATTATTTATTTTTTTTATATTACTTGTTTATAATTTATTTGTATGCCAATATCGTACATAAGAGTGGATTTGGGGATCCAACCCTCCATAGACCAACAAATATTTTAATTTTTTTCGCAGAGTACTCCTTGGCGTTTGCTCGTCTACGTGCTTTTTAGAATGTACCCCCTCCCTAAAGCCGCCATAAGAGAGGTCTGTGTTCACTAATGTCGTACGCCTTAACAGTGTTTCTCGTTATGAAATTTTATTTAATCAATTAATTTATTGTTGTTGTGACTAATGCCACCTGCCTGACGAAGTCAGATCGAGGCCCGCGAAATTCAAAGCTAAGGGCTAGAATTTTTACGCCTCTCGTTAGCCTTAGCTTTGAGCACCATGCAGTTGACAGTACGATTTTACTCAGTTCCACCCCAATTTAGAGGGAGAAAACCCTGGGGGTGACCAGAGGCCTCCTTCCTCTCATCCCCTTACACCAACCACATGAGAGGACTTGCGGCTCGACGGCTATTTAGAGTACCCCCATGCCGCAAAGGCACTATACTTTTACAAACATCTATGTCTTCTCCGGGGTCAAAATTTTTCAGAAACGGAATCCTCCTCGGGGCTACTATCACAGACTTCGATAGTACATAATATATAACTAAATTTATGAATTATTTAATACTTAACGAAAATGTGGTACAAGAAAAATCGAATCCACGAGACAAGGACAGTTACTCTTCTGGAGGCAGTCGGTCTATATAATTGTAACAGTTTATCACCTTTATACAATGAGAAACTTTAAACAGCGTACAATCACTTAAGATCACTTTATCATTTCCTCTTAATATTTAGCAGTCTAATTATATGCTAATTTTACTACTTTTAATACATATACATATAAAAATTGGTTTGATTTAATCAACAAAGAAGGAAAAGTGATATGAATCTAAAAATTGCCGATAAAAACCTATTAAGAATATATTAAGAAAAAGAAAATAATTTAAAACTCTTTTCAATTCCCTCCCCCCCCCCCCTCGAACATATACAAATTTTGATAACTGCTACCATATGCATTAACGCAACGTGTATCTCAATAAAAACAAGTAATATAAAAAAAAATTAAGTCAATTCCTACTTAGATCAACAAAGAAAAATTTTATTTTAACTACTTTTTATAAAAAAGTTACAATTAATATAAATATGTATATGCATAGGACAGAATCACAACATTAAGTGGTCATTAATTTTTATTCATTATCATTAAAGTATCGTATTGTGATCCAAAACAATCGTGTATATAAAATTTCAGTTCAACTGAATGCTTTAAAACGTGAGGGGGAAAAAAAAAACATTTTCAAGTTTTGACACAAGTCGCCAAAAATGATGCCAACGTGGCTGCATTTGTAATTCTTTAAACAATTAGTTTTAATCAATTAATTTTTATTAATTATAATTAAATTATTGTATTGCCATCCAAAATGATCATGTATATAAAATTTCAGCTTAATTGAGCGCTTTAAAATGTATTTTATTAACGATTGAAAATTCCACCATAGATACATAAATAAATAAACAAACAAACAAATAAATAAATATAAAGAGAGTGTGCGTTCATAGTAGGAATTGTAAAAAAGAAATGCATTCCGCGCAAAGAAGAAATAATAACCTGTCATAATTGACACCGATCCAAGCAACACTTTAAGGGATCAACTAAAATACAACCCCGTAACAATCAAACCACCATTGAAAACGAACCAACTACAACACCGCAAAACATATTCCACCGGGACATATCGCACAGGTGGCCCATAATTCCTAACCAAAAAAAGAAAAGGATAAAAAAAAAGGCTTTCCCATCAGATGCCGAATTTCATTTTCAATAACAATCCGCCTTAAATTCAACCTCTATTCTCACAGACACCACTGCGTGAAGCGCTTGTAAATGAGCAAAGACACAGAAGGGTGGGGCGAAGGGAGGTAGGCCCGTAATCCACTTCATTTTTTCCCCCTCTTTTTTTCTTTTTAGAAGTCAAAAAATTCTCCTCCCGTATTCCCTTTCCCGCATTACCAATTTCTGCCTCCATTCTTCGGAATCGAATGTTCTTTTCGGTCGGGCTCCTACGTCATTTATTACGATCGTTAGCACTCTATTGTTGCAAACGACAATTTTCCCCCTTTCTCCCCTCTCCTCCCTCCTTTCTGGAAATTAGAACGACACCGCAGTGATTCAGCGGACGTTTCTCCTCTGCCACTTAGTTAGCTTCTCTTATTATTGTTCTCTCCCACCCCCGTCTTTTCTTGATACTGTTATTAGAAAGGTAGAAAAAGTTGTTCCGATTTTTATGTGATATTTAGACGGAGGAAATTATTTATTTCCTTTTGATCTTGCAGTCGAACTGCTAAGTTAAGTGAAAATGTAATATGGTAATTATGTAAATACATATGCGTCACTGACAAATTTATTGTAAAATTTAAGCATAATACATCTCAAAAAATGTATCATTAGATGTATTTCATCTACTTTTAATAATCAGTCACTTTGTACCCACAAACGGGCGAATAACAGTGTTATCCTGCGGTTTGGCTAAATAACAACACAAACCAACAAATAGCATTGAAACGGGTTCTATTCACGATTCCTTTTAATCTTGTAGGGCAGCGGTTCTCAAACTGTGGTCCGTGGACCCGGGGGGGGGGGGCGGCGGGAAGATATCTCATCGTAAGTTAAGATTTCCCTCTTTTACAGACTCTGAAAGACCATATTGGAAAATTGAAAGATGCGTCATCTTTGATTAGATCACTAAATTGCCCCCCTAAAAATACTTACTAGAACATGTATTTCGATCAAGAATATTAATTTAGTTTTTTTTTTATTGCTTATAACTACACAGCCATTACTAAAATGTAATATTTTCAAATGATAAATAACACACATGTGCAGAGATTAAGAACCGAATTCATATAGCGCACCAATACGATAACGATAAAATCCATCTCGATTTTCTAATCGAATTGCGCAATTATTTATTTATTTGAAACACTAAGTGTTTTATCATTATACATTATAATTTAGATGTTTATATACATTATAATTGGATGTTCATTGCTTTCTTAAACGGGGAAAAAGTGTTAAAAAAAGTCCGTAAATAAATAACAGAAGCAGTCTAGGAGTATTGAGAAACCTTTAAATCACTCAGCCATATATTGTGAGTCAGGGAGAGGGGTTCAAAATTTTGTCAGGCTGATGCAAAGGTGGCGTGGTATTTGCGGACACATAACATTTCGTGGTTTAAGCGGACTCCGCCCCCCCCCCCCAATCTTAGAACAGATAAAGGGGATACAGATAAATAAGGAAATAAATACTTTAAGAAATCACAAATATAATTCAAAACAGTATTTTAAGCAGCAAATCTCTTTCACAGAAATAACGTTTTTTTTCTTTTTTTTACCTAAGTTTATCGAATTACAAGGCTAAATTCATTTTTGCCAATCAAATTCAATAATTTATATTAAATTGTGAAGATACTATAGTGAATGCATTTTAAACATAGTGAAATGTAATAATAATAATAAAAAAAAAACTTTCAGAGAAATATTTAAAAATTAATAGTAAGTAACAGTATAATGAAGGATATGGACAAATTTCAGGGATTTGTATTTTAGAGTCAAATAAATATTAGAATAGGTGCAATTACCATAAAATTAATTAGTTTCATTAATGTAAGTAAAGATAAATACCAGAAGTAAAGTAAATAAAACAAATACAAGTAAATAAAAGAAAAATAAATACAAGTAAATAAATACTAACTAAAAAAAAACCTTTATTATAAAGGCATAAATGTCATTTTTATCATTGGATTTAGTCTCACCTGGTTACAAAACTTTTAAGATTTTAGACATTTTTCTAAATTGTTCGATGTTTCGAATTATATTTGTGATTTTTAAAAGTATTTATTTCCTTATTTATCTGCATCCTTTATCTGTTCTAAGATGGGGGCGGGGAGGAAAGGTGTCCGCTCAAACCACGAAATGTTATGTGTCCGCAACTACCACGCAAGCGATACAAAAAGGAGGTGAGCGGCAATCGAAAGTTTAAGAACCATTGCTTTAAGGAACATATCTTTATAACGTTATATGATTATAAAATCGCTTTCTGCAAAGGAACCGTGATATGGGTTAATGAGGGTAGTAATTTAAAGTCAAGTGAAGAGAAAAGTTAGAGCGAGAGAAGGATCCGACGCCGGCGGATCATTCTAGAACGCATATTACTGATGATCTACTATTCACGAGAAGTTTTAAGTTTATTATTATAGATATTTAAATTAGTAACTAACCTGACGACCTCTAGTTTAGGTCAAATTTAGAAGTTGATTTGATAGTTATAATAAAGTTGTTTAATTTAAGAAAGCGTCATTTCCTTTGGTACACCCTCACACTTATGCGGGAGAGAGTTCACGACAGCATTGCTTATTAGCATCGCAATTTAGAATTAAATATTATTAAATCTTTCATTTTCAAATGTATTTTGCTCTAGATTACAAACAACGTTCACGTGTTAGTTCTGTTACTAATCATATCTAATGCTACGACGTATAATTTGAATCTAATTTTGATAAACTTTCCGTCGTTTTAGGTAAAAGTTACAATAGTAACATCCTTATAGGGATTTTTGAACTCGAAAAGGTGTATTATACATTTTTAAAATTTTGAATTGATATAATGGAATACTCATGTTGGTGAAATGAAACTTTATTTTGTCAGAAAAAAAAAAATATTTACATTAAATTGAGTTTGATGAATATGAAAATAGCTATTATTTAATATTGGCATATATATTTGTAGTTAAATATTTACTTCTCTAAATCAAGGTAACCTGAAAAAACTATATTTCAATCAAACATACAAATGCTGTATTTTTTTAATCCTTTATAAAACACAATATCTAAATATATTCAAGAATGGCAAATATAGAATTAGATCTTTTAAAGAAATTATTAAGAGAAAAAATCGAAAAAATTATACTTAATTTAACAACAAAATTTTGAAATCAGTAAGCCAGAGATTTAGCACGCAATTCAATGTCCCCTTCTTTTGCAGAAAAGAAAAAGAAAGGGAAGAAAAAAAAAAAAAAACTACTCATCTGAAAAGATCAAATACAAAATAGAAAGATGACTTGAATAATTATATTGAGTTATAAAATAATTCACAACATATCCATTTAAAAGGACGAACGAAAATCTATTAACTTTTTATTACAGATTTACAATTGTACTTGAATTCTATTGTGTTCTGCCTTATTTTAGTACAATAGAAAGGGAAAAAAACATGGTAGAATTAAAAATAAAATGAGAAATTGATTGTTACCAACTGATAAGATAAATGCTTATTTTTTTTTTTTTTCATACCCTTTTACATCTAAAAATAATTTGATAAATATTTTTTCGGTATAATTCACAAACAGAAAAAAAATATGCATTAGTTTCAAACAAAAGGATATACATCAACAATAATTCGTTAAAATGTATTTACACAACTCATACTTTAAATAATATTTTTTCTTTTTCGACTTTTCAAAAATAAGAAATATACATGTATTGTTTCCAATTTTCTAAAATGAGATTTTTACCAATGAACAAATTAATCATTTTATGCAGTAATTAACAACATTTTTCGGAAATTCAATTTCTTTTAGCAGCTTTTTATCAATTTGTTATCATTGGAACAATCTTAAATAACATGAGATCATGATATATTTATGAGATCTTTTTCAGATGTAATAAATTATCCTGCCAATGTATCGTCTGAACATAAAGTGTTGGTTAATATGGTGGTTTGGTTGTGATAAATTAACGATCTCGTAGTCTGTGTATAGCGGTTTGGTCATTGAATTTCAGTATTTCAGCACGAACTGACGAACATTAAAGATAATTTGATATTTTAATATATAGTCGGACCCCGATTTAACGAACTTTTCTCTTTCTACGATTAAAATGAAGGCAAAAAATCCTATTTAATGAATAATAAATCCCCAATTAACGAATTTTTTCAACAGATAAAATTTTTTCTTTAATTGTTAATATTAGAAAGAAATGGATTTTTTTTTCAAATGACATTTTTTATTTGACCGGAACAGAAAACGATTTTTTACATTTGCCTATTTGCGCAACTAAAGTTACGAAATTGTTGAATTACAGGCGCCAATGAATAGCGATTCTGGTGCAGAAATTGATATTGAAACTCCTATCAAAACTGTTAAATTTTCTAATGTTTTATTTTGTTTGGAAACTGAAAACATAATTTATGCAGCAGGATGTAAATGACGCAGTACTTTCTTCTCTGTATACAGTAAAGATCTGTTAGTCAGTATTTTAAAATTTCCAATTAACTGGTGCGTGATAATTCACTAATAGTATTTTTAGCTGTAGTAATAAAAAAAAATTTTTTTTTTAAGTCAATTCCTACTTAGATCAAAGAAAAATTTTATTTTAGCTAATTGTTATTAAATAGTTACAATTAATATAAATATGTATATACATAGGACAGAATCACAACATTAAGTGGTCATTAATTTTTATTCATTATCATTAAAGTATCGTATTGTCATCCCAAACAATCGTGTATAGAAAATTTCAGTTCAACTGAATGCTTTAAAACGTGAGAAAAAAAAAACATTTTCCAAGTTTTGACACAAGTCACCAAAAGGGTTGCTAAGCCGCCAAAAATGATACCAACGTGGCTGTATTTGTCATTCTTTGAATAATTAGTTTTAATCAATTAATAAAAATTAATTATGGTTAAATTATTGTATTGTCATCCAAAATAATCACGTATATAAAATTTCAGCTCAATTAAGCGCTTTAAAATGTATTTTATTAACGATTGAAAACTCCACCAAGATAAATAATTATATAGAGAGAGTGAGCTAATAGTGTAATTGAAAAAATATGTGATTTCTACTAACTATGGATATTTTTTTTTGTGTAGTGCTTATAGTTTACAAAAGGTAAATGAAAAAAAGAAAAAAAAAATTGCATTTTGTTTGAACCTCAATATAACGAATAGCTCTGATTAAACGAACAAAATGTTCGATCCCGACGAATTCCTTAAATCGAGTCTGACTGTATCACCTTATTCCAAGGTGTGTGTTGCTCATTTCCAAACAGAGATTTCAAACTTCCCTTTATCAGTTTCCTAACAACAAAATCACTAACATATAAAACTAGAATAACAATATAAAATCAGATGATAATATAACACACAGTTATCGATTCAATAAAAATGAATCGGAACAAAAATTATCGTTGCCACTGTCCCAAACGAAATAATTGATTACATCATCTATAACTGTGAATTTTCCAAACGTTGCCACAATGTTGGTGTAAAGAATCGGGTGACTTAAACTACAAAGCGTAGTTTTTTGCTGTGTTAAGTAGGTCTTTGAGACAGGCAAAAAGAAAAGCAGTTGGAAATGTCAAATAAAGTAAGCCAATTATTTTCATATTCTTCAATCAGATGTGTCAGATATCTAATGTCCCTAATATTTCAAATAGTCTTCTAGAGTTTTAAGATTTAACTTGTGAATCTTAAGAATGACTAAGAACTACGCCTTTCCACAAATCTTATCAATATTTACCGATGCAATTAGTATCAACAATACATTTCCTATTCCAGACACCAGAAGAGAATAATGAATAACACATATTTTTTTTAACAGTAAAAATGTTAAAAGATCTAATAACGTTACACACTACCAACACACTAGTTGTATTAAAAAAAAATTAATACATTAAATGTAAATTTCCCTTAAGGAGAAAATTGAAACTTTCTTAAATTTTTAACTAGATTCTTTTCGTTTCTTCTTAAGGTTCTTAAGGTTTATTACGTTCGGAAACGTGATTTTAAAAAAGCGTATAAATGGATAATTTTCTTGATATTTAGTGTCACTTAGATCAGAATATATGTATAAAATTGTTTTAAGGACATTTTGACAAAAAAAATTATTTAAATGCACTATTTCGGTAAAAAAAAATATTTAAATGCACTATTTCGGCAAAAAAATTAACTTAGAATACCCTTTTTTCAAAATGTTCTCCTTTTGTGAAAAATGCTTCTATTACAATAATATTTTGCCTGTATATAGCTCAGACCTCTTTACGGAGGCTCAACTATGATTTTTGAAAAATTCATATTATTTTCAGAGTTACAACCCATTGAAATATATAATGATCGGCGTTTTTTTCTTAAAATTGCTCCCCTCTGTTGTCGTAAAACGTGGATAAACTCACTTCTAAGTTATATATTTCAAAAATTCTACTTGAGCTTCTGTACAGAGGTCTGAGCTATAGACAGGCAAAATATTATTATAATAGAAGCATTTTTCACAAAAGGAGAACATTTTGAAAATCAATTATTCTAAATTAATTTTTTTGCCAAAATATTGCATTTAAATAATTTTTTTATCAACATGTCCTTAAAACAATTGTATACATATATTCTAATCGAAGTGACACTAAATATCATGAAAATTATCCATTTATGCGCTTTTGCAAAATCACGGTTCCGAACGCGCGTAGTCGGATACCTTAACTAACTCCCACTTAGAAAGAGAGGTACAGACTCACTTCATTGTAATGATATTTTTCCTTTTACAGAATATATCTTAACAAAAAGAAGTAATGTATCATATTTATTATTATGTCGATTATTCTTCAATATGATTAATTGATTTCCTCCATTTCATTTTATAAATCTATGTATATTACACATTAGCAGAAGAGGTTGGATTCTCACGAGGAATAGCTCTTAGGAAAGTATACACCACGTTCATTATGCTGGTAAAGAACCCTTGAAGCAATAACAACAACACACAAAGAAGTTAAAGAACTTACATTATAGACAATTCTCAAAACGAATCAAATTCTGTACAGACACATTTCATTAAGGCATAAAGATAAAATAGAATGTTCGCGTAACAGACAACCCTCAAAATAAACTAGAACGAAACAGTGGTAGCTCAGTTTGTGGAGAATAGCAATCTAGTAGTGTAGGATGACGAATTCGGCATTCGATTCCATTGAAGAATATCGTACGAAATAATGAGAGATAGAATAAGCTAAGTTAACCAAGTCTTTCAAAAGGTGTGAATATAGAAGAGAGAGTGGTATTATACTGAATCTCATCTATAGTATATTTAAGGCTATCTTCGGATAATGTTAAAGAATAGGGGCCGAATTCTGAATATTTTT
>BMAV01006861.1:245502-259906 GCA_019973955.1 Trichonephila inaurata madagascariensis
TTTTTGGGCTCTCCAATAAGAAAAGGAGAAGGAGAAATGAAAGTCGCATGCACAGAGAATTATGTACCATACATAGTAAAGGATATGCATAATGCAATTCGGAATTTATTAAAAATGTAATTTTTTATAGTAAAATCAAACGTAACTGTTTGATAAAATATAAATTTATTTTTATCTAAAGGACATTTCTATTATCAAAAAGGATTTATTTTAAAACAATAACAGTTAACAGGTAAATACATTGTAGACCCTTAAATAAATTTCAAAACTAAAACACTTTAAAACCTGATACTTAAAAATTTTTTAAAAAGATTCGGCGGGCTGCAACTTACGTACTGGCGGGCCACATGCAGCCCGCGTGTTGGACACCCCAGCAGTAGAGAATCACTTATTTTATCATACTATTCATTTTTATCCGAGTTGACACATTTTTTCTTTTATAAAATGTGTTTTGCATTTTTTTTCCCCTATACCGTAATGCTACATGAGCTATCCCTTCACATGTTAAAAGGAAAAACTAATTATTTATGAAATATTTTGAAATTTTAAAAACACTGTATTATAAACAAATACATGAGTTACAAGTTTTTATAAAAACTGAGGCATTTTTTCTGTCCAAAAATATGCTCCGCGTCAAGTTCACGCTCTCGTACATTTGGCGTAAACAGCCTTAAGGTATCCGACAACGTTCGGAACCGGGATTTTTAAAAAGCGCATAAATGGATAGTTTTCATGAAATTTAGTGTCACTTAGATTACAATGCATGTACAAAATTGCTTTAAGAATATTATTACTATAAAAATTAATTAAATTAATTGAATGCAATATTTTGGCAAAATATTAAATTGGAAGGACCTATTTTCAAAACGTTCTCCTTTTATGAAAAATGCGTCCATAACAATAATATTTTGTTCATATAAAGTAAAGATTTCTACAGAGGGCCTGAACTAGGATTTTTGAAAAATTCACATTATTTTTAAAGTTACTACCAATTAAAATAATTATCGGCGTTTTTTTCTTAAAATTTCTTCCCTCTGTTGTATTAAAATATGGATAAATCCACTTCTAAGTTACATAGTTCAAAAATTTTAGTTCAGGCTTTGTACTGAGGTCTGAACTATATACTGGGAAAATATTATTACAGAAGAATTTTCCATAAAAGGAGTATGTTTTGAAAATATGTCATTCTTTCTTCATTTTTTGTTCTATGTTCATTTTTTTATCAAAATATTTTATTTAAATAATTTTTTATTGAAATAACATCCTTAGAACAATTTTTACATGTATTCTAATATAGTGACATTAAATATCATAAATATTATCATTTTATACGCTTTTGCAGAATCACGGTACCAATGGCCGACACAAGGAAATAAGCCTTCACAGATCAATGTTTCATTTTATATATAAATGCGACTTTAATTATATTAAAGAAAACACAACAAATCATGACCTAAGTAAACCAGTCTAGCAAAAAGTGTTTTAGAGGTTCAATAATTTTACAGAGTCTTTAACCATTTCAATTTTTCCATTGAATATTTAAAAAAAAGTTTTCTAAACAACGGAGTTTTCAAAAAAAAAAATTTTTTTTTTTTCTTTTCAAATAAGATTAACAAGAATGCCGCAAAAAGTAAAAAACTGAGAATTCTAATATTTTAATCCAACAAACATTGCACTTCTTCTCTCTAATTTCGAAAACCTATGCAACCCATAACTACCTTCTACAAGCCCATCCAAAACTTCTAGGGACACTTCTGCCATTTCTGTCCTATTATCCAAGCCATCCCACGTCCTATATTTATACGCCAGAACGGCAAATGATAGGAGGCAGACGCGCGTGCGGGTCCTGTAAACCTTCCACTTTTAACCAGGACCTCCAACCCACGTACCCAACTGGGGGACCTTTTACTGTAACAAGTCCTTCCCTTTCCACCCCCAGCTCTTATTTTATTCATGTATTTACCATGGCAAAACTTTGCGCAGTGATTTAGGCTTATTAATCCATTAAGAAAATTGTTTCGAGCTGTTATTGTGATTAGAGCGCGGGGCCATTACGGGTATTACCAGAAACGCCGACCGAGCACAAGCTAGCCCTTTACTAATATATAATGTAGCCAGTAATTGTTGCCCGTGCACAGTAATGCCGGGGCTTTCATTGGCTGAGAGGCCTAAGCCGAAATGGCTAAAGGGGGGAAATTGGAAAATAGTGTAAAGGGAGGGAAAACGGTTTCGCGGTTTTGGATTGGATGGCAAAATGGATATTATAGCGCAGCTTCGTTTGGTTTTATTTTCCAAATGATATTTCCCTTTGGAGATAGCTCTGCGGCCACAGATGCTTGTGGTTATTTCGTAGAGGGAAGCTCCAGACGACACGGATTTGGGTAATTTATGAAAAATTAATCCTTTCGGTGTATGCCTTGGAGGCTTAATCTAATCTAATTGGGCCATCACAGGCGAAAAGTGCGTCCTACGAAATTTCAAAATTTTATTGGTTCTGTTTTGTAAATAAAACGATGATGATTTTACAAAATAAAAAATAAAAAAAGTTGTAAATGAAATTTATAGATAATGTTTTAAGTTTCGCATTTAAAGAACTTAATTTAGTACGAAACAGTCAGCGTGGAATTAAATCCTAAATTGCGACACAAAAAAGCTTAGTGAACAGAATGAATTTTAAAAAAATGCTCCATTTTCTGCTTTGAATAACTTAATCTGTTATAATTCCCACTAAATGCTGCTTACGCTTGAAAAGCAGAAAGATATTGCATTTGCAATGAAAAATATCTTTCTGCTGGACACACGCAAATTTTACGAATCAACTCAGTAAGTGGACATTGTGTAAGAAATAAAAATTGTCTAAAACAATGATCCTTAGCCTTTGTAAGGCCTTGGATCTAGAAGATCTAGTTTTTTCACATTTGAGTCTATTCCAATTTTCCTAAATCTGCTTAAAATCAAGAAACACTACTTTAAAATTTCGAAAGCATTGCCTTGTCCAGACTACTTGTACAGAGAGAACTCAAAAGTCATTAAATTTGAGCAAATATGTGATCAACATAGTTCATTAATTAAAAACCATAACATGAAATTTGACAAGATTTATCTACAACTATTATATAATATAAAATCAATTAGTAATCCTAAACGATTTTATTACAAAAACTTGTATTCATACAGAAATGTGATAAGTTACGAACAGCAAGCCCTATTGACAAACAGCTCCTATAAAATATACATCAAACACATACATGTGATTAAATAAAACTCATCTTACAGCCCACCATAAAAATATATCATGCAAACAGCAATCAAAAGATGCGCGATAAGGTAAACTTTGGTGTTACTGCGCATATAATAATAAAACCCACAGCCACAAAAACATTAGTACGCTATTGGGCAAACATAATTACCAGAAAAACAGAAAAATCCTATTATTACAGAAGAACCCATCCAAAAATGTGAGCGCATACAACATGCACAATCGTAGGGGGACTGTAGTCCAATAAAAACGCACAGCACGAAAGCAATGGTACAGTCTATAACCACATCACTCCTAGCAAGGAAACAAGGAATAAATGTTATTACTCCAACAGAGATACGTAAAGTCAGACAAGACAAGAGGTATATTTATTACCCTTGCAGTTGCGTAATTTGCCTTTCCTACCACAGAACGTTTCTGGTCCGCCATTGAAAATGGCCCAGGCAGTGGAATTCGGCGTTGTAACCATTATTGAGGTCATTATACGTACAAGAGGCCTCTGCTCATGTTAGCAATAAAAGCTATGCGAGCGTTCCATGTCCTAACTGGGAACAAGAAACATTTCGAAGGCATCACACATTCCTCCTCCTCCTCCCCAAAGGTTGGGAAAAGTTTTCCAGGATGGTCTAGTCGTTACCATAGACTACAAACGCAAACAACTGCCTCACATTAAAGAATTAAACTTGGAAATTGGTAAAAATATATGGAAGGGACACAGGTGTATTTATATATAGATATTCCTAAGGGTAAGCAAAGGACTATTAAAAAAAACATAGCTCACAGATTCCGATGTGTGGTAATTCTGGAAAACATTAGTCACAAAAAATGGCCCATAGGATAAAATGATGGAATGAATCCGAATATTTGTTTCTTTTATTAAATGTAAGGACGATGATTCAGTGGAATTATGCAAAAAAATGTTTTCAATGGCAGATGTTATTATCGTAATTGATGTGTGGCAATATTTCGAATTGGCAATTTAACAACGTTTTTTGTTTTCAAGACGTATTATTCAGTAATTCTCATAATTGGTTTTCTTCCCAATCTTCCAATTTTTTAAAAATTTTATTTATTTATTTTTTTATTTTTATGCAGTATATTAGAATATTTGTGCTTTCTTGGGAAACAGTGTTCAATGAAAAGGCTTTACTTTTTTCAAAATACGTATTTTCAGCCATAAAGAGGTTATTAAATTAACAACAAATTGAGAATTGATTGTATGATAACATATTACTACCCATGCGTATTGTAGCTGCAGGTTAGATTTTAATGCTAACAAACCTCTTTAAAGTGAATATTGCTTTAAATAAAGGTGCACACTTTTTTTTTTCTGGTTTTCTGTTCATATTTTTAGCTAAATTGTTTGTTTTTTCTCTTTTTTTTTTTCAAAACTGATTACATTATATTTTATATATTATACAGAAAAAATGCATGGGGGAAAGGGCAATAAAGAAAATTATTCCTTAAAAAAAGGGTCGATATTGGAAAAAGCTTGTGAGTCTTTAGTTTATTTCAATGAATTCAACATTAAAGGTTTACAATATGCTGCGGGGGGAGGGGTCGACACTTTGGATTAAATTTTTTTTTTTCCTTTCCAAATCCTTGGGGGTGGTTGTATTTTTTTTTATTTTTTTTTTTTTTTTTCAATTTTCATTTCAAACATTAGGTTGCACCCCAACTTGGAGGAATTAAATTTTTTCGCAAATAGAAAATTTCTAGAATCTTGAAAGGATGAATTAAAAGCATTTTAAACAAGAGGGAAGTCAAGCAGGATGTTTTAAATTTAATCGAAAAGCTAAAACCAAAATTAATTCCAAAAAAGAAAAAAAAAATTCATATCATCAGTTTCTGAAATACCTTTTAAAGAGAGCAGACACTAAAGAAAACTGACAAAAATCATAAATCAAAACGCGTTATGCTGCAAAATTTAATATCTAATGGAAGCAGATTATAAATTAACAAAACGGGCAAAAATATTTTGGCTAATGCATTTCGGGAGAAATTGAAACAAATGCAAGAGAAAATTTAAAAATCACCCCCCACTAAAACATATTGGAATACTTTTTAAAATATTGTAGCAAAATTCATCCACAGGGAAAAGGGAGAGAGAGAAAAAAGGGAACGCTTTCCCCTTAAGAAAACTTGAAAGATGCCATTTAAGGAGCAATTTCAATTCGAAGGCTTCCATTAAAACCCATTTAGAAAAACACATATTTCCCCGACTCTATTAGAGGAACTGATTTCAACATCCATTACTATTTAAATGGAACTCATCTCTAAGCCATTAAAAGCCAAAGCCACGATTTAAACAGTTAACGAAAATCAAATGCTAATGGTGATAACAAGCTTTTTCCCGACGCTGACGCAAGGACAAGAAGAAAAAATATATAGATAGATCCCACTCTATAAATAGAAGGTAAGAGCTTCCGTATTTCTCCGATAGACGCTTTGTTAACAAGCTCTCTACAATTCTCAAAAGTCCGTTTAAAGCATTTTAAATGGGTTTTCGCGGAAAATTCGCTTTTAAAAGACTGTGCGAGCAGGCCCCAGTGCTTAAGACCTTAAAACCCTTACAAGTGTGGGTGAAATACTTTAACCGTTCGATTCTTTCAACAGATCTTTAAATAATATTACAATGCAAAGCCAAGCTGTTTTTAACTAGTACTTTTTAGGATCGGAAAGTGATTTTTGTATTAAATGCCAATTTCCCCCAGGAAGACTGTGTTTCTTAGAGAAAATACAGAACGAATTTTTTTTTTTTTTTAAAGAAAAAATATTTTATAGATATATAACGAAGAGGGAAAAAACCTTGAGTTCGGGGTTTTGCTTCTAATGCGGCTAATAGGCTGTTGTGAAAAAAGGTAAAGGATATTTTATTCGTTAAACCAAGTCCCCTTTACGTTTTCTGCTTGGAATGAAAAGTTGTGTTCAGCGTGCATTTCACTACACCATACAGAAATACATGCACAAACAAGGTCTTTCTAGCTTTTTCTTCCGGAAAAAAAAATAATAAATAAGGCACCCAAAATAAATCAGGTCAGACTTCAAGGCAAAAATGAAAAAAGGCAAAAGTACACATAATAGAGGAGAAATAGGAAGAGGCAAAAGATGATATAAAAAAAAAAAGTTCTTCGGAAGGAAATAATTGGGCAGGGATCCAATAGCCTTGCAGCGGGGAAAAGTGTAAGGGTCCCCCTTGCTAATCCCACGATCTCACAATCCTCATTAGGCTTAGCGACAAGGCACTTTCTGCGATCCCCTTGTTAAGGAAAGACAGACGCTATTAATGGCGATTAAAAGCGAGGGGGGCAATTATTATTCATTACCAGAGCGATCGAATGATACACAAACAATCATTCTCTGCCAATCAAGCTTTTTATTTATGTCGATGTGTTCCGGAGAGTTTGCCTTCTCTGCGGACCTGTTCCCATTGCTTTTAATGATTAATGCGACTAATTTACCTGTCTGAAAGGCACCAGAAAGAGTTAACGCGAGTACTTAACTAAAGTGTGATGGATGTTGGCGGCAAATGCGAAGTAGGAGGGGCATACGGCTGACTTGGCGATTACAAGCTATTATCCAGAGAGAACAGGCTCACACAGGAACACTGAAATTCACTTTGGAAATCTTGGATTTAAGTAGGAATCTTTCACTGCCGACTCCAAGACAGAACTAGAATCACTCACATACATTTGTTGCTAAGCCTAATGATAGTATTGTGAGCAGCTTTCCGAACTTGATACACTTGAACATGCGTATGGCACGAACGAGGTGCTTGGCATTCAGTTCAACTTAACCGTGAAAAGATTTCAATCAAAATAATAAATCGTGCCAAGAGAGTTTTTTCAAATCAACAAATCCGTTCGATTCTTTCTTCCCCCTCAGGACTGACCTCAAATCATCAGCCCATAATAGGAACTGTGATGAGACGTTTATCAAACGAACATCATTAAACTGTAAAACAGAAGAAAGTTCAGTCAATGAAAGAAACTTCTCAATTCCAGTTTTACTCGTTGACGTGATTTTCAGCATCATAAATCTTGTCATAAATGCACAAAAGAAAGCAGTTCGAAAAGGAGAATTAATGGTTAGAAAAAATGAAACTGAATTGTATTGCTTCTTGTTAATTAAAAATCTAATTTTAATCTTAATTAATTAATGTTTTAAATAGAATCATATATGCGTTAAATACAAACTAAATATTTTTTTAAAAAAAAATTGGGATGCATTTCAAATGATAATTATCAAACTAACAACTTAAAACAGCATGTACAGTAGAATTCCAACCCAAAACGTGGAGTTTGTATTCAATTTTAAATTGGCCGAAAGGAAGATGACTATTTCCCAATATTATCACCTTTCTACTACTTCTACGCGCGCGTAATACTATAAATTAAATTGCGGCTATAAATAAAACATAGTGCAATAAAAGACATCCAGTATAGATTCTTGTTGTCACATTATAGTATCCGATAAACATGTGATACTATTTAAGTTTGTTATCGTGTCCATATTCATATTCTTTTTTCCGCACACGTGAATATAATCGGACAAAAAAAAAAATCAACTTTTCAACATTTTTCTGTAATTCAGTTATCTGGAAAATTCAGGAAATCTTGAATAGAACACAGCAACAAAACCTCAAAGCTTTTCAAAAACTATTCGTGAAGTAAAAATATGATACATGTCAATTCATTTAAAAATATCAAATAAAATGCAAAATTTGATACTTTTCGAATAAGAAATTACGAAAATAAATTCTGCAACAATTCACTAAATGGCTTTTTTTATTACAATTCCTCGAGGACAGGTAAAAAAATTCACCAGAAACACTAGTAGTTATAGATTTTGGATGGTTTTTTTTTTTTTTTTTTTTTTAATATATATGTATAACACAATACTATACAAAGTAATGGTTGTGAGAGCTCGTTATCTAGTTTTTATTCAAGCTAGTAATTCAAGCTACGCTTACAAGCTTAAATTCCATTTATTACGAATACGCAAATTATAAAAGGAATGATAATTTGCTTACATGTAACCATCATAAAAAGGGATACAATTTTCACATCAAAATTGTACAATTAGTTGACAGTCTGGAATACAATCAGATAACGAAGACATTTCAATATTCTTCTTTCAATTTATAATACAGAAGAACTGAGTAATTCCGGTTAGTATGGTTAAAAACTTTCTTGTATGATATAAATGCCTTTGATAAAGTACGGATTCTGAAAGGATAATTTCAAAGCGTCACAGTAGAGATTTTTAAAAGAGTAAAGCCCCCTCCCCTTTCCATAACATAGCATGACTGTCGTTTTTCAGAGAAAAAATTATCTACACTATTTCAATGGGCTAAACTATACAATTTAAATTGGTCACATGATGATTACAATCACGAATTTCCAGCCAATCAGTCAATGTGCATCGCTGTTGTTAAGTTATGCTTTTTGTAGAAACTTTCTTTTTAAAAAGTGCACAGTTGTCTACAATATAATAACGCATACAAACAAAATATGTTTTTGATTTAAAAATACATGTATAATATAAGAATTTCCCTTTTAATTTTGAAATTTTTTTTTGAAGAATTTTAATGGCTGAACATTTTTACTCAATCATCAAATTTAAAATTTGATCTAAATTTTACAAGCAGAAAAGCAAGTACAAGTCAAATGTCAGCTCCGAATTCTATGGAGAACACGCAATTGTATTTATTAAGTGACCGACGTGAATTTAACCCATTGAGACGACTTAATGTTTCAGTATATATCATAATTTTATAAATGCCGATACATTCAGGAAGAAAAGACAGCACAGCACCAAAATTAACTACCGCCGAAATATAACCAAGTACGAGAGTTTAAAATACCCATTTCTAAAAAAGGATTTTACCAATCAGTGCCGGTTTATCCATTGGGAGTTTGCGGCGAGCGCCCAGGGGCTCGGAAGGGTGCGAAAGGGTTCGAATAAGCTGGACTTAACCAGGTTTTCAGGTAATAAACTGTGATTCGCCAGCGCGAAGGGGGCCCGTAGATCTTCTGCACCTAGAGCCCGAAATGAGATTAAACCAGCACTGTTACCAACCCCAATTTATTTCGCCTCACAAATTTCTAAAACCAGATTCAGTAAATTGTTGCAGAACGATAAAAATGAGCATGAAAATTGACCTACCTGACGTAGTCGTTTTTGCAAAGAATCATTCCTCCCTTCGTGAAGCACGAGCTACCAATGTCCGCTAGCGTCGCCTGACAGCACGAGCACTTCAGGCACGCGTTGTGCCAGTACCGGTCAAGCGCGAGCAAGAGAAATCTGTCCATGATCTTGGCCCCGCAGCCTGCGCAGCACCTACTACCCCCCGGACCACCGGGGGGTGAGAAGTGCTGTTGTTGCTGCTGTTGTTGTTGTTGCTGCTGCTGAGGCGGTTGGATCTGCTGCATGGTGGCCATCCCGCCGTGATGTGAGGCCATCATGCCCATCATGTGGTGCTGGTCACCATGGTGCCCAGGCGGGTTCATCATGCTCATGTGGCTCGATGGACAACAGTCCGTCGGGTAATTGCCGTAAGGGGACTCCGTCGTGGAAAGATTGGAGTTCCGCTTCTTACGTATGGGTACCAGGATGAATCCTTGGGTGGGCAACGGGCAAAAAGAGAAATTAAAAACGAATCTGTCACAGCCTTCACCCTATCTAATAGGGCATGAGAAGATCGACGCTGATCTGATGTCACACAATGGCTATTCCAAGATCATCTACGAGAAGTTGGAATAGAAAGAAAAAGTTTTTGGTGAGGAAGATCGGGAAGCTAGTCTATCCCGATTCTTTATGGATGATAAATTAAACAGACAACCGCATGAAATGGTAGACTTCTGGTTGCAACTACAGGAAATCTTCACCTTTTTTGCTTCATGGTGAAGCTTTCGCCAACGATAGTTTAACCTCCTCTGTTGTCTGGAGGGAATTCACAACAATATTTCAAACCTGAAAAGAAATAAAACCAGTATGTTAGTAAAAAATAGGAAAAATAAATCCAATATCATACAACTTCATATTTATTTATACATAACATAGACACAACATATACATTTTGTATCAAATGATATTTAAATTACAAGAATTAGACAGAAGTTATGAATAATAAACTTTTTAATTTTTAATTACTCTTAAAATACACAACACTTTAAACAGAAGTACATTATTATTATTTCATGTAAGTGTACCCCAGTCTATTAATAAAGAGGAAGGGAGGGTTTGATTAGCTTATACTTAAAATCAAAAGCAGCATATTTAACACATACATTTAATATTCATACTACAGAAATTAATTTAATTTACATTTAAAGGGGGAAAACATCAATATACGGAAAAAAGGCTTTACAGAAGGTACTATCGAAGGTAACAATTTCCACTATTTCATCAAAAAGCATTGTAAGACTAACATCCAGTATGTCTATAACTATTGGAATATGCAACTTATTAAAAAGCTTTTCCCAGTCTCTTAGTTATGATCACCAATTAACAGATAGAATAAGCTTATATACAAGAGAGAAAATAGAGTAGATCGTTTTACGAGGACTGTGTCGACCTTCACGGCTTGTGGTTGGCAGCTGTGCAACAGTAGTAAAGTGATAAAAGATTGGGAATAAAATGTTACGAAAAGATCCCTGTGGACTCGCGACATTTAACAAGGCTTAAATGTGGTACCAGCTGCACCAGTGTCGACAGATCAGTGATTCGTCAGTTTTCGTCACCATACTTAAAAACGGCTGATCAAATGAGATTGCAAACATTTGGAAGCATCATAAATTCGTACAGAAAATCGATGCTCTTCATATAACAGGAAAGTAAAGAAAAATGACACTGCAAGTAACTGCTTCCAAATTGCTTTATCTTTTTAAATATATATGTATATATTATAGATATATGCCTATTGATTTATTTGTAAACTTTTTCGACGGATTTTAATACCAGTTTAAGATAATTTCTTGAATTCGTATTTATATAAATAATGTAAATGTTTCTCTGCCCTAGTTTATATTCAAAAAGGTTTGTATTTACATATAAACGAAAAGCTGAATATTTATAAGAAAATTAAATTGAAATAGATATTAAACCTGCATACTATGACTTCATTTATTTAGTGGTTTGCAGACCTTCAAGACAACAAAGTATTTTAACTAATTTAATTTCCATACTTCATTTCTAAGTAATTTAATTTTAACAAAGGGTAAGTGTCAATAGTATCTTAATCATTCAAACTACACAGATTAGAGGTTAGAACATGAAAGGGTTAGGTACACAAAAAAGTTAACAACGACTCTTCTTAAAGTACCCTTTGGTCGTAACCTTTTCCCTGATGATCCCCTCTGGACATATCTAAAAGTTGTAATCTATCCTGCTCAATACAGTGTCATAAACAAATTATTAGTTGTTCTACCGTGTGTGTTACATCCACTGTACTTACTTTTGAGGTAAAAACATTTAAAAAAAGATGGCTTTTTTTTTTAATGTCAAGTCATTGTTCAATAATACTGGTCGAGAGATATGCCTAAATAAAAACAGCCATTTTTATACATAATCAGGATTTTTTTGATTATTTTTTAAAATTTTATTTTCTATGGTATCATCGGCAGCGTGCATAAATACGTGTCTTGTTGATTAAACTATTTCCACATAATATTTTACTGTGAAGGGAAATAAATTAACAAAATTCATACATTCAAGATTGGTACACTGGAAAATAATTTAAAATTATCTCTAAATAAAAAAAGTTTATCGTGATGAAAAAAATTTAATTTTTTTTCTGCTTACATTATATTAGAAAAAAATAAAACTGCATAATATATGCAAATTGCAGTTTTACAATTTGAGCAATGACTATGAACAGTTGTATAATTTGTACAATGGGGACTCGAGATAAAAAATGTATTGCAGTGCTAGTAGCTTAATTACAAACACTAGGTGCTATTTCTCAACATTGTTTCATCCACATCATTACTTTGAAAAATTCATAGATCAGACATTAATCAAAGGCAGTAGGCTTTTCATGACTACATCAAGTGTCAAGAAACTTAAAAATACATTACATCTAAATAACGAAAGAGGTTTAAAGGTTTTTAATATACTAAAGCAGTATATATATTAAAAGTTTCTAATCGAAAAGAGTGCATTACAAAATAAATGCTTTTTACAACAAAATCCTTATTGACGATGTATTATGAGGCCCGTCACCGATGGCTCTGAAGTACAGTGGCGTAACATACACCCCTGCAACCCCCGTATCGCGGGGGTCCAGGATTCTAGTGGACCTGACTGACGCCAAGTACTTACCCTTCGTAGAATCCAGCTTGGGGCCCAAAACCTGACTTTGTAAGGGGGCCCCTAATATTCTCCGTTACGCCACTGCTATGGTAGTATGCTTATCGTTTAAAAAATGTGGCCGCGGTAGCCGAGTGGTATAGGTATCGAATCGTGGCTGGCTTTGTCACGAGTTCGAGCCCAGTACCACTGAAGACCCGCCGTGTAGGGCAGCGATGCACGCTAAATCTGTCGAGAGCTGAAACGTCCTCTCGTTGGTGTGGTAGTTAGGAGAAGGGGTGCCACCTCAGGTGTCGTCCACGTCACTTGACCATGATTCAAAATTACGTGGTCCGTCGCCTAAAGCCCTCGTGTAGCTGAACAGTGCGACGTTAATATTCACTCATTCACTCATCGTTTAAAAGATAAGACACTTTCCTTAAACAGCCTAAACATTTAACCATTTTTTTTCTCTCTTTCGCATTCGAATGCGATTAAACATTACGAAAATACCATTTACAAAAACAACAAATCTATTGACTGAAATGAAGACTTCTTAAACAAATACCTTCCAATCTTTCCAACCAATAAATTAAGTCTTTTCTAATCAAGTTCGTATGACAACAAAACTACAACAGACAAAGGAAAAAGAAAGGATAAAAAAGAAAATAAACAGAAGCTTCGCGCAACAGCTGACCAAGAAACCTAAAAAAAAGCAATCACAAAAAGCAATAAATTACAACAAATATTCCTCGACGGGGGGACGGGGGGGGTCCAATAAGAGGGTAACTTATGTCGATTTCTTGAAGTCCACCTCCTTATCTAGATAAAAACAACAGATCAGGATATTATGGCTGTGAAATAGTGACCCCCGGCTAGTGGAATGTCGAAACCGTAATTTCGATCAGTATAGATTTAGTGCTCCATCATGCTGACACCAGGTCGTTTGGAAACAAGGGAGAAATTAAGAAGGGACTGGTACTAAACTGCGAAGATTTGATTTTATAATGGCAACGCTAACACGATGAAATGAAACGTCACTCGATTCATTCACAGATAATTTTTCATTCAACTAAAAATATTTCGATTTAAGGAATGGATGTACAGTAGGGAGAATACATTTTTTTTTTCAAAATTCCAAAACCTATAAGTGCGGAAAAGATCTTCTACGGCAAGGGTGTCAAACTCAAAGGCTAACTTGGGCCAAGCAAACAAGGTTTAAATTTAGGTGGGCCACACACACACACACACAAAAAATCAATATTCATAGAAACATAAGTTTATTTAGAAGAATACATTATAAACATAACATAAACATAAATAAAAGAACAAGAAATATTTAATGTTTACGTAATCACACTTGACATCTGTATCGTTCCTATTTCGGGAGAATTTAATTATAATTAATAAAAATATAATTGATTAAAACTAATTATTTAAAGAATTACAAATACACAGCCACGATGGAGACTTGGCGACCCTTTTGGCGATTTGTGTCGAAACTTGAAAAGGTTTATTTCTCACGTGTTAAAGCATTCAGTAGAACTGAAATTTTATATACACGATTGTTTTGGATGACAATACGATACTTTAATGATAATGAATAAAAAATTAATTACCACTTAATGTTGTGATATTTATATATTAATTGTCACTATTTAATAAAAAGTAGCTAAAATAAAAATTTTCTTTGTTGATATAAGTAGGAATTGACTTAAAATTTTTTTTTATATTACTTGTTTATTGTAAAGAGTCGAGGTAATTTTTATTCATAAAAAAACTTAAAAACATCTATTGCGATGAGAGGACTCCTACTAAATAGTTACAGGAAAAGACAGGTACATTTAACAGTTT
>BMAV01006861.1:260006-270033 GCA_019973955.1 Trichonephila inaurata madagascariensis
TTATCATTAAAGTATCGTATTGTCATCCAAAACAATCGTGAAATTTTATATACACGATTGTTTTGGATGACAATACGATACTTTAATGATAATGAATAAAAAATTAATTACCACTTAATGTTGTGATATTTATATATTAATTGTCACTATTTAATAAAAAGTAGCTAAAATAAAAATTTTCTTTGTTGATATAAGTAGGAATTGACTTAAAATTTTTTTTTATATTACTTGTTTATTGTAAAGAGTCGAGGTAATTTTTATTCATAAAAAAACTTAAAAACATCTATTGCGATGAGAGGACTCCTACTAAATAGTTACAGGAAAAGACAGGTACATTTAACAGTTTCTTTAATATTAAATTTTCCAAAAAATTCACTGTCGAAATGACAGTGTGCGATAAAGCGGAAGACAGACAAATGCTTCGATCGCACTGACTTAACACTGCCATGAGAGAGAACTGGGTTTATGTAATGTTGCAATGTACATTGTACTACTCAGTACTCTCATTTACTCGCATCAATAATCATAAGGTTTTTTTGTATTGTAGGAAAAATAACTTTATTTTGAGTCACAAATCATCTAATCAAAATTAACCCTCTTTCCATTTTTTCGACAATTCAACCCCTTTGTGGCAATATTTAAATTTCGAATTTCTTTAAAAAATTACTTTATTTCTAATCTCCATACCATAGAACATCTCTTCCTTACAGAAAGGATTCGATTAATAATTTTTTGTCCGTATAATCGCGACCCATCCTAGTATACAGATCTACGCAGTTGGCAAAGAATATAAACCTTTAACTTGATTTTGAACGAATGATTCAAGTACTTTACATTATTTTTACGATATTCAATGCATGTAGAGGGAAAAAATTATTTACGCTATATCATACTAGTGATTCACATTTTTGTTACATAATACATGAAGTAGAAGTACGTTATACCATTCGTGTGTGCATGGTTTTACTAGTACAGAATTTAATTTTCAAAAATATGACCGTGATAAAATGGGTTAAAAAAAGAAATTAAACATTTTTTTTGTGTCTATTTATTGATGCATTACTCTAACTCGTATGTAACCAGGAATTTGAGGGGAAAAAAACCAGAAAGCAAAGCAGATTATACAAAATTTTATGACCACAACGAGGCCGCTTATGTTTATCACGAGGCCTTCAAGCAACTTTTCATTAACTTGGCTTCCTCCTTGGCATGTATTGGAGCCATAGGAGTTTGATATTGCAATATGAATCGCGTTTATCTCGCCACTTTTTAAAAAAATTCCTTCCGTGTACAATCGTTACATAATATTAAATTTGCGAAAGAGTAATAGATGTCCCTGTAATACTGGACGTTTTAGATGGTTTAATACAAGACGTATGATTTAAAATACTGCACGAAATAGCAGTTTTTACACTGTATTTACAAGCAGTTTGTTGAAATAAGTAACTGTTTTTTTTTAATTAAAATTTTGACTTTTCTTCTTTTCCTATCATTTTAAGTTCAAACAATTCTGTTATGAGATTTTTCAGTTTATTGACAAACATCATTCATTTCCAAAATCAATTCTCGATGCATTATTACAGGATTTCTTTCCGCAATACTAGATTTTTACTGTACATAAAATTCATCACATTAACAATGGAGCTACAGGTTAATTTAAAAATTCTGGAAGATTTACAACATTTTTGAAATTCGGGCCAAATAAATATGGTTTTAAGATGAAGCAGGCTTCAAAAAGAAAAAGAACAATAATTTACTTTAAATTTTGTTTTATTATTATTTTTTTTTTATTAAGTCGTACTCTACAGCAACGCAAAGAGCACTGGGGACGGATCCTGTAATTTTGAACTTGTATCTATTTTTAAAGAATTAGTATAGAGTAAAAAAACGGTAAAATATCGAATCGAATCACACAGAATAAGTCTTTGAGGAGCAATGGAATTTGCTAATTATAAATTGAGAGCTATCATATTTATAATCCAATATTTTGCACAAAATGTAGTGTGTTGGACGAACCTCAATGCAAGTGATGAATGAAACAGGCTTGGTTCAGAGAAATCCACTATCAGGATATTTTGTATTAAAATTTACCAACAAGTGTATTAAATATTTAATCACGGCACATTTAATCGCATATCGCGGGATATTTGATAATGCGACAGTAAATCATCTTAAAAAAACAGTGTTTTTAAATTAATCGGTACTGGGATGAAGAATATGTAATTATTGATTGTATAGTAACCAATGTACAACAATTTTACATTTTAATACGCTTTTTAAACAGCAATACGTTGGGTAGGAAAATAGCACATCAGAATAATCAGAAAACACAGAAATATACCTCTAAGTTAGCCAGTTCGTAAACATCAGAGAATGCGCATATAAAACTCATTAATACATGTTACAGTAATTTTAAAAAAAGAGATTAAAAATTTTTCAATATGTTCAAAGTATCTTAGTAATAGCATTACCGAACTAAAGCGATTTTTTGAACACTGAGCAAGCGCTCGTGTTACGCGGAACGATAAGATCAACCCGACGTTTTTTGGCAGAATATAGGGACTTGAAACCTACAATCCACCGATCACGTGGCTAAAAACGCTCTACAACAGTTTTTAATCTAATTACACAACTGAAAACTATTTGAGATGGTATTCATCTCTAGTTAAAAGCAAATAGGAAAGTAATATGCAATATGTCGGATAGAATAGAAACAATATATTTAAAAATAAACACTGATGGATAGCTAACATAGCAATTGTATATGCAAGGCACTAATCAATATCCTATCACATCTATCCATTATCTAATCCAAAAGGCAACATTTTTACAGGGTGACACAGCTACTTGTTTACACATCAATTGTGGCCCTGCACCAGCGACCACAATCGAACCCATTCGAAAACAGCACACAATCCCCAAGAAACCGAGCCGGCAATGACTTATAGCCAGGGTAACGTTTCCTAATATCACACCTGCGCTCGATGTCAAAGCAGTCCAGCGCCAATATTGCCGGGCATTTTTACCCCCCCCCCTTGCCGAGCCAATTCCCATACACAGCAAACCTTCCCCCACCCCCAATTTTATCAGGAAATGATTTTTCCATGATTTATCGAATTCGCTTTTCAATAATTGCTTTTCTGCCAGCCAGCAAATTAAGAAGACAAACTGACGCAGGTCTACCCATACACAGACGGGATGGATAGATCCGTAGGTGTACGTGTTGCCATGTCTTGATTAACGACACCGGGCCACAGGACAGCAGGCCTGGTCGCCTTTATTGAGTTTTCTCTCTCCCGGCTCCCGAAATTCAATTAAAAAAAATATAAGGGGGGAGCGAGCCAAGGTGACACGTATAATATCCGTAGTGGAGCTATGAATCATGGGAGATTGCTTATGATCGGGCGAAAATGCCGACGTGAGACAATTCGACGATAATTAACCCGAAAGTAATAATTATCGAGACCTAGGGTGGAAGGGCGAAGGGGAAAAAATCCAATCAGCTGAAATGGAGAAACGATCTTTTTGGAGTTTCTCTGTCTCTGGACTGTAATTGCGAGTGGAGATTTACGATGAGGAGTCGTTTGAATGGGTTGTTTTGGAGAAAGCGAATTTCGGTTTAATTGTTACAATTGTAGAAGAGTCTGCTGGAACGAAAAATGTAGACACAATGGCCACGGGCTTAATCAACTTTGGAAGATCTCTATTCAAATTCTCTTAAATGGAAAGGGAAAGGTATCAACTATGAGGCAATTTTTCTTTTTTATCATAGTAACAATTAAATCCGTCAAAATAACAAATACATTTTTCCTTTGCAATTGCACAAGAATTGTGGAAATGGCTATTGTCATAATTTTTCTTTAAATTACAAATGTAAATTGAAATTAAGAAACTATAATTTCTAAAGGAAGTTTAAACATTAGAAAAAATATAAATAAATCTTAATATACAGCAGTAGAGATCTGGAAAAACAATGATTTTATTTATTATTTTTTTTATCAAAGTAATCTTTGGTCTGAAGTTATATTTATGTTAATTAAGTCTTAAAATGTTATTTTTATGTTAAAATGTCATTTTAATTAATTTATTTATTTTTGAAATTTATATTTAGTCGCATGCTGTTTTAATACTTTTGGAACCATAGAATTTAGATATTAACAATGTTTATTCTAGATATATTTTGGGGCCGGGGTAGCCTAGTGGCAGAAGCGCACACAGGAATTTTTCATGGAGGGTGTCCAGGGTTGAAAGTCCACCATTCTTGTATCATGCTCCTTTTGATTTTGTCGATTTTCGGAGGGGGGGGGGGAAAATGAAAAACTAACTATTGAATAAATAATTAGCATTAATTAACAAAATTAATCATCAATAACAAATACTTAATTAAATTTTACGACTATATACTTATAATAACTAATCGGAAAAAAATCAGGGCTTTGGGGGGAGTCCAGACCCCTAGGACACCCCCTTGTGTGCGCCACTGCCTAGTGGTTATGGTCATGAATTCGTGTCCGGAGTATCGTGGTTTCGAGTAATGGCACCATTGAAGACCCACCGTGTAGAGGAGGCCGATGCACGTTAAATCTGTCGAGGCTCAGTGGTAGTTCGGAGAAAGATGTGTCAGCTCCGGTGTCGTCCTCGTTACTAGACTGAGGCACAAAATGACGAGGTCCGTTGCCAATAGCCTTCCTGTTGCTTTATAGTGTGACATTAATAAAACTCTCCACTATTTACGCCACTATTTCATCCAAAATTCATTGCGAAATAAAATGAATTTCAAAAATCTGGAAACGATTTTATCCGGATAGAAGATAATGTTCTAAAATTATAACTCCCAAAACGAATAGTTTACGTACAAAACAAAATAAAATGATTCAGCACACACAAAACTTCAGCATCCACACATACGGATTCACAATTTGCAAAACCCATTAAAATATCCTAAGATTACACACACATATCCTCCTAAAAAAACAGTTCATTATATATCCATCCATTTTCTTAAAACTAAACCCTCCAGGAACATCAGAGAGAACTCTTCCATCTATTTTCTTGAACTAAACTAAACTTTCCAAATTATCACACACAAACTTCCACGCACAATAAAAAAAACACACAAGCATATCCACGCAAACTATCTCAATCTTTCTCATTTCATAGAACTCATCTATTCTCTAAACCCGTTATTATCGAGTTCGTCGTCCGAGAAGGGGGAGGGGGATAAAAAAAAGAACTCTCAGCAATTAATTAAGTCTTAAAACTCAAGAAAACCCTTTACGGGATTTTCTTTCCCCAAAAAGGACTAAGAAACATAACCTCAAGAAGCATAATTATTAGGTAAGAAGGCAATAAGTCCTTAAACAGGGGAGGAAAAAAAAATCCCCACAAAAGGCAACCCTGTTATCATAGTTAAAAGTTATATACACCAAGACATAATATACAAATCTGCACAGTGTGGGTGTTTGAGAAGAGCTTGAGCTCTTTCATTTTTGCCATTATTTTCTGGCGCTAGAGTCTTTTTTTATTTTTTATTTTTCTTTCCTTCTTTATTCGTGCTCTTCTAAACTTCGGAGCACACGGTAATTATCTTAGGCCAGGCACACTGGGGACCTATAATAAAGCAAAACACACACAAGGGCTATCAATCTTTTGTCTGCTAGGGTTCCTTTTCAGGGCTCTCGTAATGACCCTAATTAAATGCAAAACAGATTACGTAATGCTTCGAAATTAAGTGGTCACGTGATTGGACAGGGGGAGTTAGGTTCGGCGGGGTGGGAGGGCGCACTGATTCTGCGCGTGTTGGGGCCAAAACCTTTTATCGGAAAGGGTAATTAGCGCGGGCTCGAACGCGAAGGGGGATCGGTCAGTGAAAGAGTTTGCAGCCCCCCTCACCCTCCACTCCTTTCTTTTTACCAAGAACAATAAGAGATAGAAATATAATAAGAGGCAGGTTGGTGAAACAAAGTAACAGTGGGAGGTTAGAAGTATCATTTGCCTATGCCGATGTTTGCAATTTTGGTCAGTCTAAGACGAGTTCCGAAAACAAATAATAAACATTCGGAGTAAATTTATCTTTCCGAAATTGAATATCTTAAGTGCTAAAAAAGACAAAGGTTGAATTTTTAAAAAATTTTAATTTTAATGACAAATTTTTTAAGGATTATTCTATTTAATACGAAAGAAAAAAAAATTTACTACGAAATAAATATTTACCCATCAGTACATTTGTTTACCTACGAATTTTAATAGTGTAGATTTTTAAAATAAGGTGATCCCAGTTCTGTAACGAATTACCATCTCAATATTTATAAAATTACTGCCGCTGCTGATTGCTGACGAAGGCATGGATGTTTGTAAATGTATAGTACCTTTGTGGCATGGGGCTACTCTAAATAGCCCTCGAGCCGCAAGTCCTTTCGTAAGGTTGGTGAAAGGGGAAGAGATATGGGAGGCCTCCGACTATCCCAGACCCCTGACCACCCCCAAATGTTCTCCCTCAAAATTGGGGTAGAACTGAGCCAAATCGCACTCAAAGCTAGGGATAACAACAGGCATACAATCTAGCCCTGGCCACGATGAATTTTACGGACCTTGATCTGATGTTACTATCGATCAGGTGGTATAAGTAACAACAACATAAAATTACTATTCCTCAACATTGAAGAAAAACCATTTTTTTATATGATTATACGTTTGTCAAAAAGAGGCGATAGTTCAGTTTTTATTTCATTCCTAGAACTCCAATAAAAATATACCATGTTAAAATCGTTTCCTTTGTGTTTTCAAATTTAGTGAAAATACACACACAATAATACCTAAAAGTGTAAAATGAAATTTAATCACGCCAATTTAAAGATGGAACAAACTATGAATATAAAATATACTGATGAACAAAGTAATTATAAGTAAAATTAAAAATCAAGGTAAAAATAAATTTTTAGTAAATCAGTAATTCTTAGTTTGTCTTAAATACCTTCACAAAAACCAAATTATTTTATGAAAAAAGTGTTATTCTAAACTTTGTTGTTGTTACTAATGCCACCTGATCGGCAAAGGCCAGATCGAGGCCCACGAAATTCATCATGGCAAAGGGCTATGTGACGCCTGTCGTTAACAGTAGCTTTGAGCACCATGCAGGTGACAGTACGATTTGGCTCATTTCCACCCCAATTTTGAGGGAGGACACTTGGGGGTGGTCAGGAGTCTCCCACCACTCTTCCCCTTTCACCAACCACACGAGAGGACTAGCGGCTTGACGGCTATTTATAGTACCCCCATGCCACGAAGGCACTATACATTTACAAATATCTATGTCTTCTCCAGGATTCGAACCCAGACCGTACGGCCGGTCAACGTCGCTAACCACTATACCGGATGGGCGACTATTCTAAACTTAATATTCTTGACTATAAAATAACTCGAGGGCTACTGGCGACGGACCTTAAAATTTTGAACCATGATTACGTGGCGAGGACGACACGTGTGTGAGTTGGCCTCTTCTCTCTGAACTTTCCCACAATGCCAACGTGAGAGAGCCTCGACAGATTTGAAGTGCATCAGCGCCTCAACACCGCGGATCTTTAGTGGCACTAGGGCTTGAACACATGTCGAGGCCACAAATTCGTGACCGTAACCATTAGACCAGGGGTGTCCAACACGAGACCCGCCAGTATGTAAGCAGCGGACCCCCGACTCTTTTTAAAAAATGTTTAAATATCAGGTTTTTAAAGTTTTTTCATTTTGAAATTTATTTGAGGGGAAATTTATATATATATCTACAATGTATTTGCCTGTTCTTGTTTAAAAATAAATTTTTTTTTGATAATAGAAATGTCATTTAGATTAAAATAGATTTATATTTTATCAGTTACATTCGATTTTATTATAGTAAATTACTTTTTTAATAAATTTCGAATGGCATTATGCACATCCTTTACTATAAAAGGTACATGATTCTCTGTGTGTGCGACTTTCGTTTCTCCTCCTCCTCTTCTGTTTGGAGTGCCCAAAAAGCAAGAGGCAGTCAGAGATGTTTCTTAAAGTTTGAAAAATTTATTCAGGACGGTTAAGATAAAGGACAATGTATTCTTAATCGTTTGCAATGAGTAACAAAGATCAATTCAATAGGAACACCGTAATTTTCAAGAAAATGGCAACTGTAATATTTTAAACATTATTTGATCATTGCATTATTATATTATATAAACATTATTATATATCTATGTCAGTATACATGAAAAATAATGAAAACAATAATAATAATTCATTCTATTTTAAATTTTCACTCCAATAAATTTTTTTTGTTTCCAAATCTGATATAAAGGCACATATTTTTATGTGTGGCCCTCGAGATTATAATGTTTTTTCGAAGTGGCCTGCAAGGTCATTTGGGTTGGAAACCCCTGCTTTAGACTACCGCTGACATGAGTTTTGTAGACGCCGGGATTCGAAGCCGTTAATTGACTGCAACAAAACCGACACAGCAGTCAATGTAAAAGTTATTCATTCGGAACTTTATATGAATAGCTCAAATTGAAATCACGCACACCTTAAGCAATCACAAGTTAAGCATCAAATTATGCTTTTAATGAAATTTAACCATGAATGTCAGCTACGTAATTGTTTTAATTATGTCAAGTCAACCCCCAAACACACAAACGAGCATTTTTAGACACACCCTTTACGTGAACGGTAGCATGAACTTTACAGCCCCTATTTACCACAATGATTGCACTCGGTGGTTTTATTATATATTTCAATAATTATATTTAATTATAACATGCTGCAACTTCCTATACTGGCATTCATCTATTTCAGAACTAGTATTAGCACATTCTTATTGTATACTTGGGTTAGCTTTTTTATCTCTTGATTGTTAAAATGTGAATATACTTCGATAAACTGGATTCTTGTGAGTGTTTCAATTTCTTAAATATTCCTTTTTAAAAAAAGGGGGGTAAAACAGAGCCTGCAAAAAGTAAACTAATAATTAACAATCAGATTTCACACAATGCTATGTTTCTTTATAGTTTTATATATATTTTAATTCAGTAACAGAGAAATGAAAGTAATATACGAAGAGAGAAAAACATTTGGTTGTTTAATTCTTCAATGTTATGTATTGCATAAATTTCTGTAACAGCATATTCATATTGAGTTACCTTTAAAATGCGTTATTTTTGTGATTGGGAAATTAAATTGACATTTATTTTTAAAGAAAAATTACATAAAATACCTTTTTTCTGAACGAATAAATAACTTAAAATGACAATTACACACACCTAAGTATCAAACAATCATACTGTCGTCATAAAATTAATAATGTGCTCCCCCCCCCCCCCTTAAATCTTGGCATCAAAGGATATAGTTTAAAGCTCTTCAATAAAAACAAAATTTAAATTTGTTGTTGATTGTGATCCACTGTTTGAATTCAAGTAGTAAGCATAATTGAATGTTAAATAAAAATGAAATCAATTATTTTAACACTCGTCAGATCTAAAAGAGTCTAAAAAAAAGATAAAATTTTCTTCTGAAGATTGCATTGAATTACAAACATTTACATGATGATTAAATAGACACATAAAAAATTATACTAAAATTAGAATCAGAATGCAATGAAATTTCTATAAAAAATTGTTCTAATCTTATCCCCATGCGTAGGTACAGATTAGCGGAAAAGAATGGAAGAAAAAAAAATAATAATTTACATAATATAACACTGCAATATATGCACACAGTTACATACAAATACTTACACAGAAAGCTAAGTTAATATAAACTTTAAGGTAATTGTTAAATTGTTTTACCTAATTTTTTCATTTTATAACTCAATATACATATTTTTAAAGAATTAGAAACCTTTGTTCCGAAAATCAGATGAAGAAGCCATTAGGTGTTTATATTGTTTGCAGGGAAAAGGGGAGGAAAGGTAGCAAAAAATGTGTAATGCTTACTGTAACTAATACATTAGTATTTTTTACTCTTTGATGCGTCATAATGTCAATAAAAATCAATAACAGATTTTTAA
>BMAV01006861.1:294115-321068 GCA_019973955.1 Trichonephila inaurata madagascariensis
TATAAAAATTGGCATGTATATGTATTTTTTTTTACGGAGTTTTTGTGCTATCCTTTTTGTTATAGCTCACCACCAGGTGGCGCTATAGCATTTTAATTTCTGCACCATTCAATCAACAAGTTGCCAACAGGGTCGCCAAAATTGATCTCAACTTGGCTCTTTCGCCAACATTTCGCTATGTTTCCATTGAATCGCCATTATAATGTAAGGAGTTGCGTTGCTTGCAAATATTACAATTTTAACAAAATAAATATAACAGAAAGTAATATTAACGTATTACACATCCAGATACAAACTATTTATACTATTTTAAGCATTTATGACACAAAATTTGTAACACAATATGTTACTTTTGCTGAGCAGAGATCAGCTTAAGAAGGCGTTTTCAAAAATCAACCCACAAGGGAGTTACGGAGACGTTATGATTAAAAAAAAAGTTTTTTTATCAGCTATTACGCCTACAGATTTAAAATTGTGCAAATATGATTTTTTGTTCTAATGAGATATGCAAAAAGCTTTCTTTTTTGTTTAATTTGCAATTCACTCAAAATTAACTCATTTAAAACTTCTTTATTCTTCAATCTGTATTGTTTAATTTTTCAATTCACCCGTGGTGAGAACGGATATACCACACAGCTAGTAATTATCTAAAAATTAAATAATCTTTCTATTCTTTATTTCTATGCATAAGAGCAAAGTGTTGATTTTCCAACAATAGCATACACACACACCTCTCATGGGGTGGGGGGAGGTATTAAAAAAACACATAACCGAAAGCACCGCGGGGTAACTTCTATAATAAATAATTAAAAATATGTAGACCTATGGGGAAGGGGGGGGGGTTAGAACTTCCTTCCCCTTTGTCTACACCTCAGTTTTCCAACCTTAACAAATGGTAAGAATTATTGCTGCGTTAACTATATATTGTTCACAAATTTATTCTATAGTAATATTTTCGTTTTATTATTAGCATTTCCGAAATAAGTTAACATAAGTAAAAGCACAATATCTTAAAAGTTCAAAACAAAAAATTACTAACAATAACAATGATTTCTTTCACAAAATGTTTTTTAAAATCCAAGATCACAAGATAAACTGAAAAGATAGAAAATTAAGGAAATGTCTAAAGAGAGAGAAGTTTTATAAAGATCAGCCTTTTACAGGACCATAATAAGGTTCCTAAGTAGTAAATATAAGTATGTAACTATTCATTTTAGTTTGTTTATACGTAAAATAAACATTTAAAGAAAATTACACAACAATATGTAGTTGTTTTTTTTTAATAGATCAATGTGTTGTTTTATCAGGTATTTATCTTCATTTGTTCAAATATATTTTATTATTGCACAAAATTATACTTGTCGAATAACAAAGCATGCGAGAAAACACAGTAATATATTACACGAAAAAATAAATTGAAAGAATTACTAGGAATACAGCAATCACATGTTTTAGCATCGAGGCCAATTGATTTGACAGATCCACCCCACCCCCTCCTTTAAACATTCCCGTTTATGTAATTTCGTTCGACATATGTTCTACTTAGATATTCTGTATAAAAAATACAGATAAGGTTATAATTAAGTACGACAGAGCCACCAATTTTAAAATGTAAAAATTGTTTCCCTTAGTTGTGAAAGGGTTGACTTAACTTTTTAAAAAAATGGAATACAAAAAACAATGTGTGAAAAAAAATCCGAATAAAAATTTGAAAGTAAAATTATTCTCAAGTCTTTTGTCAGTAAATTTACTCAGCAACCTTGAATATTTCAAGAGTGTTGTAATAAATCTCACAAATTTTCTTTTAGTATACATACTTAAATTTTTCATGTGGACTTTTTTTTCTCCCTCTTTAAATTTTCCTTCCAATAGTTTTCAATAATACTTAGTTTTCATCTCATGGTCATTTAAGTAACTAAAACCGGTGCAACAGCTTTGTAAATTAACCTAACCATACATCACCAATGCAGACTTTCCACTCAATGCCAGAATACCACTTAACAATAAAGCAACCTTGTATGTAATTTTTGGATTAAACACACAAATTTATTTCTCTTTAAATTTCTGCTTTCTTTCGGGCAGAATGACTATATATTTTTTAAAAAAATCCATCCACAAATAAAATTAAAACGAAACAGCTCAAGGTAATCAATCTCAAGAAACCACAAAACAACGAAACCAGCAATTACAGCTCTTCAAACTTTTTAATAACATAAATTAGTACGTAGTTAAAACATATATAAAAAAAATGCAGATAATTACTACGTAATTAAAATTTGCCGAGGAAAAATAGAAATCTAACTAACAGAACCAGTTACACAATGCTATTAAGCCAGTCACGATGTGATAATTTTTCCTTCTCCCTTGTAAAATTCTCCTAAGGGTGTTCCCTCGCATTAAGTTAAGTCTGTCATCGGCATAACGATAAAGGGCAAGACTCAGATTTGACGAATTTTTCCGGATAAAAACGTATTCCAGCAATAATACCATATTCTGGCTTCGCTATCCTATAGAGAGCACAGCATATCCTTACTAATATTATAAACGCGGAAGTTTGTATGGATGTTTGGTATTCTTTCAGGGAAAAACAACTGAATGGATTTTAATGAAACTTCACAATAATATAGCTTATACATCAGAATAACACATAGGCTATAATTTATAAAGATATTGTGGGAAGTTTCCGAAATATAACGATGGTTGTCAAGAAAGTAGGGGGGGGGGGATTTGCCCGCTGGCAAAAAACCCCCGGCACCAAATATCTATCTTTTTTTTGTGAAGCAAAACTTTCCCTTTTTGTTTTGTCTAAGCCATGCCTCAGTGCGAGATAGCTTTTAATTTATTCCTTTGATCAGTGTAATTACTATTTTTTTATTTCATAATTAAACTATATTTCGAAGGAAGAGGTGGTGGCAAGATTTTAACATAAAATAAATACAACAGAAATTAATATTAACGTATTTCACTTCCAGACATAAATTATTTACACTATTTTAAGCGTTCGTTACACAAAATTTGTAACAATGTGTTACTTTTGCAGAGCATAGATCAGTTTAGGAAGGTGTTTTCAAAAATCGACTGACAAGAGAGTTATGGGGAGTTATAAATAAATAAAAAAAATCCCTTTTATCAGCTATTAGATCTACAGACTTAAAAAAAAAACATATTTGTTAAATTTTATGTTCAGCTGAGATATGCGAAAAAGCTTCTTTTGTTTTTGTTTAATTTGCAATTCACGTTAAATTAACTCATTAAAAACTTCTTTGTCCTTCAATCTGTATCGTTTAATTTTTCAATTTACCCGCGCGAAGAACGGGTATACCAGCTAGTTTCATCATATTTCTCATTTGAATCTGAGTTGAAGCATTTTTTCTGGTACAAAACACGAATATGCTTCTCATTTTTCCTCCTATACCGCACCTTAGGTGTTTTTATGGAACCCCATTCCCGTCCCCCTTAAATGAATATATCTTAAAATAACATTTAAAGTAGATCAACATGTTATAGGTACTTTATATAAAAGCAATTACAGTATTATACTTGTTAGTAAAAATATAAACCTAATTTTAATATAATTTACTCAATAACATTAAATTGTGATCCAAGTTTCCCCTACTTATGCATTTTTAGTAAGTGGGATATGTGGTTGCATAACTGTCCGAGTCTACGTCTATTGAAATTATCTGTAGACGCATTTCATATTCTGTGTTTAATTGCTTTTGTAGCCACACTCGTTGAAAAGTAATTTTCACTTAAATGCATTGTTGTGAATGGCATTAAAATGTTTATAGCTGTTTGTGAAATCCTGTGTATTTTGGATGAATTTGAAACCCTAAGATTTAAGAGCTGCTGTTGCTTTAATTTTGATTTTAACATCGAATCTGTTAATAAATTATTCCTTCTGCTTCACATCACAGATGTGTGTGTGTGTTTTCCACAAATGAAAAAAAAAGTGTATTTTCCCATTACAAACTGATTTAGTTTTGCAAAACATTGTACTAACCAGTATAAAAACATTTCGTGGAACCCCTGGGATAGTAAATAATAAAACATTCATAATATACTTGGTAGTACATAAAAAGAAAAAACGTTTTAATATTCTTTTATTATATTAGAATAATAGTTCAAAAAAGTATTGTCAAAATAAAATTATGCATAAATAAAATTTTCAGTTTCCAATTACTGGGGCAAGCTTTAGATACTTGTGGTTATACAAACTTCTTAGAGAACGTGAATTCTATTTTGCATTGACATTTATAATTTTCCTTTCGATTTTTTTTTTTTTATTGCGGCTCGCGCGCGTAGAGCCCCTGGGTAGTCTTAGTGGAACCCGAGGGTTCCGGAACACAGTTTGAATACTACTATTATACCGTAATGTTAAATGAGATATCACTTTGCATGTTAAAAGGTAAGAATAATAATTTATGCAATATTTTGAAATTTTAAAATACGGTCACCAATTAGTGACCATGTCGTTCGTTTAATGTTGAAAACTCATATCAGCGATTAAAACTTCACCAATCTCTGCCAAGATAATTAATTGACGTAGAACTGCCATTATCTTATTTATTCGTCAAACTCGGGAAGCAGTTGATTCCTCAATCATTTAACCTCTTCTTTTCTTTTCGTCATTGGTAAGGCACATTAGTTTGCGTTCTTTGATGAGACTTTTCTAGTAGACATATTTCCCTATCATTCACGTGGAGAGAGAGTAAGTTTTTCAAAGCTAATATTCAGTTCTTTATTACACTTAAAAACATCACGAAAGAGAAAAGAAAAACTAGAGAATAATTTTAATTACAAATATGGAATTTACATCAGTCTTTCCGAAATAACTTTCTAAAGAATTTATAATAGGATATAGCTAGCTTTAGCGACTCTAAAAAAAAAAAACTGCACTCTACTTTTTTCGTTGATAAATGTAATTTTTATTATACACGACTGACAAATACTGTAATATAAGGCGTATAACAAGCACTATTAAAACAAAAAATACGATCGAAATTTAAGGGTGCGCGTTATACGCTGAGTATTAAAATGAATACTTTAAAACTCATAAAGGGATCAGCATAGAAAAAATTAAGAATTCTACATACAACGAAATGCTATTTATTTAAAAGAAATGACATATCGTGTGAACTAAAAAAAAGGATTGCAGTTCTAAAAATACACTATTTTTTTCCAAAACTTGAAATATTACCTTGAATAAATGACTGTAAAACATACGAGCATTGAGCATGTACATTTCAGGTTTTTTGGCAAAAAAGGGGGTGCGCGTTATACGACAAATATACCAAAAAATTAAAAATTGCAGATTGAAAGTATAGGGGCGCGTTATACGCCGGATTTTACGGTAAGTTATCTTATCATGATGCAGAAAAAAAAAAGAAAGAATATGCATGAAAAATATAAGTATACACTTCCAGAGTACTTTGACCAAACTTCATCAAGATATAAGTTGTAAATAATTGAGAAAACACAAATTACACAATTAATAAAGAAATATCAATATAGTTTTATATGTCTTCGCTGGCTTTTATTATTGCCTTTAAGCGTCGTAACACAGAATCGACTAACTGTTTAGGTTTCATCAGAAGGTATTTCATACCATTCTTCTTGCACATCACGTTTTGAATTATCCTTGCTCGTTATTTTGTTTTTGCACAGTCATTTCAATCATAGTTCTCTTATTTTCAATTACATTGCTGTCTGGAAAGAAGAATACAGTTGCTGCTTCTAGAGATGAAAGCACTACGTTTTCACATTATGTACTGTATATTCCGCATTACTGAGATGCCGGAATGAGAAGTGTTCATCCAAATCTCTAACTTATATTAAACTCCTCAATATTTCAAAATAAATTATATAGTTCATAATACCCTAAATGAAAACAAGGTGTCAAACTTGTGACGAGGCTTTATTACGCCTTTCACTAAAATCCTCTTGGGGAATCTTTAGGGCCAGAATGGCATTTCATTCCAACCAACTCAAGAAGAAAACGCGATATGCATATTAGGAATGATTATATAAATTGAAATTATAGCATTCGCGAGAGGAGGCTAAGGGGAGTCTTAGAAGTCTTAGGAAGTATTATAAGAGACATTTAGAAGTGGGTTCGAAGCCAGAAGGTTGCCAAATCAAGTTGGGCTACAGTAATATATAGAAGATATAAAGATTGGTAGCTGTTCGCAGTGGAATATCGGTAAGCGATATAATATTAAACTTTAATGAAAGAGCGGACTCTAGTTAGTTAAAGAATCAGCTATAGATATAGATTCGGTAGTTAATTTATCATAAAGATAGTGAGTAGGATTTAATGCGCTATTTGCTAAGAAATGTTTTTTTATGTCGTATCATTACTGATCATTTCCCTCCAAGACTTGTATTGCATTGCTTAATATAAATTGAGATAATAATAAACTAGCCTTATTATGGAAGGTTTGAGTGGTCAATCTTTTATCCCTACAAACTTAGGTCGCGTGGATGAGGAAAAGATGATACCCCCAGCCCGGGGGGTACCACAAACTTCGTTTGTGTCCCTATACCCCAAACAATAACGAAACCCCAATAAATAATTCTACGCAAAATTTATTTTATCAAATAAAAAAACACACAAAAAGCAATTTTATTTCTTTCAATAAAATCAAAATCAGATCACATATTTTGAAACCACTCTATTCACTAAACAAATTGTCCATTCCTAGTAACACGTTCGCTTTAACACTCCAGTTAACACAGATAAAAATTCGAAAATATACTTTCTCCAACTAAAATTTGAATTTAAAAAAAAATATTTCACTTCATTCCGAAAACATTCCCGTGCGGCGCAATACATCGCGCTACAGGTAAAAAAAAAAGAAATTGGATGTTTCCTTCCCCGCTGAAAACCATTTCAACCTCCACAACCCCGACAACAATTTCATTTCTTTCTTATTCCTTCAAAGATAGATGTAAATCCCACATTCCATAGACGCGTTCATAAGCTCCCACGAACAACGTATAAAAGCATTCTCAGGAAAATGAAACTTTGCATCAACTTGTTGGAATGAATACACACCTGCCAATTTGCAAGACAGAATAAAATATTGCGTGGTGGTGGCACTCGCGAATAAAATGTTTGGAATGATACAGTGGCAGAAAAATTATATTTCGTAACGAAAAATTCATGCAGAATTACCGTAAAATCCGGCGTATAACGCACACTTTTAACACACAAAATAAGATCGAAATTTACGGGTGCGCGTAATACGTCGGGTATGAAAATGAGAGCTTTAAAAACTAAAAAAAATAAACAAGTAACAAAAAAAAAAAATTAAGTCAACTTCTACTCAGGCGAACAAAGAAAAATTTTATCTTAGTTACTTTATATTAAATAATTGCAATTAATATAAATATGCATATACATTTGACAGAATCACAATATTAAGTGACAAAATAGAAAACGATTTCCCTTGCAATTTTTCATTTTCCTTTCTACATATGCAGCTGGACAATTGTTTTTTTTTGTTACTATTTATTCATTAATTAAAATTTAATTATTCTAATAAAATAGTATAGTAAAAAGAAATAACATTCTCAGAAATTAGGCCATCCCAGGTGGGATTCGAACCCACAACCTTTGGATGTGAAGTCCAACGCACTATCCAATGCGCTACAGGGACACAAACAGGGATTTTCATTTTAATGGTTATATGTGTGGTATAAGTTATACACTTTCCATCGCAACTCTCACGTATCCTTTTGAAAGGCATCCACAAATATCAGTGAAAAGCAAACTATATTTTGCGAGCTACTGCTGAATATCCGAGTATTACATTCAGTATTTCATCTCCTAGTTATGGGCAAAATTTTATTGTGATTCAGAATGTTTACACACTTAAAAATTTATCATCAGAAACAGAAAAAATGAATGATTACACATTAATTGGATAGAGGCCGAAACTAATTCCCCAAGCTATATTATTCGATCCCACTATTAAGCCTATTACTTTTAGCTCTGAAAAGAAAAAAAGTTCACAGAACACACATAAATGGAAACAATCATCCCATACGGACGCGCGCGATCATACAGCAAAACTATCATACATTCCAAAGTAGTATTCAACGCAGTATCAGTTTACTCATGAAATTCATTGGAAACTTATACAGCAAGCACCTGATTCGAAACCAAGAATTTTTTTTAAAAAAAAAAGCATGATACAGTAAATGGAGAGTTCCAACTGAACAGACGAGACATTGAAAAACATTAAAACGAAATTACCTGCTTAAAGCACAATACAGCACAATTTATAAAATAATACCCTCAATCCTCTTTATACTTCACATTTCCGAACTTTAGAACGAATTTCTCAAAGGATATTCTATACTAACATTTCACAGAAATGAAATGTGAAACGATAATATAATACTTAAAAATATAGTATATTATGGCTACGGTTTAAAATAAACCACCGTTACTTGAATTTAAAATAATTAACTGGTTTTTAAAAAAAAAAATATCCAGGGCAGTATCAGAGTTAAAATAAGAGTAGATCTATCTTCATGAAATGTCTAAAACATTTATGAAAATTAATTTTTATGTATATCTATACTGTGTATTTTTTATGATCGTATTTTTTTTAAAAACTTCAGTAGAGAACTGTGTAGCGAACTTTTTATACATTTATAAAACCTCTATAGATGATTTTTTCATACAAAATCCAATAAGGTATTCTAAATTATTAGTAATAAAAACGTGAAAATACTTAAAGAACGATAGTGCCTAGATAAATTACTGTGTAATTTGCATCTAATTGGATAAAAACGCATAAAACAAGATTCATTTATTTTTCGTCATTTTTTGAAAACCTTCACCGTATAAAAATATAGCATGCAAAACACGCAATGCATCACAACGGATAACTTTCAAATCTATATCAAAAAATGAATTTATGTAAGAGTTTTTTCAAAAGTAAAATATTACAATACAAAATTCCTATCCGTATCATTTGAGTTTAATATCAAATACAATGGTTACTTTCAAAAACATCTCATTCAAAAAAAATAAGAGAAACACCTATTTAAAGGAATTGTTTTCCCTTACTGGAGCCATAAGTATATGAAAATAATAAAGTAGTTTCTCTCTTCCGACATCATTTTTTAAAATCATAAAAATCCATGCTTAAATATTTCCTGATTTAAAAGATTTTCCCAATACCTTGAAGGCCAAGTAAATAAGATCATATGACTTGCAGACAGGGATATTGAAATCGAATCACAAGTTTAAGCCTCATTTTAAAAAAAATAAATAAATAAATAACGTTACATGGAATAAATTAAAGCCATAACAGTCATATGACAGATGCAACCACGTGTTCTTCATTGAATTCAAAACCGATATTAGACTTGTATATGTTGTCCTACTTGTAAAATTCGATATAGTTAGGTAAAGATGCTACAAGTATCCAGATTCTTCAAAGTTTTTCAAAATTACAAAAACTCTTTAAATTATACATGCACTTTTAAATCAAGTGCATTTTGTTTACTTATGTGCGTTATTATTGTTGATAAATTAGTATTTTTTAAAAGATTTCAGTGAAGGGCAAAAGTTGACAAAAAAACAAAGAGCGCGTGTTTAATTCAATAAATTCTTAAAATCTTCAAGGGGTATGAAAGCTAGGAGAAAGGGGTCATCACTGATTGCCGTTCATTATACGAGGTCCGTTGCCAATAGCCTTCATGTTGCGACAGATCAAAGTTTAATCAAATAAAATCAAAAATAGTATTAACTTGAAAATTTTAGTTAAAATGTAAAAACAAATAAACAAAACACGGTGCATTACAATAAAAGTTAACAATTCATTAAAAATATAATGTTTAGCACATAAAACAATAAAAAAAAAAAAACTGGAAGCAACAACAATCATATAAACAGCAATTAAGTTTCATTTGTTGCAAGTAACACAATTAATCAATAATGAAAAGTACTTTATCATCTTGTGGCACACAAATCCTTTAATATCAACTTAAAGACCTTGAAAACAATTTGACAATACTCTTGAATCACGTGACAAAATATTTAAAAATAAACCTCAATTAAGATGCGTCATTCCAATCTTTGAGCACGCTAATACATAACAACGTGTTACATCAAAACGAAAGGAAAAAAAATAATAAGAGGGGTAAAAAACTTTCCAAAGAAACGACAACCATCAAATCCAAATTAGGCCTACGGAATAATCCACTTTACGAAACAATCACCCAACCAGATCAGTGGACACAATGGAATGCTCTGACCAACTAAGGTCATTATAAAGGACAAATGAGTGAGAAGTGCCGACGGTCCGTCGGGAAGATCATAGACAATGGTTCCGAATGTGGGTGGAAGAGAACCTGATCCAGGTACGCAGACTAAACGCTTCTGGAACATCGTAAGGTTCATCGTAGCAAGAGATGAACCTTACCGATGACATGGATCTTTTCGAGATTAATCCAGCCTCTTGTGGCGTGTGATTTATACTTAGACCTGGATTCTGAAGTTATAAAATGTTTAAACACGGTTCGAGATAAAATGGATTTTAAACAAAAGGGTAGGTTAACACAGAGGTCGTTAATTGGAACATCGTAGGGGGTGATGCCGATTGCCGATTTTGTTTTTGTGATAGGAAGGTCTGGGTCAGATTGGTAAGGTTAAAAGACTGAGAAGGCTCAGAATAGCAAACTGATTTTGATTTTTTATCTAAAGTCAATTTGGATTTAAAGCTGTGTATAAAAGTGGTTCTCTTATTTCAAGTGTGTTGGATGTATTTGTACATTTAATAGTAAATTTTCAATTAAACAAGGGCAATATTTATAAGAAACTAGCCGTTACTCGTCCGCTTCACTGAGTAATTCATGATGTTGTATGAATATAAATAACTTAAAAACAGTATATAAATCTTACCACTAAGCTTTCATATGTATTGCAAAACATTCTTACTTTTAGAAGGGCTTGAATTTCTAAAGCTATAAAGACTATTTCTACGCCCCCCCCCCCCGCCTTATAATCCCTCTTGGGAGTACTCAGATATGCAAACATGCTTGCCAAATTTCAAATCTGTAGGTTTAATAATTCAAAAAAGATGGTATTCCTTTTTTTTATCTATTCATCTCCTGTAACCGCTGCAACTCCCCTTTAAGAGTCTATTTCCGTGAGAAACGTTCTTAGCAGATATCTACTCAACAAAAGAAACGTGACAATCAAATTTCAAGTCTACACGTCTAATAGTTCATAAACTGTAGTCCATACACCCAATAAGTTCCTACAGTGGTAAATTTCAGTTATTAAAAAAAAAAATTTTTTTTTAATGTACTCATTCCTTTTGAATATCTAGAATATTTAATTAAAACACTATAAAAAGCTCCGTAATATAGTTGATTATAACCAAATCATATATAGAATACAAATGAGAAAATAGTTTTATAAATGATAAAATTTATAGCTATTTTGTAAATTAAGTAAATGAAATGAACAAATTAATTAATTTTAGCTGTTGCATAAAATTGGAAACTAAACATAAAATTTACATTACAATATAACACGATTATCATAATAAATATACTTACAAATAATGTGACTATACTGTTCCTGTTCAAATATTCATGTGAAATTTTGCGTATTTTTTTACTTCAGCTTCACTGAACTATACAGCTTGTATCACAAAATCTATTAGTATAAAATACAACAATATAGCTAACTGCTGTAGCAATATATCCAGAAGTCTTTAAAGGCATTATCCAACTGCCAAGCAATGGAAACTATATTTAGCCGGAGTTTCAAATCATTTGCAGCTAATTTTCAACCATAAAATATGCAGAAATGAAAAGGTGTATATTCAGTAATAATGTCTAAAGTACCAGGAGCAGCTGAACTATTGAGATAACCTAAACGGTACGATTATACTTATTAAAGCATAATGAATATACTTTTCACAAGCTTCTCAAAGGAATTAATTTATGGTGATTCTGATATCCATGCAATCGTATGAACGGAATTCTCCATTCATGTTAATATTTGATTTTAATATTAATATGTTTTCTCACGCATTATAATGAGAAAACGGAAGATATTATTAAACTTTTATTGATATTTCAGCCTTTAACCAGAATCAGTGAAGCATAGTTATTTATGATACTGATCCAAATTCTGCCTGTGTGCTGGATTGTAATAAAATGTGATAACTTGAAAAAATAAAATTAATTTCCTCAAACTAGCTATTAGTTGATGAAAACACACACACAATTACTACAATTATAAAAAAGGCCGTAAATTCACCAGTAATTAGTATTAATGTGAGACACACACAAGGCACGAGTGTGAGACAAAATAATATTTAATCTAATTTAAAAAAAGGAGAGGAATTGACATACTTAAAGAAACCTTAAAAAATAAAATTACGTAAAAGTTAGAATAATGGACAAAATTAAGATCTGCTATAACATTTTTGCTGATTTTTGTAATATTGACAGGTTTGTATCTCTATCCCTAAGATCCTGTATGGATCCCTCAATGGGACTGATACGAGTTTTCTTCCTCTTTGATCTGAAATCCACTGCGAACAAGCAAACTCACCACGAAGACCATCTTAGACACTTGGCTCTGGAAATAATTAGCAGCATTCCTAAAGATGTAGCGCAGGTCCATACTAACGGTAGTCTCACTAAAGATCGTACTGGCAGCGGTATTTTCATTAGGAACCCCTATCCGGGGACGTCTTAAGAATTCTTGAGACCCTGGGCCCCTACACAAATGTAGACCCCACCTATGACCCATATAAGTATATACTGCATAGCATACGTTGTCAAATACTCGTACAAACAATAACCCGAAGCAAATGAATGTGTATGACTTACAATCGCACAGACCGGTTGACCGTCTGCCACCTTTCGACTGAATGATAATGATGGTCTATAGATGGAACACTCCTCACATGTAGCCAGTTGACATATCGTCCAAAATTCCCAGTTTTTTTAATAATACAACCGAAAATAACATTTAACCGTTGAAATTATTCGAATCATGATCTTATTAAGGCTGAGTAGAGAATGAGACAAGGTCCCCTTTACGGCAAGGCCCTGGGCCCAGGCCCAGTTGGCCCATGTCTTAAGACGTCCCTGCCATGTTAAGGCTACAATAAAGCAACGCAGCCCTGACACTTGCTCTGTCTTCAGGAGTGTGAGAGTTTCGATTAATGTAGGGCTTGAGTGTATTATGTCATGTGTGTGTTTGCAATTTTGGGGAACTATGAATTTTACCGGACAGCCGCAGGGCACTACAACGACTTAGTAGCTGGTCCTCCGCAAAAAATGAAACCAGCGTTTCTATTCTGGTCAAACTGAGGAAGATTTCTCAAATCCCACGATGTCCACCTACAACGGATGTCATCGTGTGTTAACATTAAAGGTAATGAGATCACTGATAGATTGGCCAAAGAGGGTAGTGAGAATGAAACGGCTACTGTGGCACTTCGCTCACTTATCTCAAGAACTGTACTCTAATACAAAATCTAAGCTAAGTTCAATATAGCGTATTCCACCTATGCACCAATGGCACACAGGAACTCTCCCGGCTCTCTGCTGGAAATCAAATGAGACAGTGGCTCCCAGATTGTTCTGGTTACACTAACAAGTACCCACTTAACCCTTAACTTCGCACTGTTGCATTTCTGCAACATACCATTTATTTTAATTTAACACACTCAATATTTTTTTTTAATTACCTACAAGTCACTTATCTGAGAAAAAAAAGTTTACTGCAACGAAATACATGCTAATTTTGTCACTAGATGGAAGTACTTTTTTACCAGAAATCACAACAATTATAAAAAATCTCTGATGCCTCAAGAACTGTGTTTTTGCTATAAAAAGAATCCATTATATTATATGCGTCCTCTTGTTTATTGACGAAATAAATTACCGGGTGAGAAATTCAAACATTTTATGATGAATAATAAAATCCTCATATAAAAAAAAGTTTTGTAATTTACAGCACTTTTGCAACAAACAAAAAAAAAAATGACTGAAATTCAATTTAAAACTACTTAATTTTTTCCCCATATTTTTCCCTTTTGAACTAGCTGATATAATTTTTTCATAGAAATTTTAAAAAATTGCGAAGTTAAGGGTTAAAATGCCTTTCCTATGATAGTGGCAGAAAAATCCACAGATCACTTGTAAGAACTGCTGAGATCCTCCAGCTTCACCAGATCACATTCTAAGATGTGTATCGGACTTTCTAAGGGGGGCTTAACATCCGATCCTCTTATCATAATTTTTTGGTGGTCAACAACCTTCTGGAGCTGATCTGGCATATGTCAGATTGTTCGAGGATATGAAATATATATTATATATATTTTCACTTTGGATATTAATGTCCTTAAGTTAAGCAGCGAGGGTTATAAGAAGGTTTTCAATACAATCGAACACTCAATAGATAGTCATAGAAAATAGAGTAAGTAAGTGATTATTCACGTCACCTCATTCACCCACTCGAGGGTTTTCGGCGACGGACTTCGTAATTTTAAACCATAATCAAATGACGAGGACGACACCTCTCTAACCGGGCACCTCCCTCTCCAAACTACCACACTACGCTAACAGGAGGACTTTGAGCCTCTAAAGATTTAACGTGCATCTGCCCATCTACACGGCGGGTCTTCAGCGGCACTAGGCTCGAACTCATGACACTCCGGCTATGAGTCCGTGACCTTGACCACTAAGCTACTACGGCCTCCAGAAAATAGAAGAGACAATAGAAAAATAATAAATAGTCATACAACATTATGAAATATTCAGTGAAGTACGTCGGTATCAGCTAGTATAATGTAATAGAATCCATAACCTAGATTTTATTTAATTATCAATAGTTTTCTCAAACTTTATTCGGCAAATACGAAATTAAATACCACTCGCATCTAACATGCACGCGCGCGAGCGAGTGTAGATTCTTTAAAACTAATATACAGTTTAACCTCGCTTTGCGATTATAATTCGCGATATGTTCTTACACGTAAGGGGAAACAAACCTGCTAAGTAAAATAATTTTTTAATGAGTAATAATTGATGCAATACTTTAATAAATTCCATTACAAAAACATTCAAAAATCATATTCACTCGAAAAATATATAAATTAAAATGATTAGTGCATTTATAATACATCTCATTCTTTTATTAGACAGCCTTCTAGAGACATTTATCTTTGCTGACTCTATAAAATTTGATTAAAATGCGGCACAGAACATTATTAAATCAATTTGTAGCATGCTTAGTCACTACTATCATAAGGTAAAAGCAAACCATTTTCACCCTACCTTCACAACGCAGCACATTTCCATTGTTTTGTTCATTTCTCTTATTGCTCCAGAAGATTTGCTTCCCCTCCATCATGTCATTTTTTTAAAGTGACGTGTATCTGGAGTCTCGCAGTTATCAGCCACCGAGATACAAATGCTCCAAAATAAATTCTCCAGAATCATCATAAACGTTTTATGATATGTTAGAAGCAAAGTCATCCACTTTTATTTGAAAATTAATCCAATTAAAAATGTTATACAATCCACTTACAGAAAAAAAACATTTTTCTTATCACAACTCAGACATTTTAACCTAGGGGTACGCAATTAGCGGCCCGCCAAGACAATCAGAAAACCATATAGACAAAAAATGTCCTCTATATTTGGTCAACATATATTTGTGAGTAGAGTTTTTTTTTTTTGGTATGAAGATCAACAAGAGTAAATATAGCTGCAAGTTGGCTGTCATTAATTTGCAGGTAGATGAGAATTTCAACAAGCCATCTCACTCTTGATTTCAAAAAAAATTCTAGAAAAGTTTTATAGGGTACATTTGTCTCATTAAACTGATTTTAAAATTAAATGGGTTTGCAGCTATCGATGATACAAAATTAGCACAATAAATGAATTGAACTACCATTATTGTATTTAACTTATATTTATTGACTTCTATGACACAATTTATGCCTTTTCTAAAATACAAAATTAACTAATGAATACAATCATTTTAAGGTATCCGACTACGTTCAGAACCGTGATTTTAAAAAAGTGCATAAATGGATAATTTTCATGACATTTAGTGTCACTTAGATTAGAATATATGTATAAAATGGTTTTAAGGACATTTTGACAAAAAAATTTTATTTAAATACAATATTTCGGCAAAAAATTAACTTACAATAACCTTTTTTTCAAAATGTTCTCCTTTTGTGAAAAATGCTTCTATTATAATAATATTTTGAACCTTTGAACAGAGGCTCAACTATGATGTTTGAAAAATTCACATTATTTTCAGAGTTACAACCCATTGAAATAATTATCGGCGTTTTTTTCTTAAAATTTCTCCACTCTGTTGTCGTAAAATGTAGATAAACCTACTTCTAAGTTATATATTTCAAAAATTCTAGTTGAGCCTCTGTACAGAGGTCTGAGCTATATACAGGCAAAATATTATTATAATAGAAGCATTTTTCACGAAAGGAGAATATTTTGAAAATTGGTCATTCTATGCTCATTTTTTATCAAAATATTGTACTTAAATATTTTTTTATTATAATACTATTCTTAAAACAATTTTATATACATTTTCTAATCTAAGTGACACTAAATATCCCAAATATGATCCATTTATACGCTTTTGCAAAATCACGGTTCCGAAAGTAGTCGGATACCTTAAAAAGGTGAGGCACACCGATATTCTACGCTTCTGCAAAGTGGCCCTCGAGCCAAAATAGTTGCCCACCTCTACACTAACTCCATCAATTTAACTCCAATTATCACTCACAACACAGGAAAATAGCAGAAGTCTTGCAAAAAATAAATAATTTCTTAAAACCAACATGACACTCTTATAAACACATCTTCAGACTACCCACCTGGTAATCACGTAAACCTTGCAAATTTCACTCAACTTATTTTGGATTCAAAATGTTTTGTTTATTCCCAATTCAACAGTGTCAAAGGGACTGCATATCATCTCCCTCTTCCTCTGCTTGCTTATTTTTATTCGCCACGCTTTTGCTTTCAGTTTCAAGTGCCCTCTTCCCTTGACTCCAATATAACCTACACTTGTTCTGAATTTCTTCCTTCAATACTTCTTACAAACAGAGAAAAGAGGCTTTGTCATTATATATTCGTTATGCGAACCATTGCTCGTAAAAAGAGCATTTTTTTATATGGTTTATAAATGATTTTCCACGTTATACTAATCATTCTTTATGCGAGGTTCAGTTTAAATTAGCGGTCGCCAACAGGTGGTCCACGGACCACTGGAGGTCAGTGAAAAATTTGATGCTTCTCGAAAAAATTTGGAACAGTATTTACATTTTTATGAAGACTTAGTTTCTCAAAAATGTATTATGAACATGGATCAGACCTTTTTTAAAAAAAAACTTTAACAACTACTTTTTCAAAAGTAGTTCTAAGCTTAGCGACTTTTCAGCTATTTTTGCAGACGTACTTAGCGAAATTTGAGAAAGTGAGTTTTCTCATAATTAGCTGTATAACATTTTGTTGAAATTGCTTTGCGTTTCCTATTTGTTTTTACTTTTCATGAAGTTTCCTTACAGTGCCATAGAAATATAAATAGAGACGTATAAGTGACAATATTGTTACATTTGTCTACCATATAGTGACCAATCATGTTAGTGGTCCACGAAATATAAAATTATACATTTAGTGGTCCATAAAGTTCTTCAGGTTGGCGACCGCTGGTCTAAATAATTATCACTGCCCCCAAATTTTCTTATCTCTCTCTCTTTCGTTCTTACAATGTTAAGGATTAAGAACAAAATTTTGAAACACTATTTCTGGCAGAAAATTGCTCCAAAATTAATTCCATATATTGACTGCATTGTTTCTGCCGAGCCGTGGGTTCAAGTCTGGTGCCATTGAAGACCCGCCGTGTAAAATAGATGACGCACGTTAAATCTGTCGAGGCTCTAAGTCCTCACACTTGCGTGGTATGGATGCCTAGGGAGTTGGAAGCTAATGTAACTTGAAATAAACATTTCATGAAATATATTCCTATTCGGACAGCATTACTGTTACCTTCCGTTTAAATTAATATTTAACGCGTACGTATAAAATACGTTTCATATTTTGCGTGCTATATTGTAATGATGGGATAATTTTTAACTAAATTATGTTTAAACAAATGCATATTTGAGGAATTTTACTTTTCAATATCAAGAACACAGTATGGTACAATGAATGCCATACAACCTCATAATATTAATCAACTTTCCAACTGAAAATGCATGCCAAATTTAAACTAGGGCCGTCCGACATTAGGTGTCCTCGAATACCAGAGCCCTAAAACAATGTCAGGGCTAATGACGACAGACCTCATAATTTTGAACCATGGTCAAATGACGAAGACGAATTGAAGCCCTCCCCTCCGAACTTCCACACCCCACCAACGGGAAGGCTTTGAGAAATGATAGATTTAACATGCATCAGCCCCTTTACACGGCTTGTCTTCAGTGGCACTAGGGCTTGAATTCATGAAACGCCGGCCACGAGTCCATGACCTCAACCGCTAGGCTACAGCGGCCATCTACGCACCCTCGAAGACAAGAAAGACATGAAAAAAATAAATAAAAAGCCCCCCCCCCTCGGGTATAGTGGTTAATGATGCGGACTGCTGTGCCTGGGTTCGAATCCCTGAGAAGAAATGTAGATATAAGAAATGTATAGCGCCTGTGCGACATGGGGGCATTCTAAATATTCATCGAGCAGCGGGAGGCTGGTCGAAAAGAAAGAGTTGGGACGATCCTGACCACCCCCTAGGGTGTTCTCCCTCACAATTGGGGGTGGAATCGAGCCAAATCTTACTGTCAAAAGCATGGGGCTCAAAGTTACGGCTAACGACAGGCGTATATGCATCCCCTTGCCACAATGAATTTCGTGGTCCCCGATCTGACATCATCGATCAGGTGGCAACAACAACAATAGAAAAATAATACTCCAGTTAACTAAAATTGCATTTGATTTCCCGAATTCAAGAGTGAAAGCAACAAATACTATTCGAGAATTTTTTCTTCTAGTAACAAACGAATTTTATTAAAACATAATCTGATATTCCAAGAACTAAAAGTCGGCCTTGATTTCTACAGACTGAGACAATCACACCCTTCAGAAACGAACCCCCCTCCCCCCCTCTAACACAAAACTTTTAACAATCCTATTCATCTCCATCTTTCAAGCAAGAAATCTTATTCATTTGTTTCTATTAATTGCGATTTTCTATTATTAACTCACACAAAAGGCAATCAGACATTTGCATTCTAGTCTTCAACACCATTTGCTTTTCAATGCAAACCCCACACACACACATCAGCGACGAACCCATCTTCAATATAACGCAGCACACATCCGTATTTATTGAATTTAACATTTTCATTCAACACTGGAATATTACAGGATTTATGTTATAAACTGTTCGGAAGTTGTGTAGCAGGTAATCATAAATAATTCCGTGTTCTAATGAATCTTTCATACACAACAGGACATTTCACATCGTTTCGCAGCGGATTTGGCCCATAACAAACTAGGAATAATGTGTGAAACAGAGAGCAAATTTATAATGAATAAATTCATTCGGATCCATCGACGCTTGGAAATATTATCGGTAGAATTAACCATTTTCGTCGATTTTAATCAGAAATGATAGATGCTATGTCACAGCGATTTGCAATCCGCAAGACTAATTTGCGTTGGGGTGCAGTTTCTAACTATTAAAGCAATTCTGAATTAGTTTAGTACAGAAATAAAATGGCCAATTAACATTTGTGTTCTAGCATGTATAATATGCAATCTACTTATCTATTTAATTTTAGCCGCAATTTAGAAAACAAATTGAAATAAGACTTATTTTGGATTTTATATGTACACTTGTTATAAAAAGATTCCACAAAAATATTAAAATGTTTCTATATTTCACATATATAGAATACTAGCCATCCCTCACCCGCTTCACACGTCCCCTCAGGGGGCTCACCTTCTTTAGGTGGGTACGGGTGTCACAATCCCAAGGTACTCTCTCTAGTGATCTTTTCCTTTTCCCAAGGGGTTTACTATCTTTGGTAAACACGAGTGTTACGACCCCGGGGTACCCCAGTGATACTTCTCTATTTTCGACCCTCCATCTTGTCATCCAATTTCTTCTTTTCCCGTCCAGACCACAGACCTATGAATGTTTGGCGCAGTATAGCCAAAAATGGTTCTTGCGCCATAAAACACCAAACTCAACTCAACCCGCTTCACTCGTATTTTATGTTGTTGTATAACTGTATAGTGTTTTTAAGTTATTGAGAGAGATATCCAAGTCTTAGCATTAAGCTATATATAACAACTGTATTCAAAAACACTCTTATAGATTACAAACTCTTCTTGATTAAAAAGACACAGGGTTTGAGTTTATAAAACAAGAATATAATTACCTTTTACACCCTGGTAACCCTTCACCAGAGTTGATTCCCGCAAAATCCATTCTTAGCGGACTTCTACTCAACAAAAGAAACAAGAATACCAAATTCCAACTACATTTGTTTAATAGTTCAAAAACGGAATTTTTTCTCTGGCACCTTCGCAACCCCCCTTGGGAATCGATTTCCAAAAAATCTAACCTTAGCGGTTCTCTACTCAACAAAAAAAAATCATTTTGCAAATATCGTCTGTAAGTCTAATAGTTCAAAAACGAGAATTTTTATCTTTAATTTTCACCCCCCCCCCCCCTTGGGAGTCGATTCCCGCAAACACCGTTCTTAGCAGATCTTTACTCAACAAATGAAACCTTACTTATTAAATTTCAAGTCTGCCTGCGTTATAATAAATAAAAGAAATTCCTCTTTTTGATAACTCCCCCGGTAGTCAATTTCCTTAAAACATATTCGAAGCGAATTAGCTCAACAAAAGAATCATGCGTACCAAATCTCAAGTCTGCATGCCTAATAATTCTGGTAGTGATTGTGTAACATTGAATGAGTGAGTGAATGAGTCGCTTTTGTCTTATATATGACAGTAAAATACATTTATACGATTACAAATATCAACAAAATACCATGGTAAAGCTAAGGAGAAAAGGGCTCAAGTACAAGAAATGTTCAATCTAAAACAAAATATAGCACAATTAGAAGGGAGGCAAGAAGCCAATGCTAGTCCTGCAGAGACTTATCAATTCCCAAACCGAAATTATATATTTCTTTATAAGAATGAATTGTTTTTTTCTTAAATAACTTTTAAAGATTATAGGATGCTTCAATTTATAATATATACAACATACATAACATACTGCACTACTAATATACTTCGCTTTTAGAGCCGAGTAGTTTTTTAATTTAAAAAAAAAAATAAGCAATCACAATTAATTTAATGCAAAACCGAGAAGGAAACAAACATTAAATTGCAACGCCAAAAAGAAAGAAACATATTTGAATCATATTGTATTTTTTTATATACACACAAACCTGTTTCACTCGAGGATTTTGGTAATATAATTAGACTATTTACGCAATATAAATTGAATATAGCAAAAGGTTAAAAATACAATTACACAATGACTGATTTTATGAAACGTTTCAGACAGATTAAAAACCACGGATAATTATCATAAATTAATAATTTCCCTCTATAAGTGCCGTTTCTAAAAAGAAAAGACGATAACTTTTGAAGAAAAAAAAACTATAAGGGACAATCAAGCGATTCGACAACAAAAAAACGCCACGCGCCGACAACGGACCGTGCGGCACAAAAACCTGTTCCATTCAGGAATTCCGGTCAGGTGATTAGTCCATCTAATGGACCATGAATCAAACACATCCCATTCCACAAAAGGTCTTCCTTGGAACACACCAAAAAGGAATGGTCTTCCACTTCACCCCACCCCCCACCAACAAGGTGACAAGATTCAAACCCCTTTCAGTAATTGTCCAGCCATCAGAGGCAAAAGCCAACGCAACTTCAGGCACATTAGACGGGACTAAAAGTGCCAAAGGAACAAACCACTTTGGAAAAGCCCACCCTCCCTTTCTGCATCCACCCTCCTACCCCCCGTGCGGACCTTCCCTTATATATCCTTTTAGATGTCCACTTATGCACTTTTCAGATGCTGGCCGGGAGCCATTGTTAATGGATGAATTTAATGGGCGCTTGGGTCAAAAGGGTTGGATGAAAGGGGCTTTTAGGGTCATTTTCGTCGAGTTTGCAGCGCCCCGAGGCCATGGCAGAGTGGACCGAAGGAAGGATTGCGGGGGTGTGGGGATGGAGTACTGAAGATGCATCCACTCAGGCTGGTGGTGGATAAAAAACAACATAGCAGCGGCGGTTTTTCTGTCGCGTGTGTTTATTGTATAACAAGCAGGTAAATGGATGCTTCCATTTATGGTGAGTTTGTTTAAGTGGCAAAATGGGAAGAAGAAAGTTTGCCCCTGCCTCGTTACTTATTTATTTATTTATTCCTAAGTGTGCGAGGTGTTTTATCAGATGGAAGTAAAGAAAGAATGAAAAGGTAATGGGTTGTTGCGGTGGAAAGATAAGGAAGGAGAAAAAAGGAGTGATTTTCTCCGCAGTAGTTATTTGGTAAATATGGGTGGTTATAGAGCTCCAAATGTGGCATGATCAGATCAAAGTTCGGGATGCGATGGCTCTGGAGTGGTCAGAGCGGAAAAAAACTAATTCGATCTTTTTTTCTTGTCATTTTGTAATGCAAATTAAGAAGTGAAAATAGTCTTTGAAACTTAAGCAATACATCACACTAAATAAATTTCTTCATTTCATGATATTTAATGTATAATCAAATACTTTTTTTATGACGGTATATAAACTGGACTGAGGAATTATGCATTAAATGTGAAAAAATACACACACATATCATTCCCACTCTCAAATCATCTCGCATAATATTTCTGTGAGATTGGGATTAATCACACAAAAAGTAAACTGGAAATGTATTAAATTTTTAATCAAAATTTATCTTGATTATTATTCCATTTTACTGATCTGAGTTATTTGAAAAGTACTTTTTGTATTTAGTCACAATATTCTTGTAAGCATCCACTGCTCAAATTTCAATTAAAGTTAAACGTTTAACACACACACAAAAGAGTAAGATTTTATTAAACACAAAAATATCTAGCAATGTTAAACCGAAAAAATTTTATGGTCAATATTTATATAATTCGTACACATGTTATTTTTAATTTTCCCGTTCCCAATATTGTATATACACTTCCTCGTAGTCACATTATATTATATTATATTTATATATTATATATATATATCTAAAATTAATCTCACTAAGTAAAAAAAAATCTAAATTAAATTCTTAAAAGTATTCAATACACATAAATTTAACGATTTACATTAGAAATACTTTGTACGAGCATATAATATTTTCTTGTTTTATTTGTATCCAATAAAAAGTTAAAAATAACACATAAAGGACCATTTACATTGTTTTTAATAACTTCATAAAAATGATTTGTGGAGAGTACTTATTTTTGAAAAGTTAATAATATGACAAAAACAGTTTTTAAGATCAAAAACTAAAAATGATTAAGGAAATATATATACACAAACAGAGAGAGATATGCTAAAATTTTCATAGGAATTTCCTGATTTGACGTATCTTTTTATAATCCTGTGGGACACATGTAATGAATGACTGAATGTAAAAAAGAAGGGAGGGGGCATGTCGGGAGGATAAAAACGTGTTTATGCTCCTCCTTATCTGAAATATTACAAAAATAATTTTATGTCATTATTTTAAAAGAAAAATTGGGTTATTAAATAATCACGTGTCATTATGCGTTAATATATTTTTACTTTGTAGTAAAATATAATGCAACTTTCGGAAGAACGATACCGAAGAAGAAATGCCACGATGAAGGATTTAAATCAAAGACTCGAAAAGAGCAAGACAAAAAAAAAATTTATTTTCGTGCGAATATATAAACCAGTACAATTAATGTATGTGGTGATACACCAAATTCAGACTTATTTTTGAAAGGTTACAAAGGAGATGCATTTCCTAATTGTGAACTACAAACTATACGATCAAAATTAACATAAGGTCACTAAAACAACAATAACTTTTTTAAAAACAACTTTTCACATGCTCCTACAAAGGGGGATACATCAGTAAACAATGCATTTTCTAAAAGGTAACAGATTCAAAAAATGTTTGTCGTTAGTCTGATTACTTTATGCTTTTTACAGACTGAAAAAAAATACAATAGTTGACAAAGATTCTCCAAGACAACAGATCTGGGAATTACATTCGAACCTTACAATAACATAAGTAGATGGGAACGGATTGTGGAAAAGTATAAAAATTCACAAAGAGTATAAACAAGTGCTCTCATTCGGGGATATATATAGTATTCAATATGTATCTAGCCCCTGACTAAGGGAGTGGTCATGCTCCAGATGCTTTAACAAGAGGTTCCGTAGCAATGGGCCCGAGGCTATGAGCAGACCTATAATAAACATAATGATTGTTCCTAGACGGCCTCGACCCAACTCCACGAAATTTCTCGGAAGTGCATACCTACCCTCAAGAAATAATTTATGCCCCTCCCTTTCAAGTAGAAACAAAAGGACACGAGAATTCTTTCTTTTCTTCGTTTCCCACAGTTTTTCTCCAATTTTTTGGAAATCGCCATTTTCAATTTCTGGATATCGACCGAAAGATTAGTATTGACAATAGAACTGTTTATAGCGAGGTGACTCGTATTTCTGTCACTCAAAAAAAATCTCTACAGATTGGTTTTACTACAACTGCAGCAAGTTAAAAATATTTTCGGTTTTCTTTCATAGGCATATTTTTTTAAGCGGTTAACATTTTAAAATTTTGCGTCTGCCGTGCGCAAGCGATTTCAATCTTTTGAATGAAACTTTGTTCCAACAGTGAAAAAAAAAGGATGATTTAGAATTCTTTAAAATCAGTGCTAAAATTCGAGTTTTTAAATAGTTCGTAATATTAACATTCACTCAATGGGTTGTCTGAATGCATATGATAATCATGCATTAAGTTTTTCCTTCTGGACTCGAAACAAAGGCCGAGGATCAGGTGTCGTATAAAAATTTCCAAGCAAAAAATTTCTTATTTTCTAAGCAAAACAAAAAAATGGCGCAGAAAGTCTGATTAGCATAGACTATGTACAAGATTATAAATGAATAGCAAAATGTGTTAGCTTCAGTGAAAGGGTTACCAGAAACTATCGTCGTTGGCGCCTGGCGTTTTATTTTATTACAATTTTATTTGAAAATATTCCACCGATTGATAAAATATTAATTCTCATAACATGTTATTTTTTATTTATTTATTTATTATTATTTTTTTTTCCAATTCGGCTTATAATGTGTTTTGAGCTTTGGGTAAATTTTAAAAGAAAAAATGAGTTCTCGGTATATACAGGGATTGGTTTATATTTGGAAATAAACAATAAACACAAAAACAAGCGTGTCCTTTTAAGTTTAATGTATATATTCTCCTAAATAAGATTTTTCGTTTAAATTTTAACACACACACATATACTAACAACCAGTAATAATTTTAATCACTTCACTATTCTTCTTTAAATCTAACACATTTCATTTTATAATATAAATTAAAAATATATTTTTTTAATTCTTAAATTTAATATGCTTTGAATTGGCTTGAAAGGCTAAATTAATCGAATTCGATACTATTTCAAAATATAAGAAATATCAAATTATATACATACTTCCCCTTTGAATCTAAGCTATCATTTAAGCATAGTATAAAATTATTCTGTATTTCTCAATGCTCATACATGTATTAAGTATATCTGAAATTAGAGAATAGCATTAATATTTAATAATTCAATATATATAGCAATTTATTAGCAATTATAGCAATTGAAATTCGTACTTAAGCAGAACACTACAGATATTTCTGAATCCAAATGGTTAAATGTATCAATCATATCTGTCTTCTACGACATCAATGACATAAAAGGTAAAGAATTAAACAAAACAAAAAATTATTTTCGATTTTTCTTATGAAAATATATAAAACTTTCATCAAACACATAAAAGTCGATGATGAACTCAACATCAAAGACGAAAACCGAAACAATCTCCCAGCAAGGCGATTTTTTTCCGAATCCACAAAACGCACCAATCCAATCCTCATCAAACCTCTCTAGAACAAAAGGTGAATAGTGTATATATATCCTCGTCCAAACGATTTCCCCACCCAATCGCCGCGTGCCCCCCCCCCCAACAATACACAACCACAACCAACCCAAGCCTCGTTTCAAAGAGATTTGGTCCACAGCTCTTTAAGCCTTCCAACAACCCGTTCCCTTTGTTAAATTCCAATATACCAGAGGCATTCTAGGGTCATTTCATTAATGAATGAATGGTATAGGGGGGATTTCTGACGACTGGATTTATAAAGACTCGGCGATGGGAACGAGAAGGGATTTAATCAGTCGTCGCGTTTATAATGACGTCATAACGACGCAACACCCTCCCCCCTTCGCCCTCCCTTTTGCTTCCTTTTATATCTATTTTACCCGAATTACGCGAACGGCACTGGCATAATTGCTAAGTGTTTACTTAGCACGGGTTTCGACACTGATACAGTCTCTGGAGGGCTTGCTGAGTAATTTAGAGGAGCCTTCGTTTCTGTCAGGTAATTATTAGGGGCGATAGGGTTAGAGACGTCGACGTAGAAGGAAGGGGAGGGGTTATTGTATTATCGTTATGTTCCTAGCCCCGTTCCGATGATTGGCCAAGGAAGAGAAGAAGAAAAAGCAATCACGACGGAAATCGGAACCTCCCTCCTTCAGATGGCAAATATTAATTTCGGAAAGAGGGGTATGAATATGCATGGGTCTCCTGGCACCTATTGGGTGAAATATACACAGTGTGGGGAATGTACCCACGGCCAGGA
>BMAV01006861.1:322197-333635 GCA_019973955.1 Trichonephila inaurata madagascariensis
TTTTTGTCTTTATAATTACTATCTAGATCAGGGGCGGCCAACCCAAAAAAACCTTGCGGGCCATTTCAGAAAAATATTATTACCCCGCGGGCTGCATATAAAAATATATATCTTTATATTAGATGCGGATCCATTACAAATATTTACTGGAGTGAAAATTTAAAACAGAATGAATTATTATTGGTTTCATTATTTTTCATGTGTACAGACACAGATAATATAATAATTATATTGCAGTGATAGAATAATGTTTAATTTAATTAAACAATGAGATATTTGTTTATCAATTCTTTCTCTATCTCTTAGTTTTTTTAGGTCTATCTCAACGTGTGTATTTCCACATCGAAATTGATGCTACAAAGTTTAAGCACGATTTATGTTTGATAAACTTCGTTTTCGAAAAGAACGATTTGCAGATGTATTAGTTGAAAAAAAAGTTATAGGAATCAAGCATGATGTTGCGGGATATTGTGCTGCAATACAATACTGCTCACTTCTAAATATCTATAAAAAGAGAAGCAACGTGATAAAATAGAAACAGTTATGGGATTTTTATTTGAAACAAAACACTACACTAAAAACAAAAATATGGCACAAAATAATCGTATTTTGTAAAGTCGTAAAGAATCTCGAGAGCCTCAAAATTACTCAAGGCGGACCAAAAAAAATAATTCAAAATAATTTTATACTGTTTAGAAAAAATAAATGGAAAAAATCGAATTTTGGACAAGTTTTAAAAATTATATCATAAGGCATCTTTTTCCATTTGTGAGAGGGGGAAAAAATCTGTAAGAGAGCATTTTTAAAAATACGCCTAACATTGGTAAAATAATATTTTCTATAGGGAGAAAACCTAGCACGTATAGATAAATTGGAAAACTTGCCAATGAAGGAAATGGAACAATTTATCGACATAAGCAAATGACGATAAAATCTAATTTTAAGCAGGAACAGTTCCTACATTTTGGGTCGGAAATTTGAAGAATCCACAGAAGTTTCTCGAACAGTTATAAGCATTTTAATGCTTTTCAGAACAATGTATTTATGTGAAAACTGTTTCCCAACGTATGTGGGGAAAAAAAAAAACATAGTATACCAATTACTAAATGTAATATAAAGGTAGATGACACCTGGAGCCCGGATTAACATTATTAATGAGTAAATTATATTAATACATTATATGATTTTTATATATCAAGTACAGTACTTTTTATAATACAATACAATATATACCGTAAAATCCGGCGTATAGCGCGCACCTATACTTTCAAGCTCCATTTTTTAATTTTTAGGTATATTCGCCGTATAACGTGCACCCCCTTTTTAGAAGGGAACCAGAAGTGTGCGTGTACAATGATTGTATGTTTTTTAGAGTTATTTTCCCACGATTTTGAAAAAATAGTATATTATTAGAATCATAACCCTTTAACTTCATAGGTATATACCGTAAAATCCGGCGTATATCGCGCACTTTTAGCACAAAAAATAATATCGAAACTTAAGGGTGCGCGTTATACGCCGAGTATAAAAACGAGAGCTTTAAAAATAACAAAATAGATGAGTATAAAAAAAAATTTTACTTCTACATGCATCGAAATATAACTGTTTATTTAAAAGAAATGGCATGGTTTATGAACTAAAAGATTTGTGGCTCTAGAAGTGTACGATGTTTCTTTTAAGTATAGGATAATACCTCGAATAGATAACTTCAAAACATAACAGCATTGCATTATTAATATTTCAGATTTCTTACTAAAAAAGGGGGTGCGCGTTATGCGGCGAATGTACCTAAAAATTAAAAAATGCAGCTTGAAAGTACAGGTGCGCGTTATACGCCGGATTTTACGGTATGTCATTTCTTTCAAATATGTAGTATTCCAATCTATGTAGAAGTTTAATTTTTCTCATGTGCTCATATCTTTTCTTATTTTTGAAGCTATCATTTTCATACCCGGTGTATAACGCGCACCCGTAAATTTCAATCTCATTTTTTGTGTTAAAAGTGCGCGTTATACGCCGGATTTTACGGTATATATTGATCTCTATACCTCAAGTATTATTTTAAGGCTGTTTTCGCCATATGTACGAGAGCGTGAACTAAACGCGGAGCACATTTTCAGACAAAAAAATGCATCAATTTTCATAAAAATTAGTGACATTGCTACTCATACATTTCTTTAAAATATAGCGTTTTTAAAAATTTCAAAAAATATTTCATAAATAATTAATTTTTTTCTATTAACGTAAAATGATGGCTCATTTAGCATTACGGTATAGGAGAAAAAATGCGAAACACGTTTTATAAAAGAAAAAATGTGTCAAAACTCGAATAAAAATGAGTAGTATGATAAAATAAGCGGGTTTTCTACAAGATAGTGAAGCCAGAAATTAATATCGATGTCTGAGTACTTTAATATCTGAAAAAATATTCTAAATTTGGGTCTTATTCTTTAACATTAACCGAAGAGAGAGAGAGAGAGACAGCTTTAAGATATATCCTAAAAATGGAACAGGGTTCCCGGAAGACACCTTATAGTTCTTAGGATTCTGCGAGTCAAAAAGGGGTTTGAAGACCACTGCTTTAAACTAAAAAAATCTAGCAACCCTTCCCATAGAAATATGTTTCTTTGGTTAAGATTGTAAAATTAGTAGTTCAAAAAAACCTACCTATATCCTACACCTACCTAATGTACCAGCTTTCTCTTATTACTTCGTTCCATATTAAATAACATTTTAAGGAAACAATATGTTTCAAAATATAACGTTGAGCCTTCTATCTGCGAATAAATGCTGAAGACCATTAGTTCGATTTATAGTTTACATTTAGACAAAACGTGCGTGTATCATTCCACATCATTATAATCAAGAAGACGTATACACTGATAAACACCTCGTTAAATTTAGTGAATTTGCAATTACCAATTTATAATGAATCAATTTCGTCACTCCAATTTGCTTACAAAATGACCCAGCTGTTTCATCCCTCCCCCTAATAACACTAACAAGCCCTACTCTTGTTTTTTTCCATCATTAAAACAATTTAACTTTCATATTATACACACATATATATAAATAGAAATGCGCGTCACTCATGCTAATTACTGCGCAGACAATTATTTCCCCCCCCCCCCCCCTCTCCACTCCGACATTAATTTACGACCTCCCCCTTTCAAAACCCCTTTAATTAAACGCTGCTCCCAACACCAATATTTAAACGTCACGTATACTTAAAGTTAGAAAAGCGATATAAAAATGGCAAGGGGGAAAAAAAACAGCAAAATCATTCGGCAAACTTCGTTACATCTCGGCAGGTTTTCTTTTTAAGAAAGTACGGAAGGATAGGGGGGGATGGTAAATTCCGCTAATAATGGTCGTGGCACAGTTCCAGAAATTGAAAGAAGCAGAAAAAAAAAGAATCGGTTCTTTTTTAAAAATAATTGGATGTGGTTCATTTGTTTAAACGTTATGCATCAAAACCGAACTAACGAACCGGTCTCTCTGTAATTAACAAAAAGCTCATTAACAATTAATTGGCGCAGCTCTCTTCCCCATTAGAGCCCATGACTCACCTGAACGGAGCGTTATTGTGTCAATCCGCCACGGCGCATCCATGCTAATGAGTCCAGGACGCTGATGAAGCGGTTTATTTCTCTTTTCTCTCTTCCTAGTTTTTTTTTTTTTTAAATATTTCTCTTTCTTCTTGTTTTCGTTCCGTTATAGCATGGCGGAATTATTTTGAACCATGCGTCGATGACAATGCGCGTCGTTTTGAGTGTTTATAGTTTTCCGCCTCTTTTGTGATTTGTATGAGGCTGAAAGCGTTCGGATGTCGCTTGATCGTTGTTTGGGGAGTGATAGCGTGTCCCGTCTTTAATGGATGGTAAAAGGAATTAATAGGGCTCAAATCTGTCCCCCCTCCAAAGTGATTTGTGGATTTAGATGGAAATTGGGGCCTACAAAAAATTATGAATGCACGCCCAGGGACGTCGAAAGGCATGGGCCAACCAGTAAAATAGGGGTGGCCAACCCAAAAGCCTTCGCGGGCCACTTCGGAAAAACATTTTAATTCCGCGTACCAAATATAAAAATACAATCGAACCTCTATATTGCGAATTATTCTATATAGCGAACTTTTTCCTGGAAACGAGAACATTTAACAAGTTTCTCCTCTCAATAGCGAAGTCCATTTTCTATATAACGAACTTTTCTCTTGTGATTTAATTTTTTTTTCTTCCTATTTCTGACGCATTTCTGAACATTCCAAGTTATTCTCTCTTTTATCTCGTTTTATGGTGGTCATAAATCTTGAATTGGTTTTATTAGGATTCTAACTCACCGAGAGCAATAGAATTCTGGGCGTTTCACCAAGAAGTGCAACATTTAACCCCCATAGTCCAGTTCACTGGAAACATATTCGATATTCCTTTTCACCCTCAGTGGAGTTGTCTCGTGTCCTTGAACTAGTATCCGTTCATTTGTAGGATTGATATGTCGTACTGGTAACTTCGTTTCTTGTGGTTCCAAAATGTCAAAACCTAAGTGCTTGAGCATAGAAAAAAAATAATTTTTCAGGAAGTGGATAAACACGTTAAAAAACATCCCTTGCAGTTTTTTTTTCTTCCTTTTTTATTTTTGATAAGCAAGATATACAAAATAAATGTATATTTATTTACAAAATGGTGTGTATATAATTACTTCTTTTAATATATAGTGTTTGTGAGTTTAAAATTTGTTTTATGTGGATTATAAAGAAAATTAAAAGATGAACCTGTATATAACGAATTTTCCATATAACGAACTTTTTTTCGGGATTTAGCGACTTCGTTGTGTAGAGGTCCGACTGTATACATCTTTATCTTACATTTGGACCTATTACAAACATTAATTGAGGTGAAAATTTAAAACAGATTGATATATTATTATTGTTTACTTTTTTTTTTTTTCATGTATACAAGTATAGATAATAACATTAATAATAATGCAATGATCAAATATCGTTTAATTTATTTAATTAGTGATATATTTGTTTCACAACACTTTCACTTAGTTTTTGCAAGTCGATCTCAATGCATGTATTAGAGTATCGTAAATGAGATGTTGCAGGTTTTCTTCCGTTAATTTTCAGCGCGACTTATGTTTGATAAATTTCAATTTCGAAAGAAAAAAACACATATTCGCAGAAACAGAAGCAACGTGATAAAATAGAAAGAGTTTATGAGATTTATTTGTTAAAAAAAACTCTAAAAACAAAAATATTGCACAAATAGTCGCATTTTGTAAAGTTGTAATGAATCTCGTGGGCCGCAAAGTTATTCAAGGCGGGCCACGTGCGCCCTCGAGCCGCGGGTTGGCCACCCCTTGTCTAAACAACTAAGTACGGGAGGTGATTGATAAATAAGGTCTCCAATAGTATAAAATAAGTTTCCGACAAGGTAAAATAATAACAGAGATGTCAGAATGAAGGAAATTTATTACTCTTTCACATTTTTCTCAACATAGTCACCACTAACAGCTACATATTTGTTCTCAATCGTTTTATACATTTCTTCGTTCCGTCCATGTAGAAAGATTCTGGTGGGTTGCGTATCTATTTGAGCACGGCTGCCTGAACTTTGGCATCCTGGATTCATCATTATGACCCAGAATATAAGAGTCAATCCATGGAATATCGTCATTCTGGTTCTCCGAGAGTCAAGAAATTCAAAACTCTTTAATGGCAGCAACAAAAGTCATGCTCGCCATCTTTTGGGATGCAAGTAATGTGCTTTACACGGAATTTCTGACTAAAGGATTGACGGTGAATTCCAACAGACCTTGTGCAAAATTACTATCCCTCAAGCAATGCATCTGCAGACAGGAAAGAAACGTCTTTCTTTTGACCACATTGCAGTGCACAAACACAGGATGTCACAGGAAAAACTGAAATTCACAGTGGTTCCATAACCTTCTTACAGCCCAGATTTGCCATCGTTGGACTTACAGTTGTTCCTAAAATTGAAGGAGTCGTTGAAAGGTCGACGTTTTTCAAAGGATGCCGAAGTTAAGTGTGCAAGAAGTGCGCAAATGGATACGCAGCCAACCAGAATCATTCTACACGGACAGAATGAAGAAATGGATAGAACGATCGAACAAACGTGTAGCGGTTAGTGGTGACTATGTTGAGAAATAAGTTCACAATATGTAAGAGTAATAAATTTTCATCATTCTGAAACCTCTGTTACTATTTTACCTCGTCAGAAACTTATTTTATATTATTGCACACAGTCAAACCCACAAACAATTTTCAACACGAGGGGGCGGGGCCGCGGCCAGTGTTGAAAGTCCACCATTTTGGTATCATGCTCCAATACGTCGCCCAACATATTCTTTTGATTTTCGGGAACAAAAACAATACAAAATTAATTGTTGAATAAATAATTAGCATTAATTAATATAATTAATTATTAATAACAAATACACTATTAAATTTTACGTAATATATACATAGGATTATAACCAATCGAGAAAACAAACAAACCAAAGGCTATGAGGGGCGTCCGGACCCCTAAGACACCCTCCTTGTGTGCGCCACTGATTGAAGACTTTACTTATCAATCCCCCCTCGTATGTATTTTCTCTTTGGGGGCATCATCAGGTTACTCCAAGTTAAAATATTCATTACTCTATGTAGACATAATCTCACCTCCAGCTGACACCAGCTTGCATACAAACATGAATGGTGACATTTCTTTATACAAGAGCAGCTGCGAGAACGCCAAGGGCAGCTGTGAATAGTTATCGACTAATGAGTCAAAAACGGTGGCTAATTATCTCTCGAACGTTTTACATCCCCCCCCCCCTAACACAACAAAAAATCATTTCAAAGCCTTTGTTTAAAGTTAGCCGAAGATATCCAATAAACTTCCTCTGTGACACTTTCAAGGCCGATAAATCCAAGCACAAACACCTATTATTGCCGGGAACAAGGGCTAATTATCGATACAGCAATTATTCCCAGCACAACTCTTTGAGAATGCAATTTCCGCACAAATCAATCCAACACAGAAATTGACAATTACAAGACTTGATGTGTAAGAATGCGATAAATTAATGGGCAACAGTCTAGGTCTTTAAAACGAGAAAGTTTACCAATCATGGAAAAGGAAAAAAGACAATTATAAATTCCCTCTGTATCCTCAAGACAAATATAAATAAAGAAATGAATGAATCAGCGATAAGGCGAAGGTTAATTGAATATATTTTTAATAGGATTTTGTCACCTGGCTTCTACACAACAGGAAGTAGCGAGTTAAGGTATCTAATGAATATCCCAAAACGACAAAAAGGGCCGTGCCAGGCAGTGTCATCACCCCTTTTCGTGCAAATTTCGTTGCTTTTTCATTAATACCTCCGCATAATACCAAGTGTCCGAAAGAAACATTGATTGATTCTACCGCGTCGACGTCGCCTGCTAGAAAATTAAGCAGACGAGAGGAATCAATTATGAAAAAGATTTCTGCAGCTGAGATTCGACGCAATTAACTTTAATAGAATCGTACGTAATGGATTTGATTGCGAAATTGAAAATGGCTGTTTTTTTAATTGCGGCCTGCGTCTGTGATCTTTATTGCACGGGAATTGATTGATTCCCAGAGAGATAATAATTTGATTTTTGCGCTTAATTATTTCCACAAGCTCATTCTTTTTTTCTGTGTTCCTTTTAATTATATGTGGATGGACACGCCTCTGTTCTTTGTTTTGAATCTTGACCCTTTAGTGAGGTATGTGTTTGACCGTATATGTACATGAGAAGGTAAAAGTGTTTTTGTGTGATTATTAGCGTAATTATCAACAGTCGTTTTTTTTAAACAAATAAGACCAAGAAGAAAGGTGGATATATACAGCTATCGATTAAAAAAGCTATCGATTAATGGCTTTTATTTTTCGAATTACAAAATTTAAGAATAAAATATTATAAATACATTATTGAAGTCGGGAAAAAACAAAACAGGAAAAAAAATTAAGATCTAATATTATATTGGTTTTTGTTAGTATTTTAAGGGCGATTTTTGTTATATTTAGTTTTCTCATAAATTTGTGTGAATGCGACACAACTAGATAAATATAGTAGTTATTTGTTAATATAACTGGAAATAAATACTTCGACTTCAAACGTGCAAATGCGTAAAATAAATGGGTATAAAGATATGAAAGTTGCATACATTAAGAAATCATTTTTACCACGTATTAATCTAACAAAATTAAAAATTCATTGTTTAAATAAGGTATAAATCCAATTTAATTTTCGATTTGGAAATATTTCTATATGTGATACTAGGTCAGGAGCGTAGCTACCGCCGTATCAATGATACGGGGACCCCAAACGTACAAACAAATAATATTAAAATGTTAAGGGATGCGAAATGAGAGCCCCCAAGGAATTTAAATAGATGGTCCACTCAGCATTAGCTACGCCATTGTACTAGATTTTCAAATAATTAGCCTCCTTTCTACGAAACATGCGAAAACACCTCTCTTTCATTTCAAACCCCTCATAAATCTCACTTTCGTGGCTGGTGTTTTCCGTATTTTGTTCACTCCCAAAAGGGAAATTTTTTCACATGAAGTGAAATGCATGAAAATACATAGTAATTTGGTGGGACCGATTATTATATACATTACACATAGAAATTTCGCGTAAACCGATATTTCGTCTTAAACTTTGCGCGTTAAACGTATTTCACTGTACATTTATTTTGAATGTATTTCAGGTTAATAAATAGTATTACATATACAATGACGATTCTTAAAATCGTGTACCTTTCAAACCAATTAGTTCTACAATAAAAACACCACCAGAAAAAAAAATCACGGAAATTACATTAATCACACTCTATAACTTATCTCCCTAGACAGAAGAATAATCCTTGCAACCATCAATAAAACCATCTATTAAAGAATATGTATAAACTAGAACAAATCAGAAGGAATACTCTGTCGAATAATAATACTCGTCGAGAAGGAGGGTGAAAATATCGAGCGTCGAATAAAAGATTTGCAAGTAGGGTATGATCGATGAAAGCTATTTGTATACCCCACCCCTCATTAATCAACATTACACAATGGAACGTCCCCTGGAACTGTTACACCGAATCAAGATATTAACGTGCCATATAATATTTAGATGGGATGGTCGGAGCATGCGCGAGAGGGTAAAAAACCTAGTAGAAAAAATACTTTTGATCTTAAGTGTGATTTAAGTTGTTTGAATAGATGGTTTACTAGAAGTGAGTTATTTCTTTGTGTAATTTGAGGCTATGATTGGATAAGTTGTGACTATAACCGAGAAAGTACGCGAAAATATTACACTAAACACAAAGACTAGACTAAAAAGCTAGATTTCTCACTGTTGTGTTGTTCTGAAAACAAGATAATCATCTCCATCTAAGCAGGAACCTGCCGGGGCAACCTAATGATTATGGTCACGAGCTCGAGTTCTGGTGCCACTAAATATCCGCCTTGTAGAAAGACTGATAATGTTAAATTTGTAGAGCTGAAAGTCCTCTCATTGAAGTGATGTGGTATTTTGAAGAGGGATTGATTGATTGAATATTAACGTCGCACTGTTCAGCTGCACGAGGGCTTTTGGCGATGGACCACGTAATTTTGAACCATGGTCAAGTGACGTGGACGACACCTGAGCTGGCACCCCCCTCTCCTAACTACCACACCAACGGGAGGACGTTTCAGCTCTCGACAGATTTAACGTGCATCGCTGCCCATTTATTTTTTAAAATTGTATGGAAATATTTGTGTGGTTTACATCTATTAGACAATTTATCTGTAATTCAATAACTCATAAGAAATAATTTGTAATAAACAGAATAATCCAATAAAATTTAGTCATTATTTTTTAAAATTATGTATTAACATGATTCCTTTCTTGAACTAAGTATTTTCTTTTTTGAACTTTGAAGGCAGTCATTTCTAAAAGAAATTTCAAACCTTCATGAATGATAATTATTAAGTAAAGTCAGACAATCAAAGCTGGCAAATGTTATTTCATTACAGATTCATCGTATATTTCAAAAAATCTTACCTTGTCTTGGGAATTTATATAGAACAGTTGTGTTTCAAAAATTAGTATACAATAACAATGTTTCAACTTCATATATCCATATTAATGCAAATAAAGATTGAAACTGGCAAAAAAAAAAACTCTTTTGGCATACATCTTAGAAAAATACTCTTCATGAGTACATAATGAAGCAATGTCACTGATAGTCTTTCAACAGAATATGAAAAATGCATTTTATAAATTACAATGAATTTCTTTGTTAAAAATAAAATTTTCATATGATTCACTTTTATTATAATCATGTAATATTAAAATTAAATGATGATAAATGATGCATATTAAATTAATTGTAATTACTAATTTAAACTAGCTATCTTACAAAAATTTAGTATGCTCCTATCAAAGCGCCAAATGTTAGTATTTTATAACAGATATCTTTAAAGGCTTCACAATGTATTGGTACAAATCATACTATTTAAAAGCCACAGCTTAGGTTTTGGTTTCAGTTTCATTTTAAAGCAATTTTCCACTTTTAAATTGAATGAAAAATATTTTTCAGCACAATCAACTCTTGCAGTGTAAAATGGTTAATTATTTCATTTAACATTACTAAAAGCATTTCTGCTTGATTATGTTTTATATTCTCATAGTTACTTAATTAAGATTGATTTCAAGGCCGATTTTTGTCCTAAAAATTGTTTATATAATTTAGAAGCTTTATCATTAATTTTTTCTTGTTGAAAAACAATATTTCGAAGAGATGGAACACTACTGAAAATGATGTATCTAAAAATCACCCTCAGCTGATAATGCAATTAGACTTTTGAATTCAAGTATTGCAGATAAAACTGAATATTTTCATGACGTACCAAACTACATGATAATATATTGTAGTACTATATTTTAGTACTTTAAAGTTGTACAATAAAAACTCAAACTTGCTACACTCTGTCCCAATTTAAAACTGAAAAAAAAATTTTGTACAAACTTGGTGATTTTTAGCTAAAGTTAGTACCCTTATTATTTTGTACATAAATGCTTTGTGTTTCAAACAATACAGGGTTAAGCTCATTTCGAGCACTAGATGCAGAAGATCTGCAATTTTTAATGACAAATTCAATACTTTTTTTCAATTGTCTTTGTATAAAGTGTTGTTCTATTCTTTTAAAAATTACTATACAATATTAAGGGAATGTTTCAGAAAAAGTGCAATAATTTTCAGAAAATCAATTTATAAAATAACATATATATAGTATGATTTATCTATAAACATTAGATCTAAAATACAAGTTAAATTTGTAAATTTTTTAAAAAGTTTATCTCATATTAGATTAAGTTATAATATGAAAGTTTTTGATTAATAAATATTTATCCATTGATG
>BMAV01006861.1:365063-381076 GCA_019973955.1 Trichonephila inaurata madagascariensis
TTAACAACGGTGTTTGATACGAGAACCTCGATTTTCGATATTGTTAAATATTCTGCCTTCGTAGAGCACTACGCCGCCACACCACATAACGTTCTCCAGTTGGTTTGAGCAGGGGTGTCAAACTCACGGTCCAAAACGAACATTTTTTCGGCCCGGCCAGTATATCGGCACAGAATATATATAACAAAATATGAAAATTCCACCCGAAATAGGAAAGATAGTACTCTAGAAGAGATGTCAAGTGTCAGGACGTAAAGATTAAATTTTTCTCATTCTTTTATTTATGTTCATTATAATGCATAATTCGAAGTAAACTTACGTTTCTCTGAATATTAAAAAAAAAAATTTTTTTTTTGCAGCCCACCTAAAAAAACCTTGTTTGTTTGGCCCAAGTTCGCCTTTGAGTTTGACGCCCTTAGTGTGGAGGTTAAGAGAGGGGATGCAAAATCAGGTGTCGTTCTCGTCACTTGACCATGGTTCAGAATCACGAAGTCCGTCGCCAATAGCCCTCATACAGATTTATAGAGCGACATTAATATAACTCCTCCTCAGTCATACAACACAACTTCGTGTCTATTTCGTATTACATTTAAAAGCTCAATATGTGTATCGATATGGATAAAATTAAGCTGGCAATAACAAATATTTTCTTGTCCATCCAAAGCCATATTAAATTGATGGATTGTTTTATTAACGTCGCATTGAAAAGAAACATGAGAATTATTGACGACCGAGCTCACTATTTAGTACCAAAGTCAAATAACGACAACGAAACCTGAGCTGGCACCGTACTGTCCAAATTTAAACACCAAACCAACGGGAGGACTTTGAGCCTCGACAGATTTTATGTGTATCATCCTTTTAGATTTAACATATGACAACCTGATGTGACTAAGACATACAATGGGTCATTTCTGGTCTGCTACATCAGGAATCGAACTCAAGACTCAACGGCCGTGATCAAAGCCACGAAAGATGTTGAATTTACAAGAGGTGAATGAGATAAAAAAAATAGAAGAGACTGATAAACTCAATGTATAGATTTCAAATGTCAAGAAATACGAAAGATTCATATGCAAACTTTTCTGTTAACTATCGCTAAAACTTTTATGCGCCCCCTACAAGAAACAATATTCTTTATATAAAAGTAATTAATTTTTACACAAAGGCTATGACATATTAAAAATGTCACAAACACTCACTTTCGAATTTTATGCAAATAACATACAGCACGAAAGTATAGAACTAATTTTCAAATTTCTAGATAAAAATGACTGCCAGATACACTCAACAATAAGATAGCACAAAAAGAAGAAGCACTTAATGATGGCATTTGGTTGTCGATGAAAACAGTATATGAAATATAGTTCCACCACTATTTTAGAGATATCAATAAAAATTAAATATTAACCTTCATACGATGGGATGGCTTGGTTTTACAATCACATCACAAAATACTGTGATAAAAAAATAATTAAAATAAAGGAAACTGAAAACTATTTTAATGCATTTTAGACTCCGAAATATATTGAAAAAATATATAAATACAGGAAACTTCTGAAGAAGAAAGACATAGCACACACAAAAATTATAAGCTTAATTCCGAAACATTTAGAATTTCATTGAAACGGCGGAGAAGAAAATATATCGATTAACATAAAAACAAATTACAATACCTTTCTGCAAAAACTCATAACAATTGTTACAGGAAAAAAAATAAGAAAAAAAGTTTTATTTATAATATAAAAAGCAGAATGAGAAAAGGAAACGCAATGGGCGAAAAAAGCAATTTCGGCACAAAACAATACCCTCCCGTCCTCCAATTTCATCAGCGTTTTCTAAATGTAACGAGCAAATTTGTAATCAAAATTAGAGAGCCCATCACAGAAGCCGGTAGCCAATAAACTTAAGGGCTTAATTGAGCCGAAGACCCGAGAAAGAACGTTCCAAAAACCATAAAACCTTACTACCAATACCCAGAAAAATTGGTTTTTCTGGGGGTACTTCCAATAGCATTAGAGCTCAGGCCCTTAGATACACGTTCACTAATTTATTATGCTCCTTTCTCGTAGACTGCGTTTCTGGCGTGATTAAAAAAAAAAAAGGGTCCCAGCGCATTCAATCACCAAATGCACGATCCGCCGGCGGAGCGCTGTAGTCGGTTGCCATGGGCAACGCCAGTCGCCGATTCCGATTAGCAATGAAGGGACGCTCCATTTTGTAAATTAAATTATAATCGATAAACTGACTTAATCTGATGGCCTTTGCATTATGGATAAGGCACTGGACGGGGGAACGTTTGTTTTTGGTCCCATCTACCCCCGTTCGTTCTCCTCCCCTTGCTTTTAAAAAAAAAAAAATTGGAAGACGACATATTTCTGTCTCGTAAGACAGTTAAATTTTTCATTCCCACTGACGTATCTGTATTGACCGATTTTCCCTAAACGAAAAAGCTAATGGAGAGAAAGAAAGCGGCCGCAAAAAGGGCCGATCTAGTCGGCGGGTTTTTAATCTCGATATTGTTACTCGGTATCTGCCCATCATCAAGTCTTCTTCTTTCTCCGCCCGAGATATAAATTGCCCCGTTAATGGAAAAAGGGGAAAATTCGCTTTGGCTCCGTTCCTTTGTTGCCATTTTTCCCGCCATAATCGGCTGGAGTGTTCCATCTTTTTGTGCGGATCGGAAAGGAACACATTTGCTTTCCCATCGCAAGCACCGTAACGTAAACAAAAACAAAACGGCATTCGAGTTTTTTTTTATTTTTTTATTATTAAATATTGTTTTTACTTAGCAAAAAATCAATTAAAGTAACCATCGGTTGAATTTTCAAATACAGAACAGAATTAGCCATCCGCACATGGTAGAACTAAACTGAGGACCGTTTTCCCGCCAAAAATAGATGAAATATTCCATTTTTCGAGACGTTAGAACAGAGAAAAAGAAGAATGCAAATTATCCGCGAAACATAAGTAAAAACAAAGTTTGAAAAAGAAATGCTTCAGTGACTTTGATCCGGTTTTTGAAATGCAAAACAGAATCAATCATCGAAGCAAAAATACATAACAAAAAACGGTGCTGAGAATTCCTTAATATTAATTCTTTATTATTAGTTCCTTGTCAGAATAAGTTAAAGGAAGTTGTCTTTTTGATTGATCAGACCACATCGAATAAACAGAACGAAGACAGAAAAAACAGAGATGGAATCTTTAAAAATTCGTAAAATCTAGTCATCAACATAGCATCATGCAACAAAATGGCAAAAATTCATCCGATAATTATGTTTCTTTTTATAAAAAATGGTGGAAAGGTTTTAAAATTTTATCTTTCAGTGCTTTTTTCACATATATTTTTTTCTTTGGATTCCCTTCAGATAATTTACTATCATTATTTTACTGAATTTATAAAATTTTTATAAAAAAATAATAAACTAAAAGGAATTAAAGTATTAGTTAAAAATAACTCCATCTAACGTTGAAAAATGACTAAAATTATAAACACATTTTTTTAAATAGAATAATATTTCAACATTAATAATATCCTACTTGAATTTACTCTATTTTAAAGAGAACATTCAGTTTTCTACCACCTATTCTGTTCTATACTTTGTCTCTTCTAAACTGCAATGATAGATTCCCCATTTTATACACCCCAATAAAGAGCAAATTTGTTTTAAAAATCCATTTACGAAAATTAAAACTGTACTTTCATTTTCGGTAGTGTTCGCAACAAGGGAACAAAATTTATTTAAAATTCAATATAAACGAAAACAAATTAAATAGAGTTTGATGATGAAAAATTTAATAAGATTTTCTAGCAAAGAGTCAAATAAGTAAATTATTCTAAAACATAAAAGATTCTTATTATACTGATTTAAATCAAAGACTACACAATGGTGTTATAGGCTGTAAAATCTTAGAGACACAGTTCTGAAAATTCATCTTTAATATTTAAAATTATAACCAGAATTTACAAACACACTTAAGGTATACGACTGCCCTAAAATCATTTTTTTAAAAGACTTTTTTTTATGATTTTATATTGTAGGCTATCTTATTAGCTTTATAAAAATGCCAAGCTTTTTATTTTCCATTCACTAGAACAAAAACTACAAGTGTTTTAGTAAAAGCAGATGCCATAACTTTACACAAAATGTCAAACTTTAAAATATGCGTTTTACTCGAAATGTGTGTGTGTGTGTGTGTTTTTTCCTTCGAAAAACTCAAACGGGGACAGCGATTACTCAAAAAGTTTTTACAATAATTTGCTGAAATTTCTTGTTTATGTTCTGCATAACAGTAGAAGTGTCTTAACCTTCAGATTTATCAATCACTGTCTTATTACAAAATTTACGGTTCTTTATGTGAATATAACAACCGTTTTTTTAAGCAATTTTATATAACAACTAAGATAAAGTGCTTTAGTTTTTGTAAAAAAATTAATATATCTCTTATCCTGAAGGTCATTTCAAAAAGGAATAGCAAAGTAATACATCAAAATTGAGAATTTATTTATTTACTATTTGCACACAGAGCGGGCCCCGTTTATGTAATTTTTTATCAATTTTTACCCATTTTAGTAGTAATATATTTTTTCTCTTCTTAATTTTAGCCTTTTTTTCTTAAAATGTACTAAATAAATAAAAAAAACCCACAAAAAAAAAATCTCAATTTTTTTTTAAAAAAAAAAAAGTTGTCGCAAGTAGTTGGATACCTTAAGAATTTTAAAAAGTTAAGTTATCACACCAAATCTGAATAAAAACATCAATGTTGATTATCTCACACACAAAACTAATCGTACAAAATATGTACTATTGATCTCAAACAAGAGTACTCAGCTTTCGCAACATTCAATACAAATAAATAAAAGTTCTGAGTGTGCACGCGCTAATGATCAAAAACCACAACAGGGGCACTTAAATAAATTATTTGATGAACAATTGTAATTATTCATCAAGGGAAAAGGCAAAATAGGAAACCAGTAACCGTAAGTGCTTCTAGCTTGATTGAAAATATTCCCTCTTTCGCCTCCAATTCGAAAAGTACATTACTATTACCAAAATGAGATATTATACCGAAAGATCGTAAAGTAATTACAGACAAGACAAAATGTAGAAGTTTTAGAGCGATAGGGTTGGGAAAGAAAAATATTCCATCCAGCGAAACAATCCATTTAAGAGATATAATGTCATACAAAAGATAACGTTTATTAGCTAAAAGCGAAATAAATGACCGTCCTGTATGTAAACAAAACTCGCCAAATATAAAAGCAATCGCACATTTACCTGAATGAAAATGGCAACGACTGCTGCGCCAGGTGATGAATTGAGTGCATTAAACACTGGAGAATAACATAAACGCGCGACGAATGATATTAATAAATGAGTTGTAAACAAAAATAACAGGTGGCTTTATTTTTTGTACATAAGAAATAGTATCTTACATACAATTATTCTACGGCTTAGAATTATTAACTATGTATTTCTTAATTATTTAACCATATTCATCAGTTTGTAACTATTAGCTATTGTTTTAAATGTGGCAAATTAGTATTGTACAAACTAAACTAGTTCTCCTTTCCAAAGTTTCGCTTGGCAAAATTACTAAACAAAATCCGCCTCTTTCAACTGTAAGCAACCTGCACGTTATTCCGACTTAGAATTAATCGTGTAAAACAATGATCTTCAAACTTTGTCGACTCAAGAAATACTTGAAACTAAAAGGTGTTTCTCGGATACCCCCATCCATCCCTTACAGAATATATTTTAATATAATGTTTACATTAGATCAACACACATGTTATAGGTTCTTTAGGTAAAGACAATTATAACATTCTGTATTATTTTATTACAGTTCTTTAGGGAAATATTCATGCAATTTACTCATTAATTCGTGTTTTAGGTGTCATGTGCCATTGCATTATATTAAATAACTTGGATATGTGTTTGCATTTTTTTACACTAACTATCGAAGTCCACGTAAACTGAAGTTATTTGCAATTGGCTTTCATATTCTGCGTTAATTTGAATTTGCTTCTATATTTCGTTTCTGTTTACGTTGAGAAATATTTTGAACTTAGGAACATTATTCAGAGTGGTGTGAAAATGTTTATAGCCGTATGTGAGAGAAATTCTAAGAATTCTGCAAATTTGCAGCCTAAATTTTAAAAGAGCTGTTCCTGCTTAAATTTAGATATTAGTTTCAAACCTCTGTTGATATGTCGATAAGATTTCTTCTTCACAAGTTCTAGCAAGTCTTTTGATCCATATATTCCTGAACCATGCGACTTTTACGATTTTTAAAATTTTATTTTATTTATAAAATACTTATTTATATTTATTTTTACAAGCAAAGTGAGTTTAAGAATCGATATTTTATAAAATTTTGGAGCTTTGATTAAGCAAATAGTGACCACTCGCGGAACCATGTCAAAGTTACAGGGAACCCTAGGATTCCACGAAACCCAGGTTAAAGACCTCTGGTGTAAAAAAAAAAATCAGTTTTGTATGGATTTGCACACATAAATTTACTTCTTAAAAATAAGATCACTTTTATAATATTTTCTATCTCCTTAATATTAATTTGAAACTATAAATAAACTTTATATAAGCCCATTCCTCCACTTCAACAAGAATATAATTTTTAAAAAAAGTAAAAAAGAGAAGAGCTTTTTAAAGCATTACGTTTTAAAATATCCATACAAACTGTTAAATGTTAAAATATAAACATTAAATCATTCTAACAAAAATAAATGCATAAAGCACATCACATGTATTTTTAGACAAACGCGTAAAACAGAAGAGAAAGAAAAACTCACTGTACACACACACACACACATTCATGTTACATAATACTTATTACCTAAATCAGTCGTAATTTTTCCAGAAAAACACAAACACACACACAAAGAAGCCTGAAAAATTACATTAACAGCATATATGAATAAATGTTCTTTATTCAGACGATTTACCATAGAATTAAAACCAGTTCTGTGCAACGAGGCTAAGCCTAACCCAGATTTGTTGGAATTCTAAGATGAACTTATTCGAAAATATGAGCAGGAAAAGGGTCAAATTTCCTTTCTGTTTTCATTCTAAAAGTAAAGACTTCTGTCACAGCAACCGACAATGTGTCGAGGTAATTAAGAAAGACAGATTAACCATTTGAACTTACATGGAAATGTTAAATAGAACACTAATCTATGAGGAAAAGTTTGCCTTGCAAAAAAACAAAACAAATAATAGAGGGAAGTATCTTCACATAATGAAAAATGTCACAATAAATCAACAGAGTTCATTAAAGATAGTTGAAAAACTACATAAAAATTATTTTTGTCAGTATTCATTATCAAGATGTACATCTTTTCAAAGTGAAAAAATTTTTGATGGTGATTTTTGCCTTTTAATGATTTTAAAATATTTTCCAAAACTAAGCTCTATTTAAAAATAATCTTTACCTTGCAACAATTATTTTTAAAATGTATTTTTAAAATAATGTATAGCATAAAAATAAATATTTGGTTTTCGTAACGATAGCCTAAAAAAAAATCACAAAACAAATCCCATGCAGTCAGACAAGGCAAACGATATTTTCTTAATGGGCATGAAAAGGGAGAGGGGAGGGAAGGATCGAACAAAAATTGATTAATGAAAAATATAATTTCGAAAGACCAATGAAAAATAAAGATCCTTTTGAATTCAAAAATCAACAGAGGGAGAAAGTAAAAAGTGTATCATAAAATTAATGATGACACGAAGTCTCATTTTCGAATGCCATTTATATCTGCTTTTTCTTATCTTACAAAGACCACCTTTCACGCAATGGAAAAAAAAAAAATTCCAAAAATATCTTTTTTTTTTCAGTGTTCCCTTTTCATTGTCTTTAAGCTAACAGGAAACAGGACTTCAGTTAATTAATTCCCTGCAAACACGAAACAGACTTTTAAAAAGTAGCCGGATCAAGAATATGTTGCTCTGTGTAGCGCCATTTTTATTTCGAATATATTTTTCCCATTTATTTATTTATTTATTTTTTTTTCCTTTGCCCCCTTCTCATTCCAACAGAAACGAAAGCAATGAAAATAAAGACGTTTTCTGACGAAAAAGAGGAATAAGGAGAGAGGGAAAAGAAAGAAAAGAAAAAAAAGAGAGAAATGCACTCCACCGAAAATTTTATTTATTCTTTTTCTTCAATTCCACAACAGTCTGGTTCTTCGACACAACAATAGCCGATTGAATCACGTGTCCCTAAGGCTGCTCAACTCTGATTGGCTGTCGTGTTCCTCCTAATGAAGGTTGAAGGTGCGCTTTGTGACCTTGGGACACCTGGCCATTTTTCTGATTCAGCTTTTTCCACACAAGAGAAGATCTGTGTTGTTGCTTTTGTGTGTGTGTGTGTGTGTAGATGTCGCAAATAGGTAAGGTGCTCGACTGGACCAGGGGAGTCGTTTTTGTAAGATATCTCCGAAATAAAACTTTTGGGAGGGGGAAGCGAGGTTTTATTCTGTTCTTATAATTCCACTTATTCACAACATTGCGCGGGAAAGTCGGTTGACAGTTGCTTTGTCGCATTTCATACAGTATACAATAATATTTTTTTTATATGTAAACAAAAATTGTAATTTCGAAATGCAAATGTGTAACAAAAAGGACACTATTTGAGACTCTTTTTGCTGTCAGTAGAAAAAAGAATTTTTATCGTAAAATAAAAATTAAAATACAAGCTTGTGATATGGTCGATCTTTGTCGACCATATCTTTGGTTTTCGGCGTGAATTAGAGGTGTGGGGTTCTCAAAATGAATAGACATTTTAGAATTTTTAATATGACTTTATTAAGAGTTTAACTTAAATTTCTAATATATTGGACAAACTTATATTAAGAGAGAATAAACCAAAACACGTAGCCGTAGCTAAAACAGATCGCGCAACTTGGATCACTTATCTAAATAATTATATTATCCGCATACTTTCAATTCTAATAATATTACGAACTCAGATATCAAATAATCTGTCCTACCTTGAATTACGCAACGGTTCAATCACTTTCAGAGAGAGATCGGCGCGCGTGCAATAGTATGCACCTTGTAGTAATGGCTAGGAATCCGTGATTCTTTGATAGGCCGTCAATTCACACTTCTATCTTTTCCAAACAGAACTTTCTCTAAATTGCCATCCCGCTTACTAAAACTTCTGTTCTTTTAAAGGCTATCTTATTTGCATCTACACTTGCATTTCACTTCTTGGATTTGGGTTGGAAAAGATTTGCCATTAATCTTGGCCGTCAAAGAACCCAGAGGTTATGTTACAGAAAAGACGCGTGAGCCCGTCACAAGCTTTATTTAATATCCTAACCTAGGGGTCTTTAATCTTCCACGGCCGAAAGCCACGTCAATAAATTCACAAAGATCCGCGAGTCAGAGGCATGTCAAAAAATAGTGTAATTAGAAAATTTACATAAAAAGGAGGGTTTGTTTTAAAAGACAATTGATGCAAAGTGAAGAGACGGTGTTACAGATTTCTGTAAGCAGTCAAACCTCTATATTGCGAATTTTTCTATACAGCGAACTTTTTCCAGTGACCTTGAACAATTCACGATTTTCTTGGTAAAAACCTTTCTATAGCGAATTGCATTTTCTATATAACGAGCTTTTTCTTTTGACTCATTTTTTTTCTCCCTATTCTTAAAGTATTTCGGTACATTTCAAGTTATTCTCTCTTTAACACATTTTATGGTGCTCATATATCTTGAACTGGTTTTATTAGATCCTAACTCACCGAGAGCAATAGAGTTCTAGACGTTTCATTCAAGAAGTGCAACCTTTAACCCCCATTGTCCAGTTTACTAGAAACATCTTCGATATCACCTTTCAAACTCAGTGGAGTTGCCCCGTGTTCTAGTTATAAAATAATGTATGTTTAATATTACTTGTATGATCTAATTTAGAAAATGTTCTTTAAATTTATTAATTTTAATATAAAATTATTTTCTCAATATTGAAAATACAGTGTATTCTTCGACATTCTTTTTTTCTTGTTTTCCTTGCAGTTTTTCTTTCTTTATTTATTTTTGATGGGTAAGATATATAAAATAAACATATATTAAATTTAAAAAAGGCGTGAATATTACTTTTTTAATACATAGTGTTTATAAATTTAAAATTTGTTTTATATGGTTTATATAAAGTATTTTAAAAGATGAACCTCTATATAACGAATTTTCCATATAAAGAAATTTTTTCCGGGATTTAGCGACTTCGTTATATAGAGGTCCTACTGTATATATATATACTGGTTTAAAAAAAGTTAAATAGATGTTTTTAAAAATATTTACAATGCAAAGAAATTGTTGAAACATTCGTCGTTTTCAGATGGATATCGAATATAGGAATGAAATGTGTTTCAAACCTCAAGAATAAGTGTTTTAACGACAAAAAGCTGACAAGTCAATTTTTCTTCAAATTACCTTAAATTTATATGTGTGGACACTAAAATGTCTTAAGTGAGCCCCTCGTGGCTCGCGGGCTACGGGTTGAAGACCCCCTATCCCAATCAATGAGGAGTAGAAAAAAAACTGTGTTTTTTGTGATGGCAAAATACAAAATTGCACAAAGTATCATGAAAAAATGCTTTGTTATATTAAATATTTTCTAAAATATTCATTTCATAATAGATATTAACTATCGAATCATCAATAAAAATTGCTGCACAATACCATGAAGAAAACAAATGCACTAAGAACTGTTGAAACTTCCAAAATTTCACCGTCATTAAAATAATTCCATAAAATGTCACAGAAAAAAAATTTAAGCAAAAAAGTACATTGTCCAATTTCCATTTTATTTACGCGATTTTCTAGTTAATTTTAGTTTAACAACGAAAATAGGAAGCCATGATAGTAATTTTTAGAAAGGATTCAAAAAAGGTTAGCTTACATTAAAGACAACAATTCAAGTCCAAAATTGCTGTGTAATTTAAATGAAGAAAGGAAAGATAAAACATCAGTACAAAACAACAATTTAGATCAAGTCTCATAAAAATAAATATTTATCCATAGGCCAAAACTCTACTTTTTTTTATAAAAAAAAAATAATAATGAGTTGTCCATAACAGTGAAAGAGTGCTCAGACATTTATAACTCGTCATTAACAGCACACGCAAAAACAATAATATTTTTGAAACAAACTGGAATAACGTTAAGTCATACGAGCATCAAAAACAAAACTCAAAATATCTTTCCACTAAAAAAAAAAAAATAATAATAATGGTAAACATTTTAATGATTATAATCGAAAGAGATATCAAAAACAGTTTTAAAAAATAGACATCTGTGCAAATGAAGGTTTATTTTATTTATGGTCATGTATCAAAATGAAAGCATATTAGAACTCTAAATACAGGTTTATATGAAAGTGGACAAATAACAAATATTAGCAGTTATTCGTGCCACGCGCGTATCATTTAAAACCATTAAAATCATGCAATGTGAACAGTTCAGAAATATTTTTTTAAAAGTTAAAATGTTTTCTCATATTTGTGAACCGTAAAGATAAATATCTCTGTAGTTCATTACGAAGTGAGCATGCGCCACTTTTTATTTCAAGCAATCATTTCTCATTTGAAGTTTGGCAACGCGTCCAATGTTTAGATTCAAAAGAAAAGAACAAATAGTTTTGGTTTTTTAATACACACACTATCCCTTTTAATGATTTTGCAAAAAGAAAAAAAAACGACATTATAAATCAGAGGCGTAACGGCGGTCATTAGGGGCCCCCTGCAAAGTCAGGTCTTGCCTTTAATATTTTATAAATTGGTTAAATACGTACGTCAGGCTTTGGGTCCCCTAGAATCCAGCCCCCTCCCTTGCAATGCGGGAGTGTACGTTACGCCACTTTTCTAAAAACAGATTTCATATAATGTTGATATTTATTCCACCAGATTGTCAGTAACATCAGATAGAGAGCCAGTGGCGTAACCCTCGCACCTCCGCAACTCTCCCATCGCGGGGGGCCCAAAGCCTGACTACCACCAAGAGCCAATCCTTTGTAACATCCTTGAGCATTATATAGGTAACAGTACGATTTAACTCAGTTCCGCCCTAATTTTGAGGAAGAACACTCTCCTGCCCTTCTACCAGCCTCACGAGAGGACTTGCGGCTTGATGAATATTTAAGAGTGCCCCCATGCCGTGAAGGCGCTATACATTTACAAACACCCATGCCTTCTCTGGGAATCGAACCCAAGCTCTATGGCCCAGCAGTCAGCGTCACTATACCGGATGGACGGCAGTGACGGTTTAAGTTCGTCTCGGGCACTGGGCGCAGAAGATCGACAGGCCCCATGGCACTAGTGGATCGAAATTTATAACCAAAAATCTGGTAAGTCCAGTTTATCCGGGTCTCCCGCCCCAAGCGCCCAGTGGAAAAACCGGCACTGATGCGCAGCTCAATTTGTGAGAGAGTGTGAGCTAATAGTAGGAATTAAAAAACCATGCTACAGCTTGCGCTTTTTCTTTGCAAAGAAGTCATTTTCAAGCGAAAAAGTTTAAAAATGAGGACATTGCGCAAGCTAATTTGCATTTCACTAAACAGCCACGTCAATCTTTTTGTTATAGAACATAACTATCAGTGAAAATGTTTATTTTTAATTAATTTTTGAAAGTGTGGTCATACTTTTAGGACACCCTTTACCAGAGATGGGGGAACCTTTTTGCCATTAGAGGCAGCATGTAAATTAAGTAGTTATAAAGGTGACCGCATAGGTTTTTGTACTTATAAACTTTAATGAAATTTATGTAGTTTTTCTATAGATTTAACAATTTTGAGCAATACATAAAAATATTATTAAAAAAATTTTAAAAATTAAAAATTTATTTCTTATTTGACATAAAAAGTTACAATATAAAATATTTTTGTATTCATATATAAGGGTAAAATCTTGTCATAACATTCATCATTGATTATTATTTTTATTTCACAGCTGGTATTTTTATTTATGTAAGAATATATATATATTTGGTCAGTAGCGCACACGGAAGTTTTCCAAGGAGGGGGGAGGTCCAGGGTCGAAAGTTCACCATTCTTGTATCATGCTCCTTTTGATTTTGTCGATTTGGGGGATCAAAAAACAGTAAAAAAACTAATTATTGAATAAATAATTAGTATTAATTAATAAAATTAATCATTAAAAACAAATATTTAATTTTATTTTACGTATTATATACTTAAAATTATAATCAATCGGGAAAAAAAATCAAGGGCTTTGGGAGGAGTCCGGACCCCTAGGACACCCCCCCCCCTAGTGTGCGCCACTGTATTTGGTTCAAATTTTCCAACGTGAAACCTTAGTTATTCTTCTACATGAGCATGCGTGTTAGTGTTGCATTAGATGGCGTTCTAACATTTGAAATGTACAATTGGATATTCCCACGAGCTGCCATTGAAACATACATACATTCATGCCATTCTTTATTTAATTCCATTGATTTGCAAACTGTTGCAATTTATATAATTAAATATTAATTAATAAAAGTGCTAGCTTTTTCGAAGGCCGCACAAGCAACTCACGGAGGGGGGGAGGCGGTTTCCCCACCTCTACCCTACCATACAATACTTCAAACACACACACACTCTATTTAGAATAATCTTTACCAAACGACATCAAAATTAAAATATTCTAAAAAGCGTCAAGTATTTCCCGTCGTTCACCACATCAATAGCATAACGACCACAGACTTAGATTTCCTATGACCCTGTTATACCAGATTTAAAAACAAGGGCGTATTTAAAAAAACAACAACAAAAGAACCTCAAAATAAAAAATAGCAATAACACCTCAGTATTAAAGGCCGAATCCCCATTCTAAGAAATCCACCCAACCCCAAACCAAAAAACCCCACCGATGAAAGGAAGGGGGAAATAGTAAAAAAAATAAATAAATAAAAGGTTTGCCGCGCGCCGGCGTTGTCATAAGCAATCATTTGGCATCAAGGGACAGGACGAAGCACTCACTTTGATTGGCCGCTCGGCGCTGTGCTTTTCGATCGGGAGAGGAGTGTGGGAGGAGAAGAGGAGGAATGATTCTCGGGTACACACGACGGAAATCCACGAACGGGTAATGAGAGGGAAGCGAATATCAGGTTCTCTTCTCCCACGCGAGAAACATCGTTTGCTGAGGAAGGTCCTTAGCGTTTTTTTTTATTATTATTTATTTTGTGAGGTTTGCGCGTTTTTTAGTAAATGCCCGATAAAAAGGTATGAAAGGATAAATTGTAGGGGTTGAGACAACTTTGTGATGAGATAGGCATGTTGCGAAAAGGTTCGGGAAGTTGTAAATATAAAGAAAGTTCACAGCGATGCGCAATTGTTTACAAACAATTAAAAGTCACAGGACCAATAAAAAAAATGATAAATTTTACACACATATGATACGTATAATTTAAAATAAGTGTGTGGCTGCATTTTCATATTCTAATGGGCACAAAAATTTAATTGGATAACATCAAAAAGACACGAAACTTTTCAGAATTTTATTTTTAAAAACCAATTGAATTTCCAAAGACAGAATTTTCATTTAAAAATCCCCACACCAAATATAAATCACTGTAAGATTAAAAAAAAATTTTAAATAAACTTATTCACAATTGATAAAATATTAAAATGCCCTTTTCAGATATTTAACTATTATTGGGTTTATATCAATTTTAATAACATTTAAAAACTCAATATAAATGTTTCACGATTAGATAATACTGACAGTCGTATTTAATAATATTAGGTTTTACCTTGGATTATTTTAATTATATAAACATGCTATAGTTAGTAAATGTAATAGACTTTTCTTCTAAACTGGGTTTTTTTTTGTATGTAAAAGTCACGTCCTACTTTTTTCTATTAAATTCTTCAGCAAAATTTTTATTATTCCCGATTTAAATATCAATACAAAAGAAAAAAAAGTTCTCTTCATAATCTTGCTTCTTAATTTAAGTCGATCTATTTCTCTGTTAGAATACACGCTGAACAAAACCCTATATCTCACAAAATAACTCTATATATAACTAACAGCAAAGAGTAATAAGTGATCATAAAAATTATTTAATATTCTTCAAAATTTAAAAAAGTTACAAATAAATTTCAAATTTCCCTATTTTCCCCAAAGCTATTTATCTAGAGCTATGTTAACAAAGGCTATATTCTTTTGAAATTCCATGGCGAATTATAAATAACATAAAAATGTACTGTTTTCGCGATAGATAACATTTATCTTTCAGTAGCGCACACAGGAATTTTTTAAGGGGTGGGGTGGGGGGGGTCCGGGGTCAAAAGTTCACCATTCTTGTATCATGCTCCTTTTGATTTTGTCGATTTTCGGGAACAAAACACAGTAAAAAACTAATTTTGAATAAATATATAATTAGCATTAATTAATAAAATTAATCATTAATAACAAGTACTCAATTTTTACGTACTATATAATTAGAATTATAGTCAATCGGGAAAAAAATCAAGGGCTTTGGGGGGTCCGGACCCCCAGTGTGCGCCACTGCAGTCTTTCAAAACCGACATTAACTGTACTTGTTTGGTTATTATTTTGCTTTAATAAATAAAGAATTCCGCAGCATTGCAGATCCGAAGCATATTTTACAATTTATTAAGAGCTTCTGAAAATTAAATTTCAATTGTTTGCCTTTTGCAAAAGAATACTTATTCATAGTAAAACCATTTTTTCTACCAAAATAAATAAATAATAATTATAATAATAAAAAAACATGCATGAAGCCCAAACATTATGACATTTTTATTAATATTTATGAGAATTTTTGATAAATCTGACAACCCCGAGTACTTTTTTTATCAAAAAATGTGATAACTTTCTAAATGCGTAGACATCAAACATGTTACGATTAGATAAAAACTAGATCTTTAATTTATTCCTCACAGGTATCAAACATTTTATTTTAAATGGGATTATGTACATATCATGCATATTCGGTAACGTGCACAACCAGTGTCGCACACAGG
>BMAV01006861.1:381176-528732 GCA_019973955.1 Trichonephila inaurata madagascariensis
TTAAATAAAAAATCAGCATTAATTAATGAAATAATTAATAACAAATAATTAAAATGTACGAATTATATCAGTAGCGCACCCAAAATTTTTTCTAGTGGAGGATCCAGGGGCGAAAGTCCCATCATTTTGGTATCATGCTCAAATACGCCGCTTAACATATTCTTTTGATTTCGTCGATTAAGGAAACAAAAACAATACATAATTACTTATTGAATAAATAATTAGCATTAATTAATATAATTAATTATTAATAACAAAAACATAATTAAATTTTACGTAATATATACTTAGGATTATAACCAATCAAAAAAAATCAGAGGTAATGGGGGGGTGTCCGGACCCCTCCTTGTGTGCGCCACTGTATTATATACATAGGATTATAACAATAAAAAAAAATAATGAGAACGATGGGGAGGATCTGTACCCGGTATCCCCCCTCCTTGTGTGCGTTAGTTTAACCATTATTTGGTTTATCTTTAGCTTTGATTTTCATTTAGCAATTTTTAAAATAAACACAATATTATAAGTTATTTCGACCATACATATCTTTCAAACGAACTATAATAACTGTTCATTGTTCAATCAGTGATGCTCGTACAACGTACATATTGTACAGATACCCTACGATATAATGAGTAAAAAAATTAAATTATTCAATAATTCACAATTAATAAGAATATATATCTAACGATAATTTAAAAAAAAATTGACATAAAGATCACTTTAAAATGTAATATTCTGCTTCTCAAAACAATCACATGGAAATCCCATCTTGTGTTAATAATCACACATTTTAACCCGCTCATCTACGGGGAAAAGAACGAATTATTAATCAGCTGCAACAACATGACCGCCTCCTTCTCAAAAACGTCCAATCAGCGCGCGGCGTAATAACTACCTCGTTGCAAAGACGAGCGCGTGAAAAGACGGCTGGATCCCGTTTTGTTTTCCTGCGGTTTTTTACTCTCGTATTCGAAGCAATCCTTCCTGTACGCGAAACCCCTTTCTCGCGAGTCAATTAAAGCCTCCCCCGTGTCGACGCCTGAGTCATGGGGATGACAGAATTGATTGGAACGACGGGAATAGGACGAGCAGAAAGGGTTTTCGTTCTTTCTTTTTTTAATTTTTAATTTGGAGATGTAATGAGACAGTTGATCAATAAGGGATGATTCGTTGTGTACGAAGCGTGTGTGTGACGGGGTGTTTAATTGAGCATGCCAAGTCCTTTTCGTACGAGACAACAACTACATAAAGAGCGATTGAAATCAATAAATTGCACATAACATATTAATAAGGTAAACAAAAGAATTGAAATATGTATTTAACACTTAAAATAACACCAACAAAAGCATATAGATATAGAAATATATATGTAGTCGGCGAAGTATTAAATACTGGCATTCTACAGAATCCCTAGGCATTACCTAAAAACGTCCGCCATTATAAACTAAGTATGAAAATCAGTGGCGCACACAGGATTTTTTTAAATGGGGGAGGGGTCCATGGTCGGAAGTCCACCATTCTCGTATCATGCTCCAATAAGACACCCAACATTCTTCTGATTTTGTCGATTTTCGGGAACAAAAAAACAGGAAAAAATTAATTATTAATAACAAATACTTAATGAAATTTCACGTACAATAAACACAGGATTATAATCCAAAATTCAAGAGCTATAGGGGGGCGGGGGTCCAGGGCTGAGGACCCTCCCCCTGTGTGCGTCACTGATGAGAATTGTTATATAATACCTAGGCATTCTGTAGAATGAGAAATGTTATTTAGGCACAGTATGAAAAAAATGTCCAAATAAAGCTATTATATAAATGACGTTGTATTCCTCAAAAACGTTATTCTGAAAAAATAATGAGTGCCATTAAATATATATATATATATATATATTCAAAAATACGTAAAGAAAAATGACGGTTATACGAAACACAAAATGCACACATACCTTTCTTATTTAGAGAAACAAAACTTTATAAAATAAATTAACCTACTTGTGTTGCAACATGGAAGGCCTGAATGACATTTTGAATTACATTATTTTTTTCAAGCAAAGACATTTCATATTTTGGCACTTTGTTTTACACATACATTTGACGAATCCTTGGCTACTTCCACTAGACTGAGCAATTGCAACTGACAAGAAAGGAATTTTGCAGTCAGGAATATCTTTAATTCTAAGCAAGTTCTTAGGCAAAAGTGGATTGTGATCTCGCATATACTTGTTTTAAAATTCCTTCAGAAGTTCCAAGTTTCTCTTGTATATAGAAATTATCTACCGCACTCATTACAACTGCCAATATATTGCGCGAATCACTTGGTCCCTTGTCGAAGTTAGGAATAGGAACTCGCACACTATTTTCCCGAGGGAGTTTTTCCTCCAAATTCATTTTCACTTTTTTTGCTTGTATTTCCATATTGGTTTTAGAATTTATTTTACCTTCAATAGCATTTTCAGATAAAATCGCGGATGTATTTCACATTTTACCAGTTTCTCATTTAGCACTCTATAGAATGTCTAGAAAATTTATGAAATATGAATCGTTTTATAAATTGCCGGCTAGTTTTAAGACATTATATAAAATTCAAATCATTGAAATAAAGTACCGTTTGATGAACGGCTACACTTTTCATTACTCCAAGTCATGATACATATTACTAATCAACCAGTGAAATTAAATTTAATGAAAAGATGAAAGTAATATATTTGTAAAAATTCCTTCCACAATAACAAAAAATAAAAGTTCTGAAATTTTACTACTGTCGTGAAATTTATAGAGTACATTTTTGTCACCAAGAAACAAAATATCGTTTCAATATGTTACTTTTAAAAAATATATTTCCAAATATTATTTTTATTTTTATATTAGGGTATTATGAGATCAATCCACTTTTTAATGTATAAATATTATTACTCAAACCATATCACATATCAAAAACATAAAAATGCTCAATTTGTGCCAGACACTAAAATATTTAATTCAAAAATGTTTCATAATGATTAGATGGTTTTGAAAAAACTTTTATCCGTCTTTCTTATATAAAAGGTATATTAAATTAAAAATAACTGAAAGGCTGAAACTGTACTTTTTTAAATCTGAAATTCAACTAATAAAGAAAGATTAAGAACACATTATGGTTTCGCTATGTCTGAATACAGAAGAAAGTATTTTAGCCTCATGCTAGCAATGGGTTCAAATTCATGTGAAGTCACATAACTAAAAAAAACACGTGTTTTTAGCCGATTAGTTCATAAACTTATGTGACGTCATAGTCAATTGATAAACAAAATCACGTGTTTCCAACTTCATGAACTTCTGTTTCCAACTTTTGCTTTCTGCGGAAACTTTTAAAAAGTACATAATTTCCAACTATAACTACGCACATAGGTAAATAAAAATGCACTTGATTTAAAAATGTATATGTACTTTACTCGTAAAGTACATATACATTTTTTAATTTTGAAAAAATTTTTGAAGTATTTTAACACTTGAAAACTACAAGTCTAATGTCAATTTCGACATAGTGAACACGCGATTGCTTTTACCATCTGACGGTCATGATTTGGGCTCATTTGGTTTAAGTTTAAATGAGTGAGTGAGTGAGTGAATATTTGCATCGCACTACTCAGCAACACGAGGGCTTTCGTCGACGGACCTCGTAATTTTGAACCATGGTCAAGAGACGAAAACGACATCTGAGCTGGCACCCACTCTCCTAACTTCCACACCACATCAACGGGAGGTTGCTTTAGCCTCGACATATTTAGCGAGCACTGCTTCTGCGGTACTGGGTTCTAATTCATGACACGCCAGCCACGAGTCCGTTAGCTAGACCACTAGGCTATAGAGGCCACGTTAACCCTTTATCGACCGACGGTACTTATAAGAACTCACTTTAAAATAACATAGAATAAAAAATTTTACGAATATTCAGTCAATACTTAACAGGAATATTCTTTGAAATCCACTCTTCCAAGATATATGGCAGCACGGGTTCTATGATGCGTATTTTAGAGGGGAAGGCGAATAGTTTTATAGCGAAAATTGCGTTTTCAGCTGGCGCGGTGTTTTCAGTGGATTGCGAAGATTAACATTTTTGTCCCGAAAAAGTAATTAATGTCAAAATTTAAGAGCCTTTTTTTTTTGTATGTTAATGAGGATTTTAGAAAACGATTTAACTCTTTATTTTAAGTGAACAGTGTATCTATATATATAATTAATTTTACAGTGGAATATCTTTAATTAATTAGCTCTAACGGTATATCCCTTAATTTTCAATGTAGTGATCTAAAAAAAAATTGCGTGAAAAAAAAAAACGGCAGTAAATCATTATGCGATAGATAAAGGGTTAAAGTTTGAATAAGTATCAGTTACTTTTTTCAAGAATAAATTTTTTTAAAAAAAATTGAAAACTTAAATCTACGATGTTTTATTTTATTATTATTTATTTATTTTGTTCGGAGAAATAGTAAAGTATAACTAAAACTATATAACAGACAGAAAGCGTTTTATGTAGAAGCAGATGTATTATTAAAATACCTTTTTTATGCAAATCAAACCAACATCTAAAAGGCTGAAAAATATTTCTGCGAGAAAAAAATCCATAGTTATTATATTCCTTGAACTATTTTAAAGCAATTTATGCAACAGATCCAAAACTGTGCAGTAAGAAAAAATTAATAACTAAAATTACAAACACGAGCGTACAGCTTTTTTTTTTTTCAAAAAGAGTTCATTTTAAAAATACATATACAAAACAAACTGAATATAACCGAATTTTAACAATGTCTGGTCGGCAGCTAATTACAAAGCGCCTCGTAAGTCAGGCGAATATGAGAGTTAAAAAATAGAAAAAAAATGTAAAAGATCTCGCCTTTTCTACAAGTAGACAAGCCAGCCGAAGATCCGGGTTTCTTCAAGCTTTAGAAGATATTTCACCGTTTTTGAAATAAACAACGCTAATGGAACTTTGATTACACGGGATGATGCCCGAATGACCTTCAAAATGAATTAATTCCCTTCTAAAAACCAACACTTTTTAAACAGCTTTGGGTTAGTGTATAAAAAAAAATTGTTTAAAATATTTCCTTTATCTTACGTACGCGATGCTCTATCGAAATTATTAAATAAGAATTCATTTGAATGGCGATTTTGGATGATAAAAATTACATTTTTGGTGTAGGATGTCCTCGAATGAATTGCATAATCTTTTTTAACAAATTGGTTAATTATAAAGTGTGGGATTTATACGGTACTTTTTTTGAAAAGAATCTAATGTTGAAGATGAGATTCCAATATGAGCATAATTAAACACTTACCAAGGTTGCGGTTAATTAAACAACTAATTAACATTTAACAAGTAATATAAAAATTTAAGTCAATTTCACTTAGATCAACAAAGAAAATTTTGTATTTAACTACTTTTATTAAATGTTACAATTAAATAAATATGTATGTACATATGCAGAATCAAACATTTAGTGGTCATTAATTTTATTCATTATCCTTAAAGTATCGTATTATCATCCAAAACATCGTGTATTAAATTTCAGTTCAACTGAATACTTTAAACGTGAAAAAACCTTTTTCAAGTTTTGACCATCGCCAAAAATGATGCCAACGTGGTTGTATTTGAATTCTCAAATAATTAGTTTTAATCAATTAATTTTTATTAATTAGTATCATATTATTGTATTGTCATCCAAAATAATCCTATATATAAAATTTCAGTTTAATTGAGCGCTTTAAAGTGTATTTTATTAACGATTGAAAATTCCACCAAGATAAATAAATAAATATATATATAAATAAATATATATAGAGAGAGAGAGATTGTGAGCTAATAGTAGGAATTGAAGAAAAATCATTTAATGCAAACAAGGAAACGGTACTGTGACTTGTTTATAGCAGTGTTGCTTAAGCTAACGGGTTGCCAAAAATTTCAGGATTTTTGATACATCTTTTTTAACAAATAACTTGTTTGCCACTAAAAATAACTATAATTAATTGTTTCTTTAGATTCTTATTGGAGAAAACTATCGGATCGGGTATGACTGAGTACCAGCATCCCAACTTTAGTCATCCATCATCATCGTGTAACCCCTTCCGCTCAGCTCCATTGTAGATACCCAGCGCACCAGTCACACCTTCATTAACATCCTAACTTCCATTTCTTCTAAGCAACATAATTAAAAATAAGTATCAGTGGGATGGATGTGCTTGATTAAATCTTACATATGCCGTTGTTAATAAAATTAGACGATGATCTCAGAAGTGAATTCAAAATGACTACCCTCAATAATAGATTATAGTTTATGTATTATTTACTGTGTTATTACACTGTGTAATATTTCATTTTTCTGTTACTTAATTTAAATTCTATATCGTTATATTTAAAGTAAAAACTTATTGTAGATGTTTCTTACAGCAAAACAATAAAATACTAAAACACTGGCGTAGCTAGTCTCTTGTGGGCCCTGTATCAAAATTCCTCGAAGGCCCTTTTTGGTGGGCTCTCAACATTCTACGACTTTTCTTACACATTTTGGGGGCTTCGTATCATTGATACGGCGGTAGCTACGCCCTTGTACTAGAAATAAAATACATACAGAAGTATCCAAGCATGTGTAAGCTTTGCGTAATGCTTATGGGGTCGCATAAAATAATTGTACAAAAAATGGGTAGCCATAAGGAAAGTTTAAGCACCCCTGATTTATATATAGCATAGTCTTCTTCAATGGCTCGACAGTCCTGGGTGGCACTCACTTTCTACAGAAGTTTTTTCCAGGCATCCTTACTTTTGGTGACTGTTTTTCAGTTTTTGACCTTAAAAATATTTAGGTCTTCGAAACAATCAATCTATCTAAACGGGAATCTGCCCCGAGGTCTATTTACCATGGGCTTTGCCAGAAAGATTTCCTTGAAGCAAAGATCTTCATTTATTCTAGCTAAATGACCAGTCCATTTAAATCTCTGTAATTTGATAATTTTTACAACATCAGGTTGTTTGTAAATTTTGTAAAGTTCTAAGCTAGATCATCTTCTCCATGATTCATTCACTAGGATCCCATCAAGTATGCAGTGTAAGATCTTTCTCTCGAAAATTCCCAAAGCTTCCTCATCACGTAAAGTCAATGGCCAAGTCTGATGCATTAAGTCTGGGCAGATCTTGTATGACTTTTGCATCATAGACTAAACAATGTTCATTTTTAACTCGATTGAAAACAAGTGATTAAATTTATCAGGTGGCCGTCATCAATTTAGCTCATTGTAACAGAAAATGGCTTCAGATTTATTATTATTATTATTATAGCAAATGTGAAAATCTTTAAATAATATAAAGTACTCGCTCTTATAACTGAATAGAAAAGGTAACCTAGCCTAACCATTAAATCAGCGAAAAAGGTCCGGATTCCTTTAAACAACATTCCAACAATTTTAGAATCTTTAACGCACATAGACCATTGTTCTGTTACTCTTAGTTTTTTACCCTAACTAACAATACCAAATGATCCACCCACAGGCACAATCTGATTCGTTATATTCCAACATAATCTCTCCTTCCATCAATTAGATATAAACAACATGTAAAAGAGAAAGAAAAAAAGAAGCAAAAAGACTTTTAAGCAGTATTGTAAAAATCTCTTTTTCCCTCCTGTCTCTCTAGTTTTAAACAAACCCGTACAACAAGCAATACGTCATCTATTATTTTTAATAACAGGGTAAGAAGTTATCCAGGGAAAAAAGTTCCGATTTTCAAAACGGCGGCTCTTTTGTATTTATTTGACAAAATAATGACGATTTTACATCTTTAATGGCTGCCGTCGTTAAGGGGAACCGGGCGATTACAGAGACTACATAATACACGACCGACTTCCTAATAGGCAAGGAAGGCTTTTAGCGTTTTGCCTCTGCAACTTGTTACCTCAAAGAAATTTTCTTCAGAGGGCTTAGAAAAGAGAGAGGGGTAGGGAAAGGGTACCCGTCATCAAAAATTCGAAATGACTCCATTTTACCAGAAGCGAACGGATAGTTTTCTCCGAATATTCTTCCAAAATAGTCTGGGACGGGAGTTAAGGTAAAAATATGATCATTTTGGGTAATTCGGAGTTTCTCCTCCCCTCCTGAAAGGACAGAAAGAATCCAGATTTCAATTTGAAAGCATAAAGCTGATGCCATCGTAACCAAAAATAGATTTTAATTGGTATATAAATGTTAAAATGTCCCTTATCACTGTAGCTGTAGTATCTTCCACTTCAATGATTTCATGTAGAACCTAAATATTTGGTGGTTCTCAACAAATAATACCTATGATACAGTAACGCACACAGGAATTTTTCAAGGGGGTCCGGGGTTGAAAGTTCACCATTCTTGTATCATGTTATTTTTGATTTTGTCGATTTTCAGGGACAAAACACAGTAAAAAACTAATTATTGAATAAATAATTAGCATTAATTAATAAAATTAATCATTAATAACAAATATTTAATTAAATTTTACGTATTATATACTTAGAATTATAACCAATCGGAAAAAAATCAAGGGCTTTGGGGGGGCCGGACCCCCCTTGTGTGCGCCACTGCTATGATTTGTTTACAAATTTAAATGAAATTCTCGGTTTAACCCTTTAACTGGTTTGCCCGTACGCTGTTTGGGTACTGACATTTTCTTCTTTCTATCTTTGGATTTGCTCATATTTTTAATTCTTATAGTGAGATTATTAGTTTTAGCATTTTTAAGAAATGCAGTTTTTGTGTGTGTCCATGGTACTGAAATACTCCTGATCGGGGATTTTTCTTTGGGGGGAAGGCGGGAATTTTCCATTGAAGCCACGAAATTAGATTCTTGGAAAATATTCGATAGAGAACAGGGACTGGTAAGGCGATGTACAATTTGCTGCTTGTGAAGAAATGAAAATGGAAAGATAATACAAAAATGCCGATTTTATCCCTATCCTCATATCAATGTAAGACAAAGTATTACACCATGCTACAAATTGTGTGTGCATGTAACACACAAAATCTTCTAACCGTTTGAAAAAGAAGGTCGAACACGAAACTTTTTTGTAAGAAACTTTAAGATATATGAAACATTCTTCATTGTATGCAAAGTGTACTTATAAAAAGCAAACATTGGGGGTATGTTCCACAATTATAAAATAAAAAAAGAATGAAAACTTTAGAATTGAAAATTAAAATAAAATTGTTCCCCAGTTTTGCATTCTGTGTTATACGTGTATTATGTTTAGTTATATGCAATTAAAAAAAAATGTGCTTTTTTGGGGGGAGGAGGGCATTTTGGATACAAAAAATGGACCACTTAAGGGGTTAAAAATAACTGTATCAACAAAAGTTTTCAACGAGAAGCAGTGCCGCACACAAGCGGGAGTAGGGGGTCCTGGGGGTCCGGACCCCCCAAAGACCTTGATTTTTTTCAGATTGGTTATCATTCTAAGTATATAATACGTAAAATTTAATTAAATATTTGTTATTAATGATTTTTATTAATTAATGCTAATTATTTATTAAATAATTAGATTTTTACTGTATTTTGTTCCAGAAAATCGACAAAATCAAAAATAGCATGATACAAGAATGGTGAACTTTCAACCCTGGACCCCTTGAAAAATTCCTGTGTGCGCTACTGACGAGAAGCATAATACAATGGCGTTAATTGGTTTTATCCAGGTCGCATTGAATCAATACGAAAACTATTGACGATAGATTTATTGGTTTTAAGCCACTAATCATGCGACGAGGAAGACACTACCAATGAAAAAAATCCTTTTTTCCAAACTTCCATATCCCATTATGCGGGAGATTATGAGTGAATGAGTAATAATCAATACATCACACTATAAAGAAACACGAGAACTACTAGTGACAGACCTCGTAATTCTGAACTAAGGTCAAGTGACAAGGACGACACCCTGAGAAGGCACCTCCCTCTCCTAACTTCCACACCACACCAACGGGAGGACTTTGAACATCGACAGATTTAACATGCCCTTCTTTCAGTGACACTAGAACTCATGATACGCCGGCCACGAGTTTGAGACCACAATCACTTTTTATGAACAATATTACAGCTTTTCAGAACATACATTTGGTAAATACTACACATTAAAAAAAGTATAAACACTTGAAATATAACTAAATATTTATTATTGTCGATGGTAGAAAAACACCAAAAGATTGCACAGTTGAAAAATCCCTCTTCCCCTCTCAAAATTCCTTCCAATTTATATTTTTCGAGATAATTACATTGGAGCACACTTAAACGTGAGGAGGGGAGGGGAGCAGAAAACTTTTCAAATTGAAAATCAGAAAATAGAATTTCATTAAATAATCACGAATGAGGTATTGTTGAAAAACGCTATTTACATAATGAAAAAAAAAAAGTAGGAAAATTACTACACATTTTTGAAAAATAAATACTTTAGCGCCATTTTTCTAATATACATTCTAAAAAGAACGTTGCATATTTCATAAGCTCTAATGAGATTATACATAAACATTACAAAATTATCAAAAGGATGGTGGAGGGGAAAATTGAAAGAGAATTTTCAAATAATATTCCCTCTAATTCGCGAAATACAAACATTATTGTAATAAAATTCGCAACATAATGAAAATTTTCCATTAGCAAACAGATTAAAACCTCAAATCTCATTTCCATATCAGTAATTTCAAAAATACCTCTTTTACGTTCAACAAACAATAAATTAATATAGATATATATTTATGATACATTTTAAATATTTTATGATTGAAAAATAGCGAAACACACCATTTTAAGATAATTAGATATACCCAGAGCTATAATTGCTTTTTATTGGTTTGAGCAATGCATTTTCTCAATTACGTGATTCTTTTTCATTTTATTTTTCGATTAGAACTGCTTTAGACGAAATAAACAATGAAATAGATTGACAACTCGCATAATTTTTATCGGCTCGAACGGATTACATAAATTAATCAAACACGAAAAATAATAAATATTTATTAAATTTAAAAGTCTAACCAATGGCATTTTATTTTGAATCCCATTATCCTCAGACAAAAGTGTTTTATAAAATTTAAAGAGTATTTTAATACTAAGGAAAATTATTAAAGTGTATATCTATTTTCTCTTGTAATTTTAAAATACATCGCAAAATTCAGATATAAATTCAAAATCAATTATAGAAAATGTGACAGCCTGCTTCCTCCATACTAACATCGCTAACAAAGAACTATATGTAATAGATTGAATAAATTAATATCTAAATTAAATGGTGTTAAAATTAGTTTATATTTAAAAAATGGTAAGTTAATAGAGGTGTGTGTGTCAGTCAATGCCGCCGGTGCGGGTCCATAGATTTTTATACTTCCGGTTTTACAGCTTTCAGCATATTATTTAAAATTGTACAGAAAACTGAATAGGAATAAAAATAATTTATAACCTAATTAATACAAAAATCATTTAGAATTTAAGTTCATAATTTTTTTTATTGAAAACATTTATTGTCCCTAGTGTGCCACAAAGCATCACACTAACAGAAGTATGAACACATTGCACAAAAGGAGAAAAAAGAAAACTTTACATTTATGAAGGATTTCAAATGTTTACAATGAATTTACAGAAATGGTTAAAAGCACTTCTGGTGGAAATAAGTTGGTAAAAAACTGGAGGCCAAATCATATTAAGGCTGTTTTCGGCAAAAGTACGAGAGCCTGAACTAAACGCGAAGCACATTTTCAGACAGAAAAATGCCTCCATTTTCATGAAAATTTGCAACATTATAACTCATACATCTGTTAACAATATAGTGTTTCTAAAATTTCAAAATAGTCCATGAATATTATTATTTTTTTTAATACGTGAAAGGACAGCTCATTTAACATTATGGTAAAGGACAAAAAACGCGAAATACATTTTATACCAGAAAAAATGGCTTAACTCGGTCAAAAATGTGAAATATGATAAAATATGTTGTTCTCTAAGGGATAGTGAAGCCAGAATATAATATTAATTTTTCATTTCTTTTATATCGAAAAATGTACCTAATTCGGGTCCTATTCTAACATTAACCGAAAACAGCCTTAATGCCCATGACAACCAGTTTTACGATCTTTCTCTGACAAACTTGGAGCACAGAAGAAGCATATGTTCCCCATTTTCCTCGCCACCAATACTACAATCGCAAGAAGATGACGGAATCATATTGTTCAAATAAGTTCAACAAGTTACAATAACTAGTGAGAAATTGAGTTATTTTGTAATTAAATGAAAAAATGATGGCCTAGCAACCTCTTATTAATGGATGGAAAAAAATTTCTTAGTTAAGCTCCCTTTATTTTGAAAGAGAGTTTTTCGTCGCACAAAAAAATGCACAATGTCTATTGGCGACGAACCTCATAATTTGAGTTACGAGGACGAGACCTGAGCTGGCACCTCTTTCTCCTAACTTCCACACTACACCAACGGCAGGACGTTTGAACCTCGATGTATTTTCGTGCATCGGCCCCCTCTGTACGGTGGGTCTTCAACTGTACCAGGCCCGAACTCATGACACGCCAGCCATGTACCCGTTACCTTGACCACTAGGCAACCGCGGGCACTCCCTTTATTTAAAATAACATATTCTTGGTTCTATTCTTTTTCTCACAACTATTATAGTTAAAAAAAATTTATTCTCTCATAATAATGAAATTAAAAATTTATATTGTTCAAATGATACGCAATCACTGTTGCAGAAAATTTTTAAAAAAAATAGAATTATTGTAACTATATTCATCAATCTCTAAATCTTTTAATTATGTCCGTTTCATCTGTCGTCATGAAACATATGCTAAAGTTATCTTAAAGAACTGTTTTAGTTTCAGAATAGCCCCCAAAACAAGGCGTAACTAAACGAATCGGCAAAATTAAAATAGGACAGAAAATATTTTTAAAAATTTACTAAAATAAATAATTAAATGCTTGTTTCTCCCCCCACCTTGCCTTTCTTTAATGTACTAAAAGAAAAAAACCTTACATAAATCATCCCAAATTTCATAAACTAACTTCCCGTTAGAGATTACACAGCAAGCAGCCAATTATAACCAGTACTAATAAGCCCCATTAAAAAGAACGATTTGCACATTTCACGGCCATTTCTCGATTTTTTTTTTTCAAAACTACTTATATCTCTTTTCTCTTTCAACCCTTTCTCTTCTACGAAGACTTAATTTCAACATCCCGACTTCTTTTCTCCGTGATGACGTCATTCTCGTCTTCCAAGTACCACTTTTCAATTATGTTCTCGCCAAGTATTACAATTCAACCTTTATAGCTTCCACCGTTTAATGAAATAAATCAGAGAAGGTGGTGGGCGAAAATAGTTAAAAATAAATAAATAAATACTAATAATAATTAAACTAAATCCCTACATAAGAAAAAGCGGGTAAAGCAATAAACCCAACATGAACGAGTGAAGTATTGACCCTTAAAAACAAGAACAAAAAAGGAGGGAGAAGCCAATGTCACGTGACGGCACAAGCCCCCTTTCCTTTAATTAAATAATTCCGGACACCCCCTTCCCCGGGAACCGCATTTCAAATAGCAATTGGGTTTTTGCCTTCCATCCCAACAGCAAGGCAAAGGCAATACCCGAGAACGTCCAATAAATGCACTCCCAGTTTCCCTGGCTAAATTAAACCATCTAGAAACAATTCCGAGATCAGAAACTAATATATATACTCCTATATTACATTCTACGCCCCCTCCCTCTTGCCTTTTCAGACCCCCTAAACCTTTTCCGAAGAGTCTTTTTCCTTAATATGGCGGGGAGTCGCTGTTATTTGGATATTTCTATTTACTGACGACATGCGACCAGCTGTTTCGCCCGCCTGTCTTTCCTAGCGCTGATCGATTGCCAATAGGCTTGACATCCAGTTATTGCAAGTCCTTCTTCCTTTTCGGGCCTACACCCCCGTGTTCCTATTATATTTTTTTTTTCCTTCCTCCAGACAGGGGTGGAAGGGTAGAACCTGTTTGGGAACGGGTCAGATGAAGGGTAGTCTCGAGAGCTATTAAGTGTCGTCTTTTGAGTGAATTCAAATTTCGCTGCATACATCTTTTCATTTTTTCCCGCATAAGCTAATAATACCTACAGATTTTTCTTTCGCTTTCGTTTTGTTCGTAAAATGAGCTTATAATCTACTTTCTCAATAACGAACCGTTTGACGAACAATCGATGGTTCTCTTTCAGCCATTAATTTAAAAAGGGGAAAACAACAACACAATGCGAATTCTCATCAACTCCGTAAAATTTTCGATTATTTTTTTAGTACACAAAGTTCAGAGGATTTCCCAATGTAATTGGATACTAGTGGTCAGTGGCGCAAAAAGGAATTTTCTGGAAGGGGGGCAGAGTCGGAAGTTCGCCTATTCTCGAATCTTGCTCCAATACACCGCCCAACATATTCTTTTGATTTTGTCGCGATATTCCGGAACAAAAAACAGTAAGAAATAAATTATTGAGTAAATAATTAGTATTAATTAATAAAGTTAATTTTCATCAGAAATAATTAAATTTTACGTACTACGTACACAAGATTATAATCAATCGAAAAAAAGTCAAGGGCTTTGGGGGGGTGTCCTGACCCGGGGATCCAGCCTTATATGCTGGTGGTGGATGACACACCTCTTAACTGTGACATCCAGTGGCGCACACAAGGGAGGGGTCCTGCATTTTCTTCAATTTCTCACAACAATAGGTATGACCAGTGGAGCACACAAGGGGGAAAGGGGTCCTGGGGGTCCGGACCCCCCAGGACCCTTGATTTTTTTTCGATTGATTATAGTAATAAGTATATAGTACGTAAAATTTAATTAGATATTTGTTATTAATGATTAATTTTATTAATTAATGCTAATTATTTATTCAATAATTAGTTTTTTACTGAGTTTTGTTCCCGAAAATCGACAAAATCAAAAGGAGTATGATATAAGATTGGTGAACTTTCAACCCCGGACCCCCTCCCTCCTTGAAAAATTCCTGTGTGCGCTACTGGTGACATCCGTATGGTATTCCAACAAAATACTCCCAAAATATTACCGGGAGGGGGAGAGATAGACTGATTTTTTTATTAATGTCGCACTTCGAAGTTACGTGAGAACAACTGGCAACGAACCTCGCAATTTTGAACCATGTCAAGTGACAAAAATGACACCTGAGAGGTGGAATCCAACTCTTCTAGCTTTCACATCACGCCAAATAATGAGCCTAAACAGATTTAAAGTTACGTCAGCTTCTCTACATTGAGGTCTTTAGTGGTACCAAGACTCGAAACACACAACAGAAGAGATGACTTGGAACACAAAAATAGAAAAATTTTATTTGCGAAAATTATTTAAAAGAAAAATTTTATGTAGTTCTTTCACTCATAGATTTTCGCATATGTCTGTATTTATCTATTTAATTCGTTGAAATGAACGATTCCAACCATTTGACACCCCACTCTCCAAACTACCATACCAAGCCACGCAAGGACTTAGACCACGGCAGATTTTTGTGTATCATCCCCACTACACGATAGGTTTTCAAATCCCCTTCATCGAAATCTTATCCCATACAAAGTAAAAGGAGAAAGAGAATTCGCAAGTATTACCTAAACATGAGTATCAATCATTTTAAAAGTCTCAATTCATCAAATCAAATATTTATTTTATGCCTTTCAAGCTATTATAAATTTGAATCAAGAAACATTTTGAAATTTAAAATTAATAATCCACATTTTAAAGAAAAATAAATGCAATTATCATATGGAGCCATTGAAATGCAATGCTTTCACACATAAGACATTGAATGATACAATAGTCAGATTTGACTTATTTCTGAAGCTAATAATAAATAATTCCTAATTGTGAAAGCATAAAAGAACATTAGTTTCCAGTAAATATTGGGTTGATTTTTAAGTTACGGGTCGAATTGAATAATCAAGATTTGACTTTTACTTCCTGGATAGACATGAACAATACGTACTTATAAAGAACTCTTCTAAATTTAAAGAACGCAGTGTGTGCTATAAACTTAGACATAATATTTGAATGTTTTCCTATCTGAAAATATGTTCCACATTTTGTTACGTTGCATTAGTGACAACGATAAACATGAGATACTACCAGAAGTATAATTATACACCAAGTCATTTTGTAAAAAAAAAGGAAGAAAACTTGTGCTTTAACTTTTAGAACTATTTTTTTGAAAAGCAATAACCACCACTAAATCACACATTCAAGCTAAAAATAATCTACAAATTTAATGTCTGGATACTTAAAACTTAAAATTTAAAACAGAAGAAACTTACTTGAAACAGAAAACTTCAACTGTTACAAATTTGGAACGTTTCATTCCTCAGTCACAAGTAAGTCCAGAAGTTGTTTTTCCCCGCAATTTTGATGAACGTAAGCCACTGAATATTAACACGGTTTTCTTAAAATCGCGTAAGTGGAGATTAATTAATAAGTTTCAGCGGAAAAATGATTGAAAATTGTCTTCCAGAACACGGGATGAATGTTAAAATACAATAACGCTACACCAACACAACATGTTGATTCTTGGGTCAAACCATTATCTGGTCAAAAAAGGTAAGTTGGGGTTTACGATCTCGTTAGTCCATTAATCAATCATCCAATGCATTCACCAGATGCCAACATTCTTAAACTCCCGCTGATGTCGAATGCTTTCAAATTCTAGACTTTTGTCGCTAAATTGGCTTGGTCATTCTCATCCACTTGTCAATTGGAGTAGGTGCGACAAAGGGGACTAACACAACTGCAACATAGCACACTTTAGATGAGAATTGCACCCAGTGGTGCACACTAAGGAGGGGGAGGGGCGAGTCCGGATCACCCCACAGTTCTTGTTTTGATTGATTATAATCCTATGTATAAAGTACGTAAAATTTGATTACCGTAAAATCCGGCATATAACACGCATCTATACTTCCAAGCTATATACATTTTTTTCACTTTTTAAATATAATCGTCGTATAACGCACACTCCTTTTTTTACGTAGTAACCTGGAATGTACGTGAGCAATGCTCTATGTTTTTAAGTCATTTATTCGAGATATTATTCCAAGCTTTAGAAAAAAGTAGAATACTTCTAGAACTACAACCGTTTAAGTTCATAAGGAATGCCGTTTCTTTTAAATAAACATATATTTCGATATATAATGTAGTCTAATTTCTCTTCTGTGCTCATCTCTTTTTTCTTTTATTTCTTAAGGACTACGTTCAGAACCGTGATTTTGCAAAAGCGCATAAATGGATAATTTTCATGATATTTAGTGTCACTTAGATTAGAATACATGTATAAAATTATTTTAAGGACATTTTGACTAAAAATATTTAAATGCAATAATTTGGCAAAAAAAATTTAAATTAGAATAACCCATTTTCAAAATATTCTCCTTTGTGAAAAATGCTTCTATTATAAAAAATATTTTGCCTGCATATACTCAGACCTCTGTACACAGGCTCAACTAGAATTTTGAAATATATAACTTAGAATGGGTTATCCATGTTTTACGACAACAGAGGGGAGAAATTTTAAGAAAAAAACGCCAATAATTATTTCAATGGGTGGTAACTCTGAAAATAATGTGAATTTTACAAAAATTCTATTTGAGCCTCTCTAGAGAGGTCTGAGCTATATACTTGCAAAATATTATTATAATAGAAGCATTTTTCACAAAAGGAGAACATTTTGAAAAAAGATTATTCTCTAAGTTAATTTTTTGCCGAAATATTGTATTTAAATAATTTTTTTTGTCAAAATGTCCTTAAAATAATTTTATACATGTATTCTAATCGAAGTGACACTAAATATCATGAAAATTATCCATTTATGCGCTTTTGCAAAATCACGGTTCCGAACGTAGTCGGATACCTTAAGTTAACATTTTTATACCCGGCGTGTAACGCGCACCCGTGTATTTCGATCTCATTTTTTGTGTTAAAAGTGCGCGTCGGATTTTACGGCAAATATTGGTTATTAATTAATTTTAGCAATTATAATGCTAATTATTTATTCAATAAATTATTTTTTACTGTTTTTTGTTCCCGATAATCGACAAAATCAAAATAATATGTTGGGTGGCGTATTGGGATATGATACGAGAATGGTGAGCTTTCAACCCTGGATCCCCCTCCTTTGAAAAATTCCTGATTGTACCCAAAGGAATAGACAAATTTACGAAAAACTATTAACTTGACAGAAATACTAAAACAGTTATCTATTATTTGCAACAAAGGTTAATTAAACTAAACTATTTTTCAATCATATACTAGTTCACTTCTATACTTTTTAATGGCCATTTGTTTTATAACGCGCCCATGTATGTTTTCCCTCAAAATCATCCTTTTTTTGTATTAAAAATAGTTCCTGCGATTGGTACTTTATTTTGATAATTTATTTTTAATATTTACAACTGAAATACTGTTTTTGAAAATTTTCAAAGAACTGCACTGCAAAGTTTAATTTCTCTCTCTCACTGCTTCATTGATGATTTCATTTCAAATCCCCTATGAATTATTTTTTTTTATTTTATAAAATATGAGTAAAAATTTTATAAAAGCATTATTTTAATTTTTAAATTTCAAGGAGCAATTTATATATAAACAAAACGGGACAAAAAAATGCAAAAACTCAAATGGTTAAGAATATTTTTCAAAAAAATAATTCGTAATAAAATCTTCAGAGTTTCATATTTTCAGAGGGAACTAACTCCCCATGAGCACTATGGTATCTCCCCCTCTTTTGCGACACCTCAGTTACCGAGATCATATTCTTTTCATTAAAGGGACAGTTTTGAATAATTTTCTAAAAAAAAGGGAGATCAAAACCCTTTACAACAAATTAAATAGGGTGGAAATATGGTTTAAATGAAATGTGAAAATTGCAAATGCTTTTAAGCAAAAGTTATCATTAATTAGCACAATTGTAGTTCTATTATGCTAATTAAGAACAAATATGGATTTAATACAGCTCTAAATAATTTTATAAATTACTTAATAAAATCCTGTTTTTAATAATCCCAAAACAACAAAAATAGTCCTAGAGGTACAATTTCCTCTCATGAGCCCAATGATAAATTTTGCGATGTTAGTAACATAACGGTGAAAACTCATGTGACGGCATAGTCATATGATAGCTGCAATACATGTTTCCAACCAATTAGCTCAAAAATTCGTGTGACGTCACAGACACCAAATAATCACTTTACACGCTTCCCTTTTGCTAACATTATTTTTTGTGGAAACTTTTTTTTGAAAAGTACATATTTGTCAACAGTGGCGCACACAGGAATTTTCAGGGGGTCGGGATCGAAAGTTCACCAATCTTGTATCATGTTCTTTTTGATTTTGTCGATTTTCGGGAACAAAACACAGTAAAAACTAATTATTGAATAAATAATTAGCGTTAATTAATAAAAATTTAATTTATTAATAACAAATACTTGATTAAATTTACGTACTATAATACTTAGAATTATAATCAATCGGAAAAATCAAAACTTTGGAGTCTAATCTTAGGACCTTCCCTTGTGTGCGCCACTGTTTGTCAACAATTATCAAGCACATAGGTAAACAAAATGCACCTGATTTTAAAACACATATTGAAACAGCAATACTGAAAAACATTTTGAGAAGAATCTTAATACATTAAACATACTTAGGTGATCATCAAATTGGAAATTTCACCCAAATTTTACAAGTAGAAAAATGGGCTATAAATTCGTGTGACATCATTAGTCGCCTGATAACGATAACCACGTGTTTGTAGCCAAACCGTTCAAAAACTCATGCGATGTCATAGTAACACGATATATGCAATCATGCGTTGTCATGCTAATCGGATCATGTGCTTTGATGTTGACAACTTTTGCTCTTTGCAGAAGCTTATTCATAAGAAATACATATTTGTCAACAACAATAACGTGCATAGGTATACAAAATACACTTGATTTAAAAGTACGTGCATAAAATAAGATATGTCTTTTCGTTAATATTTTCCCCATAACATTTGAACAGTTTTACCCAATTATGAAATTTTATCTTACAAATAGAATCTCTCACAAATGCAAGTCAGTTTAATGTAAGTTTTGATTCGATGGGTAACACGTATTTGTCTTTATCATGTCTTTATCACGAATTTAGCCTATCGGCTCGATTAAAAAAAATTGTTTGCATTACTTTGTTTTATGAAATCCTCATATGATGCCTCTTTGGTTTGTGAACAGTTTATTCATTAAATTTTTGTTTAAATCTAATCTCTCAATTAATGGTATTACTTGAAGTGTGTAAACCAATGTTCAGCAGAGAAAGTTTGGCAAAATTATGCACACACAAACTTACATTGTTCTGTATAATTATTTTTAATGTTAACTTTTTGAGATTCTTTTTAAAAAATACTTTAAATTTTAAGGGGATTTAACATTATATATAATTTTTATTTTTACTAATACATAATAGTTAAAATAAAGTTAACAGACTAGGTCTAACAATAGTATTTGACAATATTACCATTTTAAAGGAATAAAGAGCTAATCGCACAGATTGAATACTTTGTTTCCAGAAATAACAATTAGTGTGTGAATCCAAATACCAGGACTTATCCAAAAAATCCCCTGAAGTTTATCCCACAGGATCAAAACCAATCACGGACAATAAAGACATGAAATGAATCGACTACGGCCATTCCAACAGGCGAAGTATCTTCAATGGACAACGATTCATGATAGCCGATGGCCATTAGGTATGCAAGAGTGGGCGGTGCCGGGGAGGGACGGAGCCAGACGGTCCGGCCTGACAAGCAGTGGACATCGGTGGGTGGCGCAATTGATTGATGAGAATCCTGTGGTTGAATCGCTTCAATGGTTCGTTGATTGTAACGTTTGCATGAAACGACTTAGCAACAGCATGAGCATTCGGCCAAAAGATTGCAACGATCGGGGGGAGATAAGTTCTTTCGGTAAGGTCAACATTTTTACGATCTTTCCGAAAAAGTATATAAAAAATAAAAGTAAATCTCCCCACACAAACACTTAAAGCTATTCAGAAACTAATCGGTTTAAGGACAGTTAAAACCACTTGAATGTTGCTGCTGCTAAATCCTACTGACTTTACAGTTTTGCGAGATTTCCCTAAGTTTTACTGTGTGGTTTTTGAACCGATTCCGAACTTAAGCAAACCTAAACCGGCACGGAAATTTGAATGGATCAATTTTATCGTGACTCTTACTTACATTTAAAAATGCAATGATTCTCGGTTCTCGCGTAAATTGGGAAATCATGGGCTAAAATATGATCACATAACGGCATTTACGTGTTTTCCCATGGAATTCAAAACTGACTTGTACTTGTAAAATTTAGATACAGTTTCAAATCTAATAATCGGGTAAAAATGTTCAAATATAATTACTCTTCAAAAAGGTTTTTAAAATTGAAAATTCTTACATTATACGTGCGCTTTTAAATCGAGTTCATTTTTGTTCATCAATTAACGTTGTTGTTGACAAATATGTGCTTTTATAAAGAGAGTTTCTGTAAAAATAAAATGTTGGCAAGAGTGAAGTGCATGAAAAGATTGGGTGGAAATACCTTATTGTATTTATCACGTGACAATAACGTCACATGAATTTAGTCCATTGGATGAGGCTGCAATATCAGTTTTCTTCCGCAATGACAAGATAGGAATTATTTTTGCTCTGTCGGTATCTTATGAACTACTGAAAATGTAGAAGAATTCAACTAATCAGTCACATTTTCAGATAGCTTTCTTTATCTACTTTTTTAAAAAAAGGATAGATTGTCCAGTAACATTCCTCTGTGTAATCAATAACGGAAATGGTTGCGGTTCAAACGCTTAGTTAATGTAATTTCAATCTCTCGAGTTTATTAAATAACTCGCATTTTAATGTATCTGGCTACGTTCGGAATCGTAATCTCGTAATAGATGATTTTTTTAAATTTTTTTTTAATATTTAGAGTCACTTGAATTATGATGTACATATATAAATTGTTTTACGAATATTATTACAAGAAAAAAATCATTTAAATGCAATTTTGGAGGGAAAAAAATGAAGAAAAAAAGATATTTTCAATACATTCTACTCTTGATTTTATAATAATATTTTGCTATATACACGGCTAAGAATTCTGTACAGACCTGACCAAGGATTTTTGAAAAATTCATATTATTTTCAGAATTGCTATTAATAGCAATTATAACCAGTGCTTTTTGTTAAAATTTCTATTCTTTCTTGATATATTATAAAGTATAAATAAATCCACTTCTAAGTTACATATTTCAAAAATTCTAGTTCAGGCTTTCTAAAGACGTTGCAGCTATGTATAGCAAAATATTATCACAGAAGCATTTTGCAGTAAAAAGAAAATGTTTCGAAAATGTCATTTTTTCTACATTTTTTCCAAAAATTTCGATTTAAATAACTTTTTAGCGTTATAATACTCTTAAAAAATAATTTCATGTGTACATTCTAATTCAAGTGAAGCTAAATATAAAAAAAATATTCATACATACGCTTTTGAAAAATTACGGTTCCGAGAACATAGTCACCAGGGGCATAACTACAGTCGTATCAATAATACGAGGCCTCTAAACTACAAAGGTCCCAACATCTGTAATATTTTGACACTTTCAAATAAGTTCCATTCATGCAATCATTTTTGTTTCCCAAAAAAAGGGCCCTCAAGAAATTTTAATACGGGGCGCACTCAAAACTAGCTACGCCAGGGTCAGTCTCTTTAATTACATTTATATATTCGTCTTACAAACACCTTAAAATTTACACAATTTGTGTTTCTTTATAAAAGTGATTCAAGCTATAAAAAGTTAAAAGTTCAAAAATTAATCGAATTTGCTGATCAGAAAATTCGTCAAAAAATGAAATGCTCTAAAACAGGGGTGGGCAGACTTTTCCAGGGTACGCGCGCGATCTACTTCTAATTTTTTCAAGGTGTTACGGTCACAAGGCGAACACAAAGAGGGAGATACGGTCCGGAACCTCCCCCATAGCCCTTGATTTTTTTTTACCGATTGATTATAATCACATGTATATAGTACATAAAACTTAATAAAGTTTTGTTATTAATAATTTTTATTAATTAATGCTGATTATTTATTTAGTAATTTACTTTTTACTGTTTTTTGTTCCTGACAATCTACAAAATCGAAAGGGAAAAAAAATGTTTGGCTGCATATTGGGGTATGATATGAGAATGGTAGACTTTCGAACCCCCCCCCTTGAAAAATTCTTGTGTGCGCCAATTCCCAGTGTCGTAGATGTGGTGAGGTAGGATAAGGTCTACAATATATTAATAATAAAACGGAATATGTACTTACTTGCAGTAAAAAAAAAAAAACACTTTTAAAACCACGTTTAAAGCACAAAACGTAAAATACAAACATAATAATAACAGCCACAAACATAATATGAAATGATGCATTTATTATCAAATAATTCAAAAACAAATAAATAAAACGTTTTCATCCGATGTTAGTTTTTGTTGTTGTAGTCAGTTAAAAACTCAGTGTGCATACTTCAGCCAATCTTGAATACATTTCCGTATATAATTACTAACTGCTAAAATCTTCAGACGGTCACCCCAAAATGTCTTGGCGGTCGATCGCGATCGACGTAATGCCCACCCCAGCTCTAAAAGCTATCTAACATATTTTACAATAAAAATTCTCTATATTTTAAATTGCGGGATCTTTGAGTTGAAAGGTATATTTTGAACTCTCACAAACAAGAATATTATATTTTTAAATTATAGTACTTGATGGAAATTTCTACTCGACTATTGAAGTACATTTTATTAGACAACAAAAGAGGTCTCGGATATCCTAATAGTTTATCACATTTAGCTCAAAAGAAGAGCATTCATTACAAAAACGGCAAACAATTACATATAAAACGACTAGAGTTAATTTACATAATTCCAACGCTTATTTGATTATTGTGTCACTGTAACAACAAAACAGTTCCGTAAGATTGTTAGTATGAGTGTTTCTCCTCTATTTTTCAAACAAAGTAATGGAGAACAAACAGGTAACAGAAACTGGTTTTTATCACCTAAGAACATACTTGATTATACGACACAAACTGACCTCAAGTACTAAAAAAAATAACTAGTTTCAGAATAATCGAACGTCAAATTCAATTTCTTTTAATCTTCTACTGACCACTAAGTCTTCCAATATTACCCAAATGTCGTATTTTCAGCTTTTGTACATTTCGAACGAAAAAAAGGAACTTTTTGTTTACTAGATGTTCGACTATTTATTTATTATTTTGTCATTTGATTTTTCTTCCAGTTTGAGCGTGAATGCATGTATGTGCACATTTCCTTTTAAGGAAAACACTTAAGCTCTTTCTCCCTCCTATCCCCCAAAGTCGAAGAACAGCAAAGATTTTTATATAAAAACAAAAAAGAAAAAGAAATCTTCCCAAGTCTTAACAGCCGTTGCTCTCGCTGATGCCATTTTGAAGAAGCCTAAAAATGTATTTCCAAGTGGCGCTCCATTTTAAAACTTCGGCAGGAAGAATATTCTTTAACTGCTACTTTAACTCAAAAGACAGCAGCGCCACTCGTGTTGTTTTTCGGAAACAGTTTTTTTTCTATTCCGATGCCATTCTTTTTTCATTATTTTATTATATCGTCTGCTTTTAACGGCGGGCGATGAAAGAGAACGCCAAAAAGGAAACAAAGAACAAAAAATGGCGGCCGCAGTAAAACTAAAAACACGGACCGGGGAATAGACAAACAGTTTTTAAAAGTCCTGCCTGAGTTTGGGTAAGTGCAATTGAAGTGCAAAAATGGGCTTTTAATATTTTACGTATAAATCTCCATCAAGCTTTTATTTCTTAAAGCTCGAAAAGGTTCCGCAAAAAGGGCAAAAGCATTTTTTATAATACTCTTTTTCTTCCCCTCACTTAACGAACTGATGTCTCGTAACAAGATAATTGCTTCAAAAAAGGAGAAAAAATTATGTTTAATGATGTCACAACTAGAAGGATAAAAAAAAATGTCGCTTTGATGAGAGAAGAGTATTTTTTTTTCCACAGATTAAATTTTAATCGTAAATTATGTGTGTCAGGATCTTTTTCTTTTCTTTTTTATTTCTCCCCTTTTTCTCCCTTTTCTTCATTCTCGTTCTGATATTGTCAAGTTTTCTCAACATTCGCCGTCAGAGATGATTTAGAAATTGGATTTAGAGTCTTTAATGTCAACTTTAAGTAAAAAACGAATTCAACTAGCTTTTATTTCCCTTCAACCCCCCACTTCACCCTCTCTTTAAAAGTAATCGCGTGAAACATTTTAAGTCTTTTTGACAAAACGAGATAAAAAGGCCGTGACAATTTAAAAACGATTTGAACTGATCTAGATTAAACGATATATTTGGGGATCATTTAAAACTCCTTGACATCTAATTTAGTTCAATTTTGATTTCTTGACGTAGATCATTCTGGGTCAAAAATACTTTTTAAGAGGCTCTTTTATCGACTTATTTATACGTTTCTCTAAAAAGAGATTTCTGTGATTATTTTTTCAAAATCTGTATGAAGAGAAGCTAATTTTAATACTTGAGTTTAATATGCTAAGCATGTAAAGAACTCTGTAGCATATTATGAAATAATAGTTTAATATTTTTAAAAAATTTTCAAGTGTAATTAAAAAAATTTTAAAAAATGTTCCTACTAGTTAATATATCGTTACATTAAATAGAGCTGCATAACAGAAAGTGTATTTTATTTCTATCTGGTGTCAAAATAATCCCCTTCAAAAGGGAAAAAATAATTTATCAATAAAAATTTGTATTTAAAGTAAAATCTGGCGTACCAATACTTTCAATCTGCATTTTTTAATTTTTAGGTATATTCGCCGTATAATGCGCATCCCTATTTTTATGAAAAAACAGAAATGTGCGTGTACAATGCTAGTACGTTTTTAAGCCATTTATTCGAGGTACTATCCCAGGATTTTGACCAAATAGTATACTTTTAGAATCAGAATCTTTTTTTTTTTTTTTGAATTTCATTAGATATGTCGTTTCTTTCATATAAACAGTATTCCGATCTATGTAGAAGTCTCATTTTGCTTATGCTCATTTCTCTTTTTTTAATTATTATTTTTGAAGCTATCATTTCAACCCGGCATATAACGCGCACCCGTCTATTTCGATCTCCTTTTTTGTGTTCAAAGTGAAGCGTTATACGCCGGAATTTAAGGTAATTATGATATATATACCGTTTATCATACCATATACTAAAAATTTGAACATTGCCCCATTTTCCATTTTTAAATGCATAGAATTAGATATCAATGTGGAATTTAAGTGTTCATTAACGACGAAGCATGGAGAATGTAACTCGCAAAAAAATTATTATTATAAACAAGAATGAAATACTTTAATATATGTTGCCCCACATGCTTAATAAGGTTGGAAAACCATAAATGAAACATCTCTAACTCTCCCTTCTTTCTATTCCCTCTCGCGCTATCTATCCCGCACTCTCTCTCTCTTCTCCTATCCCTCTCTCTCTTTCTCTCTATCCCTCACTCTCTATCCCCTCCCTCTCTCTATCCCTCCCTCTCTGTCTATCCCTCACTCTATCTCTCTTTATCTCTCACTCTCTTTCTCTATCTCTCTCTCTTTCTCTATCCCTCACTCTCTCTATCCTCACTCTCTCTCTCTCTCCCTCACTCTCTATACACACACATTTGTCTCGGAGAGCAGCCTCTCGGTTCTCACCCATGTCAAAATTTCTTCCAACATCCCGTCCAGAAGAGAATTCTAAGCCACGCCTCCTGGATCTCCTCGCCTCAGCCAATCACCTACATGCCACTCCGCAGACAGTGAAATTCCACTTCACGCCGTCTCCTTCATCAAGCGCCTTCCTGATATGCTTTCGCACTCTAGATACCCACAGATAAACTGCCATAAACACACATTTGTATGTGTGCATGCATGTGCAGAGAGCAGAGACCTGCCCCTTTAAAAAGCATTATCTTAATTTTATTACCAAAAACATTGGGAGGTGTACTGTGGACATCCCTACTTTTGGTCTACTTCAACATTCGAATTTACATCGCGACAACAGCAACAGATCATCATTTTCAGATTGATTTGATTCAAGAGTAAAATGTATGGCTCCATAACTTTCGAAATGACGAATTAATTTATTTCATATGACGCATTTAAATAACGATAAATTTGAAATGTTATTTAGTCTTCTTAGATATTACCGCACAACATCGCAATTCAAATGTGAACTTATTTAAGCATTCTAAACAAAGTGTTCGCCTTTTGATGTTACAAACTGTGGCGGTACATCAACAGCAGGTGTGGGAGGGTTCTGGTAAAGATGAGTCATTTTTCAATCTGAACAATTGTATTGCCTATATCACTTAATAGACACAATCAACTTAACTGAGAATGCACTTAAATCACTAAACCCGAGGAGCAATCAAATCACCGGCCGCTAACACTATGCTTTCGTCTATCTCACTTTCCAACTATCATCCCGCCTATTCTACGACTAACACTTAAACAGAAGCTCTAATTTACATAAAACCCAGTCCTACCAACGGAAAGCGGTTTTCAACTGAAATCACAGTTAAAAAGAGTATTTTACCCAAGAGGATTGATTAGTAGAATTGCGAATAGACCCGTTACAAAACAGAACTTATGAAAATTAATTAAAAATATACTAATGAAATTCAGACACATGAAAAAAAGACCCCATTAAGAAATTATATTGCATTCTAAAACATAAAATCGTTCATTAATTACCTTTTTTATCCATGTCAGTTCCCAGATAAAAAAAAAAATATAGTGTTGTGCGTGCGCGTGAATAAAAAATATAAAATATATCTAAAAACATTTAAGAATAAATAATAAAAACAAACTATAAAATCGAAAAAGGAACCCAGTGAGACAAAAAGTAACTTCGGACTTAGGTTCGAAGAAGTGGAGTTAAACTAGTTTGATGGTACCAACCTTTCCCCTTTGCGACTCGATAGATTAAAAAACCAAAACCGAACAGAATATAGACAAAAACATATCTAAATAGAAATTACATATATGTGTGCGTATAATCTTCTAGTATTTATGAAGAAAAAGGATAATAAAATTTATTAAAAAGAAATATTTAACGTTTAAAAAATGTAAAGATTTCATTTTAAGGAAATGTAAGCAACCAATTTTATACTAATAAATAAATAAATATAACTCTACACAAGAAAAAAGAAATGCGCAAAACAGTGAATAAACCGTTCTATTCTAAATAATTTAAATCAAAATATGAGAATTGTAGGAGTTATTTTTTAATCTGAAAACAAATTTCCAGTTTGCGTCGTATTCTCTAACAATCCTAAACTCCAAAACATGTAAATTTATACCAGACAATTCGAATATTTTATTTAACAATAGAATATTCCAACAGATATCTCCGCATAAAAAAAGCTGCCAACGAACATCAAAAACAGAAAATCTTCGAACATCATCTTCGAAAACGAATTCCCACATTCGAAGCTGCGATCTTAAACAAATAAAACGAAAAAGGCAATAATAAAATGAAGAGCTATCCTCTCCAATACCTGTTGATGTGATTCGCAGAACGCACGCTTCAACGAACCAAACGATATTTCCGTGTCGGAATATTTGATTGCGCACGTGATTCGCTTTTTATTTGTCACGTTTTTATTGGTCTATTAAGAGCGACGAATCGCAAACAAATAAGCAGACAAAACATCTGCTTGAAAATAATCAGAAATATTTTTTTAATTATTTAGAGAGTCATTCAAGCGAAACGACTATGTTGAATTCCACAAAATTATTCACCTGCGAAATGGAAAGCAAATATTTATATACTATTTTTATAAACATTCCATTTCAAGTTCAGCGTTTTAACTAATTAAATTATTATAGACGAAAGTGGCAACAGTAACGCAATGGTTGACGTTGTGTTGAGTCGCGGATTCGAGTCCTGATGCCACTGAAAAACCGCCGTGTAGAGGAGCTGATTCGAGTTAAAACTGTCATAATTTTAAATCCTTCTGTTGCCATGGTGTGGAACAAGGGTTGGCAACCTTTTAGCTGTCGCATGTCAAACCGATCTATCAATATGATTCAGGGTTCCACACAGTAGAACATTTTTAAACAATTCGATTCCCGCGATAATAAATGCAGAATTAGAGAATAGAGAGGTCAATAATATAGATTTACAGTTTTATTAAATATTAATTCTGCCTCATTTTAAGATATTTCTTAACATAAAAATAAACAGCTTAAAATATATAACTATTTTTTTCAACAAAAATTTAAAAAATGAAAATTGTGCATACCGTATTCACTCGAATCTAAGCCGGACTCTTTTTTTTTTCCCAATGTTAATGCTACTGAAAATAGGGTGCGGCTAAGAGTCGTAGAAAAAAAATTCCTTGGATGGGGCAATTAGAGCAATTACAGGTTTATGTATATAATTAAAAGTTTTCAATACATGTAAAATAAATAACTCTTCACTTCTTATCAGTAAACATTTTAAATTTATTTTAGTTTCGTAAAATTGGATATCGATAAAAACCATTTTACACAATTTTTCATTTTTCGCAAAAGCCTGTTGAGAATTAGGGGTGCGGCTTAGAACCGAGTAAATACAGTATAGATATTTTTAAGCCAATCTTATTAAAATAAGAAATAGACCACATAAAATAGAAGATTTCTCTTTATTATATAGTGAAACAAAAAGATAAATTAAAATTTTAATGCTTGAGCCCAGTGCACACCGCTGTACTTTCAATATTGCAAAATCAGGGATACAATTTGTGACTTCCAATTTGACACGATTTTGAGCACTGAATTGTTCTTTATGGACTCGAAATACTTTGAAAAAGAAAAGCCCCTTAAATATGTAGAACTATAAGCGAAAAGCAGAGTCCATGCATGTTTTTCTCTTCAAACAATTAAATCTCTCCAGCAATGACATTCAATAATTTACAAAACAGCTGTAAATTTATTGCTAGAGTTATGTTCCAGATTTTTTTCAGAATTCCTTAAATGTAAAATTCTGAAGATATTTGTCAAGAAGATCCATTACAAATTTATCAACAATTAATGAACATGTTAATAGTTCCAGAGTCTGTGGAAATGAGTTTCGAATCCTATTCCTTTTAAAATATGTGTTATTTTACCTTAATATTCAGTGTACATTTATTTTATTACCCTGTTAATTTATGAATATAATAATTTATTCTATTATTTTCGGTTTATATTCTATATATAATACCCTATTATTTTTGGATTGTATATATCTACCCAGTGGCATAACATAGAATATTACGGCCCCTGTAAAGTCAGGATCTAGGCCCCAAGCTGGATCTTATAAAGGATTGCAAAGCTATAACATAACACAGGCTTTGGGCCCTCTAGACTCCTGCCCTTCCCCCTCCGCGATGCGAGGGTGTACGTTACGCCACTGTACCTACCCTAAAATTTTCGAACAGTGGAACAGAAACTGAAGTGAAGCGACGACAAAAAATTGGTAAAATCGTAAATATATGTTACACAGTATTAAAAAAAGTATATACGATATTTAACTAAGTTGCGTGTTGCATTTTTAGTCTTGTAATAACTTTCACAAGAAGTGGCGGGAATCAAGAGTTTTGCATATTATTGACGGAAGAGACTTTAAATACCCATTATTCCTTTTACTATCCTATTACGCGATATAACACACCCAACACACCCACATTTATAATACATACGTATCCATCAAAAATACATTTAAGTATAAAACAAATTTTTTAGTATAATTCATCATAAATATCAATTCTCACTGAATAAAACGCTAGAAAATTATTTCAGTTCCTCTGTAATTAATTTTTAACGCATCTAATATTTATAGGAGCGCATGGGGCGACCTTCCAATCCAACCGCAAATCCAAAGGGCGCGCCTCAAAAACCTGTCTAGAACGAACATCGTTGATGATATATCTAATGCACTCATTGCATTAATACTGTATTAAAAAAATGTGTCAATTGTTTTATTTACTTGACATTATAACACGGAGCATAATAAAATGCGAATACATCTAACATGTTAAAACTCAGATTTATAAATCAAAAATTAGAAATTGTCATTTCTTTTGTTGCAAACCTTCTTTTCACTCTTCCAAATAGGCCACGCCCAACATTTTATGCCCTTTCGATAATTGGCTTTTCTACTGCAGGCTCTTTTAGAAAGAGTAATTTAATTTTTGAATTACACATACATCTCTATAACCCAAACCCTACTTCACATTTCTGTCTTTCGTTTCCATTTCCTTTTATGTATTCTTTAAAGATGTTTTCGCCAAATAGTAAGGAATAGGACGCGTATCCATTTTATTTTTAAAAACACGTTCTATATTTCATCCTCCCACCGTAATACATATATTTTGCTATTCATAACTAGAATATTAGAATTTTTTTTTAATTTTAAAATGCGACTTTTAAGGGTATTATTTGCCTTTATCAAAATGAAAAATTGCATTTATAGAATATTTTGTAATATTAAACACTAAACTCGGTAACGCCTACTGTGCCCATCTCAGCTTTCGTGACCTTGGGCACTGAGGTGCATGAGCAGATGTTCCGGCAAGTGGTCAGTCTGATGCTAAACCCCCAGTGTTTAGTTCTCAAGCAAGCTTGGTCTAATTCAGTGCTCCGCAAGCTTTTTATCACTGCGGACTGGTCAACGTTTGATAATTTTACCGCGGCCCGCTGAGGGTGGGACATGTTGATTGTTTATATTTTAGATTGTTTTGATTTAACAATTTTAATTTAGTTACATTCAAATATGCCTTCAGAATAAAATATAGTTACACCAAAAATGAATCAAAAGTGATTTAACGTGGAACATAAAGTGATTTCCGTGGAAAGTTGCGCAAACCCGAGAGAAATGCACCACTTTAAATAAAATGGCAATAGTTCAAAGTTCTTTAGGCGGCCCGGCACCATTTGATCCATGAATCGGTACCGGTTAACGGACCGGGGATTGCGGATCACTGGTCTGATTTATCCACCTACTGAAGGGATGAAAAGCAATATTGTACACTACTATGTATATAATTTTAATAATTTAATTTTTTAAGATTAATAAATACATGTGTGGCACCTTAAATGGTAAGAACGTTATTTATCTTGTAAAGTTTTGTTTGAAGAGAGTGGCAACACAATAAAGCTGTTGGAAAGAAACCGAAATGAGATGTAACGATGTGAACAAATTGAAAGTTGCAGAGGTTTTGTAGTAATTAGTTGTTATATATGTAAATAAACGTTAGATGCCTTAGAAAACTTCTTACTCTCAATTTATGAGAGCCTCTCGTTAAATCAATAAAACAATCATGGATCTAAGAAACCTACAGCATGTTTTACATCATCATAGATTTATTTATAATTACATTAACTTGCAGGATAGAATACAACATTTATGTCTGAGAATGTGTTTTGAATTAAGGTTCTTTATCATTACAATAGGTTTGATCTGATCTTTTAATAATGTCGCCTTTTAAATCTACAGGAGAGCTATTGACTTCGCAATGCTGAACCTCGGTCAAATGACAAGGACGACACTTGAGCTTTCTAAATTTCCACACCAAACCAACAGGAACTTTGCCATGATAAATTTAACATGCATTAGCACTTTCTGACAGTAGTTCTTCAGTGGTAACAGGACAACACCTTAAGTGTCGCCGGAGTATTAATCCGTCCCACTCAACCAATGCGTTAAGTGTCCCGAACCTACATATACAAGTCTTTCCGCAATATATATATGATTTTTTTCTTTGTGATGGTTTCAGTAAAAAATTTCCGAAGGCTTTAGAATGCATAAAATGATATCGAAAGCGTTTGTGAAGGATTTACTTATTTCAGAGAAAATTTGCTTATTTGTGCCTTTCCTTCCCCTCCTCATACGCCCGCCTATGTGAAAAACCTTGGCACTGGGGAGTGAATCCCGTAACTTTTAATCGGCAGCTAAGGGGTTGACCACAGAGATACCGTGGCCACTCCATTACATTAAGAAAAACAACCTTAAGCTATTTTCGTTCAATATTACAGAGCGGGAACTCTTAATATTTGTTATATGTATTTAAAAAAATTGCATTTTATTATACTATTCACTTTTACTGAATCGATTCATTTTTATTTGAGTAAAAATAGTTATGTTGCATGAAAATGATTCTTAACTTCCCATAACATACAGGGGATTTTTTTTTTTTTTTTTGTAGAATACGTAATACGTTTAAGGACGCAAAATACGATAAATATATGTTTTTTACCCATAGAGTTATACTAACATAGATATATATTTCACACTGAAAATGTTCCCAGTTTGGAGCAATCTTTGACGTTACATAAAGATAGCCTTAAATCGCTGGTTAAATTGTGTTTCCTACAAATGCATTCGAAATGACAAGGCAAATCAAGTTGCAACAGCTCTTCATAACAAACAATCATACTAATATTTAGAGCAAACACTCACCGCGTAGAAAAAAACTCAAGTGATATTTTCTTATGCCTAGTTGTTTAGAAAAGGAAGGTAGGAAGGCTGTTTACGTGGAAAACCTGTTCTCAAAAAGAAGTTGTTCGTTTCTTTCATTTTTTTTCTGTACTTTAACTTGTAGCCAAACATGAAACTCATTTCAACAATCGTTTTCTGAAAGCCGACTAACACAGTTACTTAAAATTAGCACCAATTGAACGCAGTTTTCCTGATTGATTTGACATGGGACAGTTGTAAACACAGAACATTGGAATAACACCTATATTAGCAGCACAAATATAGATTTAGCTTTTTTAAAGAAGCTTCTAGGGATTGCAATAGTGGGATACCGAATACCGTTATTTTGAGCCATTTGTACAATTTCATAATACCGGTATTCACAAGTTTATATACCGTTTTTTTCGCGCGGTATTTACAAGACATTTTTCATATTGTCTCCACTATATGTTCAGAGATCGCCAACATAGCAAAATACAATACGCTTTTGTTTTTATGTCTCCCTAATGGGCAAAATTAATTAGCCTGTGAATATAAAGTTGCATCGTACAATCAAGAGCAGTGATAAAATTTGGGAATTATCCAAGGAGGCGGGCCAAAACTATCCTATTACAGCTCAGAGCGATACTGCACACACACAGGATTCGTAGTCTGATCTATTCGTATCTGTGAAAACAAGGTTGTAGTTGCGAGGAAAGTGCGTAATATTTCGATATTTTTTAATTGGTGAGTTTGTTATTTACATTGTACTTGCATATCATACAGTACAATTGATGCATTACGCTTTTAACATCACATTTCAAAAATTTGTAATAGTACCACAGACTGAATAGTGATATTCACTTTCTTGTGATTTAACTAAATAAGATGTTCCTTTACTTTTGTGATTCTTTATATACTGTTATGATTTATAAGTTACAAATTATTTTTTGTGATACTTACACTCTCTAATAAAACTGGCAAATAAAACAAAGAAACAGAGAGATGTGTTTTCTTTCTTTTACTAAAATTTCTACTACCGGTATTAAAACCGATATCCCGGTATTAAGATCTAAAAAATACCGAATACTGGTATTGAACTTTTGGTCCGATATTCTGCAACGCCTAGACGCTTATATAAAGTTTCTGGTATACAAATGTTAACAGTTGTCTATGATACAAAACATATTTAATTTCAACACTCCGGAATGAAATATTTAAATTTCAAAGATCCGCCCTTCTGATGCACTAATGGTTACAGACTTTTTGTTGTGAGGTGGGGAGGCTATATTTTAAAAAACACGTAGAAGAAAGCGCCAAGGCGTTACTTTTATATTAAAGATTTAAAAGATGCTGGTCTTTGGGGGAGGAAAGAGAACGTGAACCCCCAAACACCACCCTTGCGTTTGGGGGTTTGCCACCATTGTGATGCACATGCATCTACAATTATAAATGCGCGTGATCCCTACCACTACGCCCTCCTTTGTGAGAATAACCTCTCACAATCCTTTAACCCCTCTTTAACCCTTTATCTACCGACGGTACTTATAAGTACCACACTTACTTTAAAATTACATAGAATAACCATTTTTACGAATACTCTGACGATACTTAGCAGGAATATTCTTTGAAATCCACTCTTTAAGATATAGGGCAGCATGGGTTCTATGATGAGTGTTTTAGCGGGGAAGGTGAATAGTTTTATAGCAGAAATTGCGTTTTCGGCGGATTGCGAAGATTAGTCATTTTTGTTTCGAAAAAATAGTTAATGTCAAAAGATAAGTACCTTATTTATTTTGTATGTTAATGAAGTCCTTAGAAAATGATTTGACTATTTATTTTAAATGAACAGTGTATATAATTAATTTTATAGCTGAATATCTTTGATTAATTAATTAGCTCTAACGGATTAAATTTCCCAAAGTTGAGTATTTTGTTTATGTACATCCCTCAATTTTCAATGCAGTGATTCAAAAACAATATTGCATGAAAAAAACTGCAGCAAATAATAATGAGTAGATAAAGGGTTAAAGACTGAATGATTGCATAAATTAATGTACGAGTTCACTGCAAACAAACAATTAAGTAAAAGATTTAACCTTAAAAAACAGCCAATCAATTAATATTTAGGCAAAATTAAATTTAAAGAATAGGTTCTACATTACCATGTTCAAAACAAAACTACACTGTCACGCAATTTCGCTTCTAAATAAACGTTAAAATGCAGAATTCGAACCATCAAATTTTTGAAAAACAGTATTACCTTCATTACATGAAAATCGTGACTTGCTGGGAAGGAAATTTTTTTATATAAACGTGTCAAAAACAACATTCTTATGTAACCGTTTAAACTATTTAAACAACAACAATCATCATTTCTGCAATTTCTAAGTTTAATGGCGTTTTTATTTATCCAATTTTAGAGCGATATACACGTTTCAGCTGAAAGAAAACCTCAAAATAATTTCATTTAATGAGTTTTCAAATAAAGATGAGGGAGGGGGAATTTGCCTTCATCATTTGTTTTAAGGGCTTTTTATTAAGTTTGATGATAAAACAAACTTGTCTAATTTTTAGAAAAGGTAAAAAAGAAAAAAACCTGTGCGGAGGGGGAAAAAAACCTGTATAAATTTTCTACGTGTTATAAAAATACTTCATGTGATATTTTAAGATTCGATTTTTCAAAACGTAGATTCCATTGAAAACGTTCCAAGACCTCTTCTACTTTGTTGATTTAAGTTTTACTTTTATCTCTAAGTTGAGACCCGAAATGATGATTTTGAAAAAAAATTATTTATTTAATATTTTTATGTTTTGTGTCGGTTACATTAGAATATATAAAATTGATTAGTTATTATTAAAATAAAAAAGAAACGAGTCTTACAATACAGTCGCATATGATGTGTAACATCTGACATGTTATCGTGGTACATACGCAATACTAACTTTTTTTTCCTGAAAAAAATATGAAAAAAAAATCGGGTATGATTGGAAATAATTCTCTATCGAATAATTATATCTTTAATGAAAATTGTATTTAATTAACAAAAGGAGTAATGTGCAATATTTTATCAAAAATAATTATTCTTGTTCAATTTGGGGAAGAGCGGAGACAATAGACTTATGATAACTAAAATGTGACACATATATTTGTGATTTCCAAAGTATTTAAAAACCGTTGAAAAACAGCGTCAATAACAGTACCACTGTTAGCAGTCGAAACATTTTGATTTGTGTTCATTTTGAGCTTGAGTTCATCATTCATAAAAGCTATGAGCGGCTCAGCTCTTTTGGCAGACTGAAGTTGAAGTTAAAATCACCACTCAAAATCAAGGGAAGCGAGTGGTAATTTTTTTAAAAGAGCAGAACCACCTTCGTTATATGGTAAAAGTACAAAATGCAGGAAATCTTTAAATTTTTTTAACCGCTTGATTCGAAGAAATGTATACGACCACCGAAATCACTGTCCATTTTCAAATAAGCATTCTGCCGCACTTATGTCCCCAATATCGTGACTAACGGATTTAGAGTCAAGCACTCGAGTGCTTGATGGCTACTAGAGTTGGACCCCCATGCGAGGGTAGCGAAAAGACACAGCCACGCACTCTCATTGGTCAAATCAAGTAGCTCGCGCTAACGTCACATACTCTGTTACACACGTCCGTCCCTTTTCACGGAATCACTCCCATAAATATCCAGCAACCGAGAGGAAAGATGTTACACATCAAAAAGATACTTAAATGTAATTTTTTGGCAACAAAATAAAAACAGAATGACATTAATGAAAAATGCATCTAAAATAATACTCTTATTATGCTAGGACTTCTACTCTAGGGTTGAACTAGGATTTTTGAAAAATTCGCAATATTTTCATTTATTATCAAATGAAATAATACAACGGGTCGTTTATGTTACAATTTCTCCACATTCTGATATAATAAAATAAGAACTAATTCATTTTTAAATTATGTATTTCAAAAACCCTGATACAGGATAGGTATAGAAGTTTTAGCAAAATATTACTTTAGAAGTATTTTTCATAAAAAACAGAATATTTTGAAAATGTTTTTTCCTTCATTTTTTGAGAAAAATTGCAACTAAATAATTTTTTCTTATAATAAGATTCTTAAAACAATTTTACGTGTATATTCTACATTCACAGTTAACTCATTTGTGTGCTTTTTCAAAATCACTGTTCTAAACGTGTGATGTGGTGTAGTACGTCATCTTAATTCAGTATTATAAGATAATAAAAGACTGTTGTGCGAGCATGTTTGAATCTAAACGTGCCTTGACGTTCTAGTATGGCAAGGTATGAAAGTTACGAGAGTGAGTACACCTGCTTTAGTGCTACCCTCGTCACTTGGTCATTGTTCAAAATTATAAAATCTGTTATCAGTAGCGCGCACAGGAATTTTTCAAGGGGGGAGGGGTCCGGGGTTGAAGGTTCACTATTCTTGTATCATGCTATTTTTGACTTTGTCGATTTTCAGGAACAAAACACAGTAAAAAACTAACTATTGAATAAATAATTAGCATTAATTAATAAAATTAATCATTAATAACAAATATTTAATTAAATTTTACGTATTATATAAGAATTATAACCAATCGGGAAAAAATCAAGGGCTTTGGGGGCGACCCCTTGTGTGCGCCAATGTCTGTCATCAATAGGTTTTTTTGTAGCTTGAAAGTACCATCAAGTTAAATTAATAGGCTCAATTCATATGACGTCATAGTCACATGATAATGATAACCACGTGTTTTTAACAAATCAGTTCAAAAATTCACGTGACGTCATAGTCACGCGATAAAAGCAATCATGTGTTTTCAGCTAATCAGTTTATGCGTTTTGTTGTCGCCAACATTCGCTCTTTGCAGAAGCTTTCTCTTAAATACAAATTTGTCAGCAATAATGCACTTATGTAGGCAAAATGCATTTTATTTAAAAGTACATTCGTAAAATAAGTTTTTTTTTTTTAATTTTAAAATATTATGAAGAAATTTACTTTTTTTATAACATCTGAACATTTTTACCCAGACATAAAATTTGAAATTTTACCCAAGTTATACAAATAGAACAAGTGCAATTAGTTTAATGTTCGTTTCGAATTCAATGGAGAACACATGCTTGTCCTTATCATATGACTGTCATCAATATTGAGTCTATTATTCATAATTACGGAAAGGAAATATTACGTATATATAAAGAAAAAAATATGAAAAAAAAAATTAATGCTTCCTACTAACTCAAAACTTATCCTTAAAACCTTTTAATTCAAAAATATACATAAAAAGATATATAACAATCTGTGGCCGAGGTAGCCTAGTGGTTATAGTTACGAACTCGTAGCCGTCTGTCGCGGTTTCGAGTCCTGGTGCCCCAGAAGACTCGCCCTGCAGAGGGGGCCAAGGCAAGTTAAATCTCTCAAGGCTCAAATCCTCCCGATGGCGTGGTGTAGTAGTTTGAAGAGGGGAGCGCTGCCAGCTCAAGTATCGACCTCGTCACTTGGGACGGAGGTTAAAAATTACGAAATCCGTCGGTAATAGCCCTCGTGTTCCTTTATTGTGCAACGTTAATAAACACTTACTCTAAAGCAGGGGTACTCAACCTTTTTTTCTGCCGGGCCGCATACATTTGTTACTTATTTTACGCGGGCCGAAACATGAAAATAAAAGGGGGAGGGAAAATTGCTTTTAGATCAAGATAACATTGGAAATTTAAAATGTGGAAAATTGATCAAAATATTATAAGTTCTGTTTTGCATTTTTCAATTATTATTTTTAACATTTTATATTTTTGTCGCTAATACTAAATCAGAAGCAAAACTCTTTATAGAATGTCTTTGTTTCCGCTGTGATATTATCCCTGACAAAACACTTTGTTGCCGTTGTAAAGATTATTCAAGAAAGCCTAATTATCACCCCTGGAAAGAAATCTTCGAAGAAAAGTGTCATTGAATGTGTGATTCCAGTTTATTGGTATTTTTTAAACACAACACTTTCCGTGACAAATCAAACAATTACTGACCCATGTTTGTTTTCGTAACAAAATAGTCTACCTCCCAATCGTCTTGAAACGATATATTTTCTTCGAATAGTTTTCGCTTGCAAGATATGAAATATAGTTAAAAATTAGTTCTACCCGCAAAATGGTCGATACTCCACTGTTATCTGTTATCACTAACTGTAACCGTTCCAAATAGAAAAAGAATATCAATTCGTACCAGTACGACACTGACAGCAAAAAGCAAAATTGATATAATTGATTTCTTGACGGAGAATTTCCGACCAAATTTTTAATACAATGTTCGTAAATAAGTGAATTTCTCAGAGCAATGGGCCATGACCGGGCCACTTAAAGAGACTCTGTGGCCCGCATGCGGCCCGCAGGTTGAGTATCGCTGCTCTAAAGGGTCTAAAGAAGCATCCTGTTCATTTTGAAAAAATATAAACGAACTACTACATAAACGTAAGGATTTCTTATAGACACACAGAATTCGAGCATTTTGACCAAATGTATTTTGTGATGTTCACTTATAATAAAGACTCATCTTTTACGAACACAGTGATACCGTTGAAAAAAAGAAAATTTATTAACGACACACATTTTCTTGTAGTCTAGAGTAAAAACTAAAACCACTTTTTTTTATATAATCCAAACTTCATGAAGTTCTAATGTATAAATAAGATATTGTATAAACTTCCATGCATGATTTTCCAGCGAGACAATTTTTTGGGGGAAAAAAAGAACACGGATCAAGTTTCTGAAAAGAGGATTTTTATCATTCCACTCAAAAATGGAAAACACGCAAATAATACTATCGAAAAAAAAGTTGAGGAAAGAATATTCGTTCGTAGCTAATGCATTATACATTTCGGAATTAAAAAGAGAATTGTATTCGATTCTAAAAATAACACAAAAAGACATGGAAACTGAGATAAGAGAAAATTTAAAATTCACAAAGGGAAAGCAGCTAAGTTATATAAAATCTCCGGTATTTTTATAATATTTTTGTATTTAATATGAATTAATGTTAGTTGAACACTTCTTTTTGAATGATTAAGGTTTTTGTTTTTAATTAATTTTTTATTTTTTCAGATTTTTATTAAATTAGTAGGAAATAAATAAACAGAGTTGGAAACGTAGTGAAACAATCGACAAAAACCAGAATAAGGAGCTTGTGGTTGTCACGTCCGGGTCACCAAATGTCGTAGTATCGGATGGACCCAGCACCCGCGATGCTCGGTTCCGTAGCCAAGTAACATAACCACTAGACAAAAGTGATCGCCTCTGTCCGGAGGCAATTACTGGCTTATTAAGATACCGCTACAAACTCGTTGGAAAAAAACTAAAGACAACCATGTCATGTATATAAATACACTTCCTCATTTTTTTTTCACCAAGACTTTATGCCTGCATTTTCCAATAATGACAGTAATTTTCAAAAATATATTACAGCAAAAAACCTATATTCAAGGACGTATATTTCATCAAAAATTGACTTGAAGCAAAGATTTTCAACCCACAAGTTCCAAGATTTCAAGAAGGTTTATGAGCATGGATAAATTTAAAATTAGGGGTATCAAGGGTGTTATAAAATTAAATAATTCGAATCTTTACACATTATTTATAAAAGAATGAGGTTTCAAAAAAATGTTTATAATATATAATCACATAATTTTAAAAATTATAAGCAAAGAAACATTTCTGTAAGAAATATTGATTAAGTTTTACGTTGCGCACGATATTTTCTAAAATAGCAGCTCTAATTACTAGCAATAAGTTGATTTATAAAGTTAAATGTAACCCTATTAAACTGTAGCTATTTTTATAAAAATAAAGCAATAAATTGTATTTTTTAAAAAATAAAAAAAAATTAAACATTTCAAAAAGTTTTTTAATTTTAATGTTTTTTAAACATTTGGAAATACAAAAAATATATAATACTAAAATTAGATAGGGTTTTAAGAGTATGATACATTTTATAATTCTATTAAGTTTTTAACATCAAAGGCTACTATTTTAGAAAATAGTAAGCGCAACGTAAAAAATTACTTAATATTTATTACAAAAATGTTCCTTATTTTCAATGCTTATAATTTTTAAAATTATGATTATATATTTTAAACAATTAGTACTTTTTCTAAAACTCATTTCTTTATAAATAATGTGTAAAAGATTCGAAACATTTTAATTTCAAAGAATTCTATCTACTTGAAAATTGTTTATATTTTCTGTCCTCGAGACAAAGTTAACACCCTGAGACCCCTTTTAAATTAAAAAAAATAAATCTCTTTTCACACACACAATGACATCTACTTAGCACTAAAGTTTACTTTCCTTAAAAATGTTGATAAATTACAAGTAATATAACAACATGTATAATAAAAGTAGCACATTGCAATAAACGTTCTTCAAAATTAAGGATACTCTACTATAATTCGTATATTTTTATTAAATAATTTGCTTAAAATTTTTTTAACATTAATAGCATTCTCGCAATACATATTTAGGATATTAATTATTTATATAGTATTTTACTTGTAATGAAAGAAACACTTTGTTGTTGTATTAAATGTTTTCAAGTGTGTATTTCTAACGGACACACACACACAAAACACGGTCAGATGACAAGATCGATATCAGAGGTGGCATCCCACACTCCAACTTAATATTGCATCATAGTGTGTTATGTAATTCAACACGATAAATTCCTCAATGATTTTATTTTTTACGCATTTATTCATATCATACAATAGCAAAAGAGAAAAAAAATTGTGAAAGGAAAGAATGATTTGGAATTGGGAAAAATAAATAAGGCCCTAATCTAAAGTGTTCGAGTAATGCAAGAACCAAACGCAGTTTGGTGCAAATTGACAAACTTAATTAACGACGCATAGCAATAGCATAATGAATTTATCTCCAACAACCTGGAATCAATCCTAAAAGGCAACAAATAAGGTAATTATGTTTTAATTCTCTCAATCACATTAACGTTATACTAGATTTGTACTATTAATTGAAGGCGTCTGTTTTCCTGATTCCGAGCACTATCATATGACATCTCCCCTCAAGCTAGCAACTAGTTTTCAAAATTCTATACATAGCATCAATGTGGAGATTTTGGGATTCAATAAAATTCAAAATGGAAATTCAATTCTGAATTATTCCATGCAGCAATTAAGACAGACATTACAAGTCGAACTCCTGATTTTCATATCAGGCTCTTTGTTACAGAATGAATTTAATAAATGATCATTTGTTACACATTGGTGTTATGTATCAATAAATCGTTGCTGTACATTAGAATGCAAACCACTTGGGATCAACATACGTTTGTCAACATGTTTTTTCCGTTATGTATACTAACAAATGAAGAAGTTACAGTTAGTTTGTGGGATATGAAGCAACAAAAGGCTATTATTCCCACAAATTATAAAGGCTAGACTATAGAAAATTTAAAATTATTGCCACAAGAGAAAAAAAAAATCAATTATTAAAATTAATACCAAATCACTCATCACACATTAAATTCTTTATTTACTACTTTACACGCGTCGCCGAGCAGCGTCATGGCTGGCGAACCGCGACCGGCGTTACACGATCCCTTGCCACGTTAATCCATGAAGAGGGCAAAACCCCGAGGGGTGTGGTGTTGTGACACAGTTATTTTAGGCCTGAGCGACACAGCTTCTCCCCCCAGCCTGTGAATAGGGTGCAGATAAATATAGAATAAATATTTTAAATCACAAATATATTTCTAAACAGTATTTTAAGCGGCAACCTCCCTTCACGAGAAATAACGGGTTTTTTTACCGAGGTATTTGTTTTTACACTGATTAGTCGATTACAGTGATAGTCATATTTTTGTTATCAATTTAATTATTTATATTGAATTGTAAAGATATAGTGTGAATGCATTTTAAGTACTTTTAGTATTTATCTTTACTTACATTAATGAAACTAATTAATTTAATAGTAATTACACCTGTTCTAATATTTATTTGACTCTAAAATACAAATCCCTGAAATTTGCCCATACCCTTCATTATACTGTTACTTACTATTAATTTTTAAATATTTCTCTGAAAGTTTTCATTTTTATTACATGCATTTAAAATGCATTCACACTATATCTTAATAATTCAATATAAATAATTAAATTTTATTGGAAAAATGTATTTATCCTTGTAATTTGATAAACTTGGGTTAAAAAAAAGAAAACCGTTATTTCACGTGAAAGATTTTCCACTTAAAATACTGTTTTAAATTATATTTGTGATCTTTAAAAGTATTTATTTCCTTATTTATCTGCACCCTTCATCTGTTCTAAGATGGGGGATGTGTCCGCTCAAACCACGAAATGTTATGTCAGCAAATACCACGTCCGCAACTACCACGCAACCCACTGAGGCACATAAAATCTGCCACGGTTCCAAGTCTTCACGCTGGCATGGTGTGAAATTTGGAGAGTATGGGACCATCTCGTCACTTGATCGAGCTTCGAAATGACGAGGTCAGCCGTCAATAGCCCTGGTGTTACTCTAGAGTACGACGTTAACAAAAAAATCAAACGAATTTTTTTTGTTGTGACATTTGAATAAATTTGCATACTATAATATTGATGGTTTTCATTGTCGTTTGACAGCTTTTAGACAAATTGGGGGGGGGAATAATTTAGACTTTCCCACCAGTCAACAAAATATTTAAATAAATCTTGTTCAAAACTCTTGGTCATCTTGAGTTTGCATGTCTTGAGTGGTTATAAATTTCGATCCTCCAGTGCCATAGCATGTAGATCTTCTGCGCCCAGGGCCCGGAATGAGTTTAAATCGGCACTGAACAACAAAGATTATTTGGGGAGGTTGGATAGGAGACAAGAATTACACTTGAAACCCGATACGTTATTTTTTTTTAAATACCACACTACATCGTGTGAAGTACATATATAAAGTCTAATTCCATTTAAAGACCAGCAACACTTTAATATTCCGCACGATAGGTCTTACGGCAGAGGTTCCCAAACTTTTCTGCCTCATAGACCTTTTGCCATGTTTTCGGTAGCCTGCTTACCTAATACTGATTTTTTGCCAATTCATCACAACTTAAATGTCTTTTTCACAGATGGTATGGAGCTATTTACTTTAAAAGATTTAAATTTCTAACTTAGTGAAGTGTTGTGTTGAAACTTAAGAAACACACACACATTGGTTAGTTAATTAAATTACAATTTAATTAATACATAAAATAAGTTACATAAAATAATTGAGCAACAAAAATGTTTTTAATGGGAGGGATGAGTCTGAGTTTCAATAACAAATTTTCAACATTTGGCATCAATCTTGTCAGATTTTTACCCTAAATCTCGTCAGTAGCATCCAGTCTTTTTTTTTTTTCTTTCCGTTTTTATTTTGGAGTTGTGCAACCACGCTGAAATTCTTTCACACTAGGAAAAACAATTAAAAACTTTCTCAAGATATTCCATAACTCAGGATAAAAAGCAAGAATATCTTTTTAAAGCCAAAATTAATACCATCCCATTCTAAACTTTACTTCAAGATCTTTGTTAGTACATATTCCTATCTCAGTTCCTCTTGTAATCTCTTTCTTTTTTTTTCCGATGTGACCTTATGAATTTATTGCTTACTGTAGTATCACCATAGTTAAAGTAATCTCAATTCTAGTTTCAAAATCTGAATAAATGGCATTTAAATGTTGAACGTAGATTAAAAACGTCGTTTTCCAGGTAGATTGTCTGCGACAAATTAAAAAACTGGGAAAACTCACGACGTCCAATATTAAACTCCTTCAGCTTAATTCTGGCAAGAAACGTTGAAATCGTTCATGTTTTTTGCAAAATTTATGCTGTCACCTTTTGTCACTGCAAATTAACCTCATTCAATTTAGTAAATAAATCTGTTAAATAAGCAAATCTGATTTCCACTTGATTAAATTTTATTTTAAAATTAAAGTCACGATCTGGTTTAATGAGAGCCACTCTCGTAGACCCTCATTTACACCTTATGGACCCCCAAATTATTTTTCTGCTGACGTGGACCCCTTATAAGTCATCATAGCCCACGAACTCGAACACATGTCATGTAGCTTACGTCTCAAATGCATAAATATAGTACGATAGCTATCTCGGTAACTCGCAAACAAAATCAAGAAACTATATAATCAAAACATGTTAAAAAGTCACCTCGAGTAAAGACGTTTAACAAAACCAGACAAAGATGAAAGAAAGAATCTAACGCCGTTTAGAATATAATCTCGCAAAGTTCTTATCCAGAAATGACAGTTCAATAAAATTTTCGAATTTAGTGTGAAAAGAGTTGTTCAACTTTAGAACTTATAAAAAATTTTTTAAAAATCAGCGCCTTGGAAGTAGGTCAAAATATACCTGCAAAATATACCGAAAAAGGAAAAGTTGCCCGATTTTAAAGAAACCTGAAGCAACATTTAGGTTAAAAAGAAAGAATGCTCACACACACAAACGTTGATGAGTAATACAATAAACGTTTTGAATCTACAAGTAACTGTTTTTAATAGTCGACAATAATACATGCACATTTTCTTCGATTACACGGATAGCACTAATGAATTAAAACGTGTCATTTATTGCATGCATTATTATCCCATCTCTAAAGCGTCTACAGTGTGGTCCATAAAGATCAAAGAAAATATAATTCTGCTCTTTTAAATTCAGTGCACTATATATCCATATCATGAAAAACCTTAGCTAGTAATATTGTTACTTTAAAAAAAATCATTTCTTAAGGGGGGATCCCGTTTTTTTAACTTTTTAAATTCAGTTTGGGCCTTTTTATAACTAAACTACATTTCAATTTTGAGGATTTGTATTCAACAGCAGAAAGCAAAGGTTCAGTGGCGCACACAGGGGGCGGGTCCTAGGGATCCGGACACCCCCATAGCCCTTGATTTTTTTTTTTTCGATTGGTTATAATCCTACGTATATATTACGTAAAATTTAATTATGTATTTGTTATTAATAATTAATTTTATTAATTAATGCTAATTATTTATTCAATAATTAATTTTGTGTTGTTTTTATTCCCGAAAATCGACAAAATCAAAAGAATATGTTAAGGCGTATTGAGAATGATACCGGTGGACTTTCGGACCCTGGACCCCTTGAAAAAAATTTGCGTGCGCAATCGCAAAGGTTTGCTACCTGATTCTTAACATAAAAAAAACATGACCGTATTGCGGGTTGCTTGCTTATTAACATCCCGCTAAGAAACAACGAGAGGACTATTAGCAATGAACCTCTTAATTTTGTACTGGTCATGTGACGAGGACGACATCTGAGCTGGCACCCACGACTCCCTTATGAATGGATACTTAAATATGAAACTTACTGTAGTAAATTTAAATAAGATTTTTCTTAAATAAAAATAAAAACGAAAAGTTACAATTTTATGAAAGTTTCATAAAAATAATTTAAGCACGTGTAATTAAACCTGAGCGAGGCTTCTATTTTTATATATCCATTTACATTTATTAACTTATTGAAAGCGTCGCACTTCGAAGCAACATAAGAGCTATTGGCGAAGGGCCTAATTATTATGAACTACGTTTAAATGGCGAGGGCAACACTGGAACTCTTACTTTACTCCCTCAAAGTTTCACACCACACTAATGAAAGGACTTAGGGCAGGGCCGCATATAAATGTATAAACAGTCGAACCTCTATATTGCGAATTTTTCTATATAACGAACTTTTTCTTGGAACCTTGAACATTTCACGATATTCTTCGTAAAATAACCTCTCTATAGCGAAGTGCATTTTCTATAGAACGAACTCTTTCTCTCAGGGGTATTTTTGTTCTCTCTTTTTAAAGTATTCTAAAAAATTTCAAGTTATTCTCTCTTTAACACATTTTATGGTGGTCATAATTCTTGAACTGGTTTTATTAGATCCTAACTCACCGAGAGCAATAGAGTTCTGGACGTTTCATTCAAGAAGTGCAACCTTTAAACCCCATTGTCCAGTTTACTAGAAACATCTTCGATATCACCTTTCACATTCAGTGGAGTTTCCCCGTGTTCTAGTTATAAAATAATGTATGTTTAAAATTACTTGTATGGTTTAATTTAGAAAATGTCCATCAAATTTATATTAATTTTAATATAAAATTATTTTTTTAATATTGAAAATACAGTGTATTCTTCGGCATTCTTTTTTCTTGTTTTCCTTGCAGTTTTTCTTTCTTTTTTGATGGGTAAGATATATAAAATAAACATATATTAATTTTGAAAAATGTGTGAATAATTTTTTTTAACATATAACATTTATGAATTTAAAATAAAATTTGTTTTATTGGTATGTTAAAATTGGTTTTTAAAGAGAGTATATTAAAAGATGAATCTCTCTCTATATATATAACGAATTTTCCATACAACGAACTTTTTTCTGGGATTTAGCGACTTCGTTTTAAAGAGATCTGACTGTATCTTTATATTATATTTGGAGTGAAAATTTAAAACAGAATGAATTCTTATTATTGTTTTCAATTTTCATGTATATAAACATAGATAATTCAGTAATAACAATGCAATGATCAAATATACCTAGCTCTAGCAATAAACTGCACATTAAAATTCCAGGAATCAAGCGGCGGGGTATCTGCAATGAAATACTGCTCATTTTTAAGTATGTATAAAAACCAAAGCAACGTAATAAAATAGAAACAGCTAAGCACAGTTGCAAAACACTACACTAAAAACAAAAATGTTGCACAAAACTATCGTATTTTGTAAAGTTGTAATGAATTTCGCGGACCGCAAAACTATTCAAAGCGTACAGCATGCAGCCCTCATGCCGCGGGTTGGCCACCTCTGACTTAGAGCTGCGATAGATTTAAGGTGCGTCAGTATTCCTCAGAGACGCACACAAGAATTTATCAAGTGGTGGTGTGGGGATTCAGGGTCAAAAGTCCACCATTTTGGCATCATACCCCAATACGACGCCAAATATATTCTGTATTTTTTTGTAAATTGTCAGAAACAAAAAATAGTAAAAAAAAAAATTAATAAATAATTAGCATTAATTAATAAAATAAATTATTAGTAACAAGTACTTTATTAAATTTTAGGTACTGTATACATAGAATTATAATCAATCCGGAAAAAATATCAAGGCATATGGGTGGGACCGGACCAGTGGACCCCTCCCGTGTGCGCCACTGGTCCTCCTACATGATGGGTCTTCTGTGACATCAGGATTTGATTTCAACAACACTGGTAATGTGTTCGTGATTATGGCCACTCGGAGTACCGCTGCAATATTGCGGTTTTAATTGATTGTTTATTAACGTCGCACTATGACGCTACAGGAGGTCAATTGGCGATGAATCTCGAAATTTTGCGTCAAGGTCAAGTAATAAGTACGACGCCTGGGTTAGACACTCATTTCTTTACACTTCACACTTGCTAATCCATATTGGGGGGAAAATGTCTTTTGTCATTACATATATTTCATTAAATCAATAAACAAATAGGCATACTAAGATATAAAGAAATCTGTGTTGCCACGATGTGATTTAAGCATTAAAACCATTAATTTTTTTTTATTTTGGCCAAATGCCAGTAAAAATTAATTGTGGTAAATCTACCGTACAATTCACAAGTTTGAGTGCTTATAGCGCATGAGCAGAAAAATAACTTTCAAAAAGACTCCTTTATTTTGTGTTTAATTCGGCAAAAACAATAATTTAAACGACACCAACGGTCCCCCAAAACGGAAAGAGAGGTACCCCAAAAACACTAATTCAAAATTACCTAAATAAACTTACTATTTCTAAAAATAAGTATTTGTTCTGTAACTAATTATATTCTAAATAGTTCTTCAAATCTATCACACTTTAATCTGGATGCAATATAATTTGTACTTTAAAATATTTATTACAATCAGGCTTAATTTTCCAAGAAAATAATCAATGTTATTTATAAAAAAAATGTCTGCTATTCATTAAATAAACAGATAATAATTACTTAAGTTTTAAACACCATTGGATTATCACTTGAATATTTTTTAAAGGCGTTTTGTTTTCCTGTATTTCTGTCAAGCATTCAAACTGTGTTGGCAATATAATACTTTATGTGTATCAGATATATAACATATATATCTATCTTAACAACATAAACTTAAACAAGTAATAAAAAATTTTTTTATGTCAATTCCTACTTTGAATGGATGAATAGAAAGTATATTGTTAACCATTGAGAATTTGAACAAGATAAATATATATAGAAAGAGAGTGAGCTATAATAGTAGGAATTTGAAAAAAACAAAAAACAGATAGGTAATTATACAAAATTCCCCCAAATGAAATTTTTTTCAAAACAAATTATTCTAAAAAGTTTATGTTATTATCCTAAAATCTAACGCAAAGTCAAGCATTCAGTCTTTAATATTCTCTAACTTTAGAATATGAAACATTACAGGATCTGAAGTAATTGAATATTTGAATTTGTGAAAAATTGATACATTGTTGACAAGGCAGTGTAGCAAAATTATTTAAAGTTTATTTCACACAGCCCATTATTACAAGATCTTCAGAAATAATTTTCAGCAATATGTACTGTTCAAATAATTTGAGCTTTTTTCTTACTTGATTATATAATCACATTGTTCAATTTTTCTATAAATTTTTTTAAGTATGCAATACGAATTAAGAAAAAATAGAATTGCAAAACTTGAATTTTTAAATACCCAATTTTCATAACCAAAAATAATAATTTTGTAAACTAGAGTTCAAAATTAAACAAGTTTATCTTTCTAAGCTGATATACTTCATACCACAATAAAATAGAACTAACAAAATTGCAAAAGAAATCGAATAGCTAACAATTTACTTACATACATAGTTTTAATACACAATTCCAAAATAATCAAATATTTTATTTTCTTGCTGTAAAACATGTGGGCAAAGAAATACATAGTGGAGATGAATCCTATATATATTTAAGCAGTTATCTGTGTTGTTCTTAAAGATCTGCAACACAATATAAATATTCAATAATGTGTTTTTAGTTCACTCACAACATTATCTTTTTGAGCAATTTTTTATAAATCTTATTCTTCTTATCTTATCGATCCTATTATGAAAATACAAATGATTAAAAAACAATTCAAATATCTGTTTGTAGAGATAAGTATGTTTGTATTTAATTTTGCTAAAATTAATTTTCAATAATTATACTAGTAAAAATTTAAAGCAAACACACTTTTTGTCCCTACTTATTTCATGTTATGATTCATTATGTATGCATAATAATTTTGGAAAGTTGCAAGATCAATAAAATCATCAAACATCACACTTTTGTGTAAAAGATATACATTGTTATATGTTTGGACATTAAAAAGTAATTAATAATGGACTAAGTAAAGGATTTTTTTTATGTAATAGTAATACTTCAAATAATTGTAATATTAAATCTGTAAAAATGTTCTTAAAAAACTGTAGAAAAAATTAATTATACCTAAATTCATAAATAAAGTAAAAAAAAAAAATAATAATAATAAAACCGAGAAATCTAAATAACATAACTTAAAAACACATCAATTTTTTTAAAATATTTAACAATTTATTAATTAAAATCATATAATATAGCTAGATATAATAATAAAATTCTTATTCTAATAAAAAACTAATATTACTTCATTATTATATTAAAAAAGTTATACTTGTACATTATCCTGTAGACCATAAACACTGATGAAATAACAAGTACTTGTCAAACAAAAGCTAATCATTCTTCATGATATTCAAAAAAGTAGCTACCACTGTATTATTATATTTTAAGTTACACAATTTACAGCAGCATTTATTTGGTGAAATGGTCGACAGAATAATACATAATCATCAAAAAATAATATTACCTAGGCTATATTACAATTTTAAAAAAAACATTAGTATTACACTTAATTAATATATATATCCTATTTTCTTAGAATTTACAATTATTTATCTTTAAAAAGTAACTAATTAAAAATTAGATCAATTTAATAGATATTATACAATACTGATCTGATTAATTTTATCAGAGTTATAATATTTCTGATAGGTGTAAAAAATTACATTCAGTACTTCCAGTAATGGTTTGTGGGGAAAACAAATTTAAAAACAATCAGTAAGAGTATAATTAGATAGAGTTTGATTGATGATAATCATAATTGTATAAATAATTTTATTATGTATTAAATGTTTACTATAGTAACATATAATTGGATTTAAAGATTATTAATATATATACATATTAACAAATTTAAAAAGATGGTAATTATTGGTAATAAATATCTTTAAATTATTATGCAATTAATAGTGAGAATATATTTCTTTTTTAACTCATACGATAGATATATGCTAATATGTGAGAAATCTGTCAACCACATTCATTACTCTTTAGAGTAAAACATGTTCTTTTTAACCGTCATATAGCATTATATCTATAATTATTGCCATAAGAGTGATTTACTCCTTATTATAATTCTTTGACAAATTTTTTGCTTAGCAATTAGTACTGCTATTTACTGTATATTATTTCGTGAATTAGGTAACAAAACTAAATTTGATAATCATATTTAAATTTTTCTTCAGAATATATGAAATTCCTTACTCATTAAAATAAGCAACTGATTCTTGGCACAATTTAATTTTCAAACTGTTCAATCCATTTCAGATTTTAAAAAATAGCAAAACAAAAAATGCATCAATTTATAAAAAATTTATATCAATTTAAGTGTTATGAATTTAAGGGACAAAAGTTGTAATCATTACTAACAATTCATAACAATATATAAAGCTTTTTAAACTTTGCTAAATTTAATATATGAGTATTTTAATATTAAAAAATAAACAGTAAAATGTGTTAAAGTGAAAAAAATGCCATAAAACAGATGCCAAATACATGTGGGCAAAAATTTTAAAGATAAACTTGATAATTTATCTACAGACAAAAAAAAAATTACAGATTTGTGTGCAAAATTTTGAAATAAAAAGCTACGAAAAAAAAAATTTTAAAGCACATGAAATTTGCAAATTATTTTGAGATTGCCTTTAAAATTTTTTACACTTTTGAAGAAATTAAAATTTGCAATTAATTATAAATTATATTTTACAATTTTGAAAATAATAAGATAAAAGTAATTCTCGATATAAAATATAGATACATGATCAATATTTACTTCTGTAAGACAAAAAAAAGAAAAAAATATGAGAAGTTTAAGAAATCTATTTAGATATGTTTATCTCAAAACTGTAAAGATTTTGGGTCAACAAACCGTTCAGAAGAATAAAAACATGCAAGTTTTAAGAAATCAAGATATAAAAATGATCAGTTGAAGGTTATAAAATAAATAAAAAAATTTAATAACTTTCCTTTGTATGTTAAGTATTTTAAAAATAATTCGCACAAAAGTACAAAATATTTCTTTCTAATTCACTTTTTTTAAAATCAATAAAAATGTAAAAATGATCAAAATTGAGTTTTTAAGATATTAACTATCAAAAGAATGCGGACACTCAGTGTCAACAACTAAAGTACTGTCAGCTAATAAAAAGGACATGCTCCAAAATACATCTGCAATTTTTCGGTTTAAGGATTTATTCGATGTCGACACATCTAAATTTAAATAGAATAAAATTGAGGAATAATAAATAAAATAAAATGCACGAAAAATACTGAGTTGTCAAATTTTTCCCAATGAAATTTTTTTTAAAAAGTACAAAATTACGTACAACTTATTCAATTGTGTCATTATCGTAGAATATATTTGGGAAAAATTCTTATTAATGAACAATACTGACAGTAAAATTATTTCTTCGAAAAATAATGTAAGTTCATTACAAATAACTATCAACCAAAAAAAAAAAATAATAATAATCATTTGATCATATATATATTTTAAAAATCTATCGTCTGATAAAAATTCCCACCCAAAAAATTTTCACAACACTGTTAAGGTATTTTTAACAAAACCGGTAAACTTTGAAAATTGCAACATTCTTTAAGAAAGTGATTCCAACCTCAGTTTACACACGCTACAAAGAGAACTCACGTGCAATCACTGAACAGTCGGAGATCATTACAATGAGAACCAAATCCGTTAAAACCGCCAATCGTCAACACTTCAGCCACATGCCGCTTCTTAACAGCGATGTAGTAATAATTTGACACTCCACAACAAAGCGATCGCTCAAGGGCAAGCGCCGTAATCCTAACACCGTCCGTTTTGACATGTCAACAACACTAAGATTTTTAGAGTACAAAAACTTACCTGGATTTTCCCAAACGATTTTCTTTTCAAAAAAGAACACTCGTGTCCTCACTTAAGCAATCCAAAGAAAAAGTTAAGTTTTTCAACTTTTTTGGCACGGGCGGTCGGTAGAAATAATCTTTACTCCTTTTAAAAATTCTGGAGTAAGAATAGGAGATGCCCGATGCTAGGCCTAGAACTGCCGAGGTAAAATTCTACACGGCTTTTGTTGGAAGCCGTGGGGGGAAAACACAGTCAAACTCCGAAAGTAGTACAAGATGTCTGTTCTTTCTCCTTCACTGTAACTGCAGGTGTGCCGAAATGCTCTGTTGATGAGAACTACCGAACGCACAGTTTTGGGATGCGACGAGCATAACACGGTGAACGCGTCTCGTTACGATGAATAGTTCTGTAATGAACTGATCGACGAGACACACACAAATGTTCAGTGGCGACCCTCCCTCTTTTTTCTTTGCGCCTGCCAGGCCTGCGCACCGGAAATGGCTTCGGCGTCACCCGGAACTGTAGAAAACAATGTGGGCTCTATGCTGCCATCTATCGGTGGAAATATGTACTATATATGCAAAATTGTGCAATGCATTAGAATTTTATCTACTTCCGAGCTTTTCTTCTCGGACAGATTTTTTGGTGTCACTGCTTTTAATATCTAAGGTCTCAAGAAGTGATTGAAGGTGTATTGTGTTCAAGATAATAAAGAAGTAAATTTTCCGAAACAGAGAATTTTTACTTCCTCTAAAAATTGTTTCTGTAAGAATAAGTCTTATTTTAGAAGACATTATTTGAATTGGTAATTATTTCAGAAATATCTTTAAAAAAAAAAATCTTTAACAAATATTTTTTTTATTTAAAAATTTATAATTTTTAAACAATTTATAATTTTAAAAGCCAGTTTAGAATCATCAGAGTTTGAGTCATTAAAAATTATTTCTCAGACAAGTAGTCACACTGTCAAAAACGTTTAATTTTTAATGATAAAAACTTCTTTCGTGTGATATAGAGAGTATCTATTAACAAATAAATTATTTTCAAATGAAAATAACATTTTTTATGCAATGTTCCATAAAAATATCTTAAAGAAATTCTAACTGTATTTGAAGAACTTTTATAATCTATTAATTACTTTTTTTAAAAGATAAATAACTATTTCTAATTATGTTACTCTTTAAGTGTCATTTCAATGACACATGAATTAAAATACTGGTATTTTATAAGGATTTAAAAATTTTAACCCATTTACAAAACTTTATAAAAAAAGATTGATTCATTATTAAATTTTCAAAATTTTTTCTCGAAATTATATATCTACGATTATGTTAAAAAAGTCTTATCTAAAAAATGCCAAGACATCTGTTATTAGTAGTTGTTATATTAAATATACGAGGGATCATATACAATTAGAGGATCGATTTGAAAGAAATATTAAAAGAAAATATTACTTTTTTATCGTCTCTTCTTTGAAAATTTAATTTAATGTAAAAGACAAGATGATTGTGGGTGAAAGGACCTGATTAATAGTTCTATGAATATGTAATTGATAAAGAATACTTTAAACTTCTCGAGTCAACCAAAGACCATCATGTGACAAAGTAAAAACATTACATTAGATTAAAGGCACAAGTTTCACTTCGGTGAAGTAAATGTTCAAAGGAAGAATGGAAAGGTGCAAATGATTCTAAAATATGTTTTCACACACACAAATTTTTAAGCAGAGCTCAATTTTAAGTCATAGTAATTATTATTTTGATTATATTACCGCTATTTTTAAAACAAACTTTATATTTAATTGTTCATAAAATTAATTTGCGTAGCTTATTGTGCATTAATCGATTACGTAAAATTAAATTGTATTAATTTTGTTGCTAGCACCGAGCAGGCCCTTTGGAATTTAAAAATTCTTTGGAGGCTTTTTTGGAAAATTAAAATGGTCAAATTAAAAAATTTATTTGAAAGTGTCAGAATATTACACATGTTGGGGCCTCGCATGTGTTTGGTACGACCTGATTGTCGTATACTGCTTACACCACTGATGTCAACTAATATTTCTTCACCTGCACATTCGAAAACCCCGGTCCGCGGACGGTCCGTGGATCAAAAAGTGCCGGGCCTTAAACAACATTGAAACTATTGCCATTTTATTTATTTAAAATTGGTGCATTTTCTCGGATTTGCGCAACTTTCATATCAACTTATTCCATAAATCACTTTTAATAATATTAATTAAAACAAATATTGAAGCATATTTACATGTACTAAATTAAAATTGTTTATCAACATTAAATATAAACATTAACGTGTCCACTCTAGGGCCGAGGTAAATATTATCAAACGTTGACAGCACGTGCTTTACTAAAAGATCTGAGATTTTTCTAAACTAGGGTGTCCACCTAAACCTTGCGGTTTCGGAAAAACATTATAATCTCGCAGTCCGCACATTAAAATATGTACATTTATATCAGATTTGGAAACAAAAAAACATTTATTGGAGTGAAACTTTAAAACAAAATGAATTACTATTATTGTTTTCATTATTTTTCATGTATACAGACATAGATAATATAATAATGTTTATATAATATAATAATAAAATGATCAAATAATGTTTAAAATATTACAGTTGCCATTTTCTTGAAAATTACGGAGTTCCTTTTGAATTGATCTTTCGTTACTCATTGTAGAAATTTGACAGTGCTGTCATTCGCAAACGATAAAGTATACGTTGCCTTTTATCTTAACCATCCTGAATAATTTTTTTAAGCTTTAAAAAAACATCTCTGACTGCCTCTTGGTTTTGGGCACTCCAAACAGAAAAGGAGGAGGAGAAATGAAAGTCGCACACACAGAGAATCATGTACCATCCATAGTAAAGGATATGCATAATGAGATTCGGAATTCTTAAAAAGTAATATATTTATTATAGTAAAATCAAAAACGTAATTGTTTGATAAAATATAAATCTATTTTAATCTAAAGGGGACGTTTTTGTTATCAAAAAGGATTTATTTTAAAACAAGAACAGTTAACGGGCAAATACATTGTAGACTTATATATATATATATTGATATTGTTGTCGTTGGTTGCGTTCGAAGAACAGCCAGAGATGGAGATAGTACATACGTTTATATTATAAGAAAATAAGTATTTACAGTTAAAGTTTACACTTAAAGTAGAAATGCGGTTAAATGAAAATTACACCTTTGAGAAGGTACTGCGGATTGATGCGAGTAAGATCTTGCGTCTGTCCGTTGCGCTTTCGTTACAGAATGTCCCAGTACGGGGTTCAAAAGGGTTTCAGTTGGGTAGGAAGACGGGAAGTATGGCACGCTCAGTTTTAAGATGAGAAGTTGAGCCATGGAATTCCACTATATCCGAACTTGTCGGATATTTGAAGTTTGGTTTGAACAGGTCGTTTGAAAACGAGGTTGGGTTTTAAAGTGACTCGAACCAGTCCGTAGCCACGTGAACTTGAACTCCCATTGCTGTTCAGGAGGGACCCCTCTTTGATCAGTACGATGTCATCTTCCCTTAATTGGTGTGGTTCCGCCATGTTTTGCGTTGTGAAAGTCATAAATGACTCTTCAAAACCTTTTGATTTTGTAGCAACTCAACTCTCTGTGTGAGGTTGAAAGGAATCTCCTCAGGAACTAGAAGAAATCATCCCCGTAAGAAAATGAAGGTGTAAGTGATATGCGTTCTATGTCAAAGTGCTTAACGTATGAGAGGCCGAATTTAGTAATCCTTCGATTTGTGTGAGTAAGGTTGTTAACTCTTCAAAAGTTAATATGGTTTCTCCCAACACTCTCTTTAGATGAAATTTGTCGGATCGAATTCCTGATTCCCAAATACCTCCAAAATGTGGTGATGAGGGTGGAATAAAGTGCCAATCTATTGAAGATTTGGACAAGTAGTAGGAGATGGCTTCATTAGTTGGTAAAGAAAGCCATAACTTTCGTATTTCGTCAAGTTTTCAACGAGCTCCAACAAAATTGGTTCCATTGTCACTATAAATGTGGAGAGGAGCACCACGACGAGCACTAAAACGACGAAGTGCAGCTATGAAGGAATTAGTTGTTAAGTCTCCGGCTGCTTCAATATGAACAGCTTTAGTTGCTAAGCATACAAATAAAGCAATATAACCCTTTGTAGATTTAGTCCCTCGACCTTTGTTGCATTTAATCAGTACAGGACCAGCGTAATCAATACCACAACTGAAGAAAGGTCTCTCCAGCGTGACACGGTGTTTTGGTAAATTGCCCATCAGTTGTGGGGTTGTGGTGGATATTTTGAATTTGTTACATTTCAAGCATTTCCTAATACATTTGTTAATTAATTTTCTACTTCCTACGATCCAATGGGATTGTCTAAGAACATGAGCTAACAAAGTCGGTCCGGCATGTAAATGAGCGATGTGTTGTTCCTTGATAAGGAGTTCACTAACAGTGTGCTGAGAAGGAAGTATGATAGGATGCTTGGAATTGAATCGAAGCTGGGAATTTTGCAATCTTCCTCCCACCCGTACTAAACCATGTTCATCTATGAATGGATGGAGGGAACGTAATGGACTTTTGGGTGGCAGAGAAATCTGTTTCTTAATGCTTTGAATTTCTTCCTGAAAGTGGATGCCTTGAACCCAACGAATGATGGTTTCTTCAGCGGTTTTGGTTTCCGAAAAGGTATAAGTGAAGTAGTATTAATATGGGATGAACTGATCGATGATCCTTGAGATGATGCAATCTTTTTACAGTTTTTAATAAATCTTTGGCAATAAGCTAAAATGCGAATTATTTTAGTGAGTGAAGAGTAGTGTTCGAATAAATCATGAATTACATCATTTGATGTGTGAGTAAACAGATTGAAGATGGAGTCTGATTTTTCCTCCGCTTTTATGCCATCTGAAGCCTCATCGAAATTGAATTCAGCCTCAGGCCAAAATTGTTGTAACTGATTGTCAATATCTGTTCCATTAATCTGAAGATTTAACATTGAATTTGAATTTAAAGGATCAGTTAATTTGCCTGAAATAAGGAAACCAAAAATGGAATTTTGAGCGATTAAAGTACTTAGTGAGCAAGTAATTTGCCCAAGAAGCAAAATAGCAAAAAAGTAGTCAGATCCGAGAATCATATCGATATTGTTTGGAATAAAAAATTTCGGATCCACTAAACAGGCATTTTTTAAATAAGAGAAATGTGCTTCATTTATTTTTTTTCGTCGGTAACGGAGCAGTTAGTTTTTCCAAAACATATGCTTTAACTGGTAGTTTGACCTTGGGATTATGTAACGATACTAAATCTATTTCGACACATCCATTAATCATCGCGATTTTAGAATCTTGTAATCCTTTTATTTGAAATCTAGCGTTTTTTCTTTTGAGGCCTAGCAGTTTCAAACATTTTTCAAAAATAAATGCTGATTCACTTCCGCTGTCCGTCATAACTCGAACTTGACAGTTCTCCCCCAAGATATTTTTAATATTAACGCTTATATAGTTGGTAATAAAGAAAAATATGTTTGTATAGAGTTCACGGAAGCTGTAACTTCTTTGTTTTGATTAGTATCATTTCCTGTCTTGTTTTGATCTTTAGCACAATGAGAGTTATTTGTTGACACTACATAATTTTTAAAATTATTATCATGTAATAGCGAGTGATGCCTTTTCTTACAAAAATGGCAAGTAAAAGTTGAATTAGAATGTGGCTCAGTATGCTTATCAGATAAACAGTTCGTACATAATTTTTGTTTATTATCAAATTGTTTACGCTCTTTAACAGACATTTCTTTAAATTTAGAACATTTGAAAACAAGATGATTCATTTTACAACAAGAGCATTTTAAACTATTGTTAAATTTCGATTTATTAATATAAGGTTGTTTCTCATGAGTAACACTTTCATTATAAAGCTCTAAATATGTACATCTGTTATTTAAAAATTCTATAAATGCTTCAAATGTGGGAAAATCAATATTATTTGAGAATTGCGCCCATTCATGGCGCGTTTTAGGATCAACCTTTTGTAACAAAATGCAAATCAACCATACATCTCTAGACTCCGCTTTAGTATCAATAGATTTAAGATCTCTAATTACTTTGTCGGAAGTATCTGCTATGTTGCGTAAGTTACTAGAGTTAGTATCACTAAAAGAAGGTTGTTCCATGAATGTTTTAATAAGTGAAAGAAAAAAATGATTTGCTTCTTTTTATCATAACGAGCTCTAATAATTTTTCCCAAGCCTCGTTATAAGCAGTTTCAGTTATAGGAATATGCTTAATTATGTTTGCTGGTTCTGACAGCAAAATAAACCTCTAAGATATTGGAATTTTTGTATATTTGATAAATACATATTATCATGCACTAATGATATGAGGGAGGAAGGCTCGTTCTGGGTACCTTCCGTTCCCAACGCGAGTACGTAACCAATCACGCCAAAACGATCGTCTTCGCGTGATGTTGGTACTAGTTCATATAGATATCGCACCGCCACATACTTCCCCTGCCAGTGTTTCGGCGAATAGGCGAACAAACGATACCATATTCGTGGCGAGCATGTAAGCAGTTGCGTCACTTGGTGGGTTGCGTCATTCGTGCGAGACGGCTTTGAGAATTGCGTCATGTGAGTGACGGTTTGGTTGCGTCATTTGTGTGACACTTTGATTGCGTCATTTGTGTGAGATGACTTTGAGAAGTAACGGCTCATTTGCGTCAATGTTTGATGGTTAGGTTGCTTGTGCGGTGGATAGATGGCGCCACGACTGCGGCGCGTGAAGGGTGCGGTTCCTTTGCACGGCCAGGGTCACCAATGAGGGAGGAAGGCTCGTTCTGGGTACCTTCCGTTCCGAACGCGAGTACGTAACCAATCACACCAAAACGATCGTCTTCGCGTGATGTTGGTACTAGTTCATATAGATACCAAACCGCCACAGATATATGTAAATCTTTAAATGAAGGCCAATCTTTATAATCACCAGAAAAACGCTCAATATTTATTTTTGGTAACTTAAAATTGCTAGATTTCATATTTGAGACATTTTCAAAAATTTCAGAATTATCATTATATACATTTGTTCTCACAGATAAATTTTCTAAGATATTCTGTAGCTTGGCTTTGGTTTCGTAATATTTTGTTTCGAATTCTTCCATTTCAGAGGATTCGATAGGTAAAGCAGCATCCGCTTTATCAAATTCCGTATAATTCAAGTTTCTCTAACTTGTTGCGTATATCATTTTTGTCAAAAGTTTGATCATCTTTATCAATGAAATTTTTAGTTCTTGTAAGTGCAGCCTTCGCTCTGCCGCGAAGCACTGTAGCCGTTTCTGCGTCCATTATAATTGATAAAACGAAATATGGACGGAATGATCAGTAAGAAAACCAAAACCAAACGTTGAATGAAAACATAAAATAGTACTTTATCTCTTGCTTCTCTGAATCGATGATGATGATGTCGTAGGTGCCTCCAAATGTTGCCGTTGGTTGAGTTCGAAGAACAACCAAAGATGGAGATAGTACATACGTTTATATTACAAGAAAATAAGTATTTACAGTTAAAGTTTACACTTAAAATAGAAATGCGGTTAAATGAAAATTACACCTTTGAAGGTGCTGCGGATTGATGCGGGCTAGACCTTGCGTCTGTCCGTTGCTCTTTCTGTTTACAGAATGTCCCAGTACGGGGTTCATAAGGTTTCAGTTGGGGTAGGTAGGCGGGAAAGTATGGCGAGCTCAGTTACAGTTAAGTGAGGAGTGTAGGAAACATATATATATAAGTCTACAATGTATATATATATATATATATATATATATATATAAATTTTCCCGAAAATAAATTTCAAAATGAAAAAACTTTAAAACCTGATATTTAAAAATTTTTTAAAAAGAGTCGGCGGGCCGCAACTTACCGTAAAATCCGGCGCATAGCGCGCACCGGTGTATAACGCGCAGTATTACTTTCAAGCTGCATTTTTTAATTTTTAGGTACATTCGTCGTATAACGCGCACCCCCTTCTTCACGAAGAAATCTAAAATGTTAATATACAATGCTCTTAAGTTTTGAAGTTATTTATTCGAGATATCAACCCAGACTTTTGAAATACTAGTATACTTCTAGAACTACAACTCTTTTAGTTCAAAAAACATGTCATTTTTAAATAAAAGCATTTCGATATGTGTAGAATTAAACTTTTTTTTTAATGCTCGTCTCTTTTTGTTAATTTTAAATGTATCGTTTTTATACCCGGCGTATAACGCGCACCTTTAAATTTCGATCTTATTTTTGGTGTTAAAAGTGCGCGTTATACGCCGGATTTTACGGTACGTACTGGTGGGCCACATGCAGCCCTCGGGCCGTGTGTTGGACACCCCTGCTCTAGACCAGCGATACTCAACCTGCGGCCCACTGAGCCTTTTTAAGTGGCCCGGTCAGAGCCCCATTGCTCTGAAAAATTCACTTATTTAAGAACGATATATTAAAAATTTGGTGTGAAGAAATCAAATATACAAATTTTTTGCTTTTTACTGTCTACGTCGTACGCGTGCGAATTGATATTCTTTTTCTATTTGTTACGATTACTATTAGTGATAACTGACAACAGTGCAGTAGTGATAGTCTTATGGGTACTATCCTTCGTATCTTGCAAACGAAAAGTATTCGAAGAAAATATATCGTTTCAAGACGATTGGGAGGTTGACTATTTTGTAGAAAAAAAACCAGACATGAATCAGTAATTGTTTGATTTGTCACGAAAGTGTTGTATTTAAAAAAATACAAATAAACAGGAATCGTTCAATGACACTTTTCTTCGAAGATCTCTTTCAAGAGGTTATAAATAGGCTTTCTTGATTAATATTTCCGACAGCAACAAAGTGTTTCGTCAGTGGTAATGTAACAGTGGTAACTAAGACATCTTATGAAGTTTGTTATATTATTGGTAATCATATGAAACCGTTTACTGATGCAGAAATTGTGAAGGAGTGTTTCTTAAATGCTTCTAATTCAGTGACAAAAATAAAAAAAACGTAATCAAAAAAAGCAAAATAGGGATTAAAATATTTTGATCAATTTTCCACATTTTAACCCTCTTCCCCACTTTATCCTCGTGATGCGGCCCGCGTGAAATTGCTAGCATATGTTTGCGGCCCGCGTGAAATAGCTGACATATGTATGCGGCCCAGCAGAAAAAAAGGTTGAGTACCCCTGCTCTAGACTCTTAGAAAATAACAGGATATATTTACAAATAACAGAAACAACATACAATTTCTTATGCATTTTCTTCAATTCTCACAACAATAGGTATGACCAGTGAAGCACACAAGGGGGTCCTGGAGGTCGTACCCCAAAGCCCTTGATAATTCTAAGTATATAGTACGTAAAATTTAACTAATTATTTGTTATTAATGATTAATTTTATTAATTATGCTAATTATTTATTCAATAATTAGTTTTTTACTGTGTTTTGCTCCCGAAAATCGACAAAATCAAAAGAAGCATGATACAAGAATGGTGAACTTTCGACCCCCCTTCCCCGAAAAACTCCTGTGTGCGCTACTGAGTATGACCAATCCTTTGAAAATAATCACCTGAAAACTTGTTAACAGGTTTTCATAAAATATTTTAGGGCTTCCTTTGTCTAACTTTAAATAGCAAGATCTTAACTATATAATTTGTATATGTATGAATTGTATGTTCCACGTACTCTTTGGCATACATAAGGGAAGGGTTAGGGGCGTAGCTACCGCCGTTGTCAGCCGTATCAATGATACGGGGCCCCCAAGCTAAAGGGGCCCCAACATGTGTAACTACAGTACCACTAACAGCGCTTTCTTTTCTAAAAAAGGGCCTCCGAAGGAGTTTTGATACGGGGCCCACTCAGAACAAGCTACGGCAGTGGTTATGGGACTCAAACACCTCCCATAGACACCCAGAATTTTAACATTAAGCGTAAAATTTACGTCTAGGTGCTTTAGTGTACGTTTTTTTTTTTTTTAAGTAGAACTTTCCAATTAAGTAGTTTACACTACATGCACTTATATAAACTTTGAAGCATGTTTTGAGGGGAGTAGAAAACTTTTGTCCCTAATCTAACATTAAGTGCGTGCACCTATAAATAATATTTAAAAAATGTCCGAAAATATGTTTTAATGCAATTTGAAACGCGTACGTCACTACAATCGATATCAACCATGTGATATAAATGGGCGTCACCCTCCACACACACTCGCGCGAACCTTTTTTCTCTTAACTATTATGCCATTAACTCCTAATTTTAACTAAATAACAAAACTTAAACTAATAATCAAATTTTAATGGTAAAAATGCATAAAATTCAAAATTTATATTCAGAAAGCGTCAGATTTCTCACAAGGCCAACCTAGACCCAGCCTTAGGCACGCAGTAGTCAATAAGAAATCAAATGTAAGAATTATAATGTTTTTTTTTTTTGCATTGCATTGCATGTTTTCACAATAAATAAATAAAATGTTTAGTACTTAATTAAACATTATAAATTAACTTTTTGGTAGTAGAGCGTAAAATTGTTCATTGGACCTAACACGCAGAAATTTTCAAATGAATCCTATATTCTGAAAAAAATTACGAAGTATACTAACTCTTCCCCAAAAGTCGAAAAGGATCTAAAATTGAAATATTGAGTCAGTACTGTAGTTTATTATTATTTTGTTTATTATGTTTTTTTTTTATTCATTCTTCGTTTTAAAATACAATAACACTAATTTTTTTTTCTTTTTAGGATATTGAAATTATACTTTTACGTAACTATCTTAGTTCTATACAATTCACACATGCTGTTTTTTTCCTCGCAAAAAGAAAATGAGCTGAGATTCGTAGATATTATATTACATCCCTATCATATACTTAATGTGAGAAACGATACATAGAACTAAATTCTAAAATACTTATTGTTTAGAAATACACACGCTAATTACAATTAGCAATACAAAATATATTTCTTTTTTCTCCTGTTTATAGATATTTTGCAATGGTACAAAATCACTGGTAATTACTCATAATATTGCTGTAATAGCTTGTTTTCAGACTACAGAGAGAAAGCGCCATGGCCATCTAGAATGACCTTGAATTGTTTGTCAAGAGGACCTTGTATTGCCTCGAGGTTAAGGTTTATATAAAGAAAGGCAACAGCTGAAATGCTTCCTTTTGAGAGTATCAAGATAAAACTGGATCCCGCGTTTTAACTTTGCAAGAAGACTGCAACACAAACAGAAATGCATAGTCATTGATAAGGCTTCGGCTGCAATTCTCGACCCCCTCCCCCTTTTATACACTTTAAACCAGCTGTCGCCGACCAATGATTCGTGAAAAAGTTTTGATGGTCCGCAGAAAAAATTGGAACATTATTTATATTTAACAGAAAACTCAGTCTCAATAAGGACGAGTAACAAAATGTATCAAGGAATGTGGATTATACTTTTCTTGTAAATTTTAGCGAAATTTCTTCTGAATTTGTGGAATTTTTAACTACTTTTGCAGGTGTATCTGGCGACATTTGAAAGTGGGAGTTGTCAACCATAGTAAATGGGCTCAATTCATGTGACATCATTAGTCACATGATAATGATAACCACGTGTTTTTAGCCAATTAGTTCAAAAACTCATGTGACGTCATAGTCACTCGGTAAAACCAGTCATGTGTTTCCAGCTAATCAGTTCATGCGGTTCGTTGTTGTCAACTTTTGATCTTTTCAGAAACTTTCCCTTAAAAAATACAAATTTGTCAACAACAATAACGCACATAGGTAGACAAAATGCATTCTATTTAAAAGTACACGCATAAAATAAATTAATTTTTAATATTAAAATCTTTTGAGAGAAGAAATTTATTTTTTATAACATTTGTGCATTTTTACCCATTTATAAAATTTGAAATTTTACGCAAATTTTACAAATAGAGCAAGTGCAATTAGTTTGATATCTATTTTGAATTCAAAGAAAAACACGTGTTTGTCTTTATCACGTGGCTGTTATGAATTAAACCCACTGGCAGAAAAACGCTTCAGCTTGCGGACATTGCTTTGCGTTGCAAGTTTGTTCTTGTTTTTCTAGAAGTTGGATGGGAATGTTATTAGAGACGTAAATAAATGACAATATAGTTATAGAGAGGGCCACCATACAGTAGTCACTTATATTAATGGTCAGACATAAAGTGGTCAATCATATTAATGTTTCGTCAAATGTAAAATTACACATTTAGTGGTCCACGGAGTTCTTAAGTTTGGCAACAGCTGCTTTAAATAAGTTAAAAGTTTAGCCACACACTGGCAAAAAATTTGGTGGAAAAGGAGGATTCTGACCGAATTTAGACAATGAAAACGATAGAGGCGTTATACATGGCCATTAATTACATTTTTTACTTAATATTTCAAATAATTGGAATATTATGGGGAAAAATAGGTGCTTTAAGATTTCTGAATTGTTGTTTTTTGCTGACTTTCCTCATCTGGCGGTTACATTAGAAAAAGGGTTACCTTTACAGATGAAATGTTATGAGAAGCGCGAATATACGTTTTGTTTACCATAAAATTTTAATATGAAGATTAACTGGGGTGGCACACTTCAAGAATTTTGCTCTCACTAAAACACCGCGGAACAGTGATCTAATACACTAATGGTTTCTGTTAAATAGGACTATTAATAAAATATTCCTGTAGATGAAAAACGTTAGTTTCGAACAATATATAATTTGTTCCAATTATCAACAATAATTAACAAACTACCTCTGATATCTTCTCCTAGATTTTGTGCAAGCAACATCATAACACCGAAATAAATTTCTGTCTTTGCACATCTGTTGAGCGTACCTAAATCGAATATACCTTTCTTGGATATTCTACTTTTTGTTATTAGTCTATTTCGACTGGGATAATGGAAAAAAAAGGGAATTAATGTCCTAGCTCTCTGTAGTAGTCTTCTGTCAAATAAAAAATACTTCAAGTACCTTTTGGTTTCAAATGTGTAATTTATTGTGTGTGAGAGAGAGAGCTTACTCACGATTCGTCAAAAAAGAAAAAATTCCTAGTTCACGTAGCTCTTTAACGCATATCTCTTCAATATTTAGTAGCTTTAAATATAAGTGAGTATTTCTTTTTACTTTAAAATATGTAAAAGGAAAAACCATTCGCCATCATCGCAAAAAGATGAAACATAAATCATATTTCATGAAAATATATATAAATATATATAACTACAAATTCGTTCAACAAATTGCTATCCATGAAGCAGAACTACAGCGGTGTTACTGAATCATTTTTAAGCATCCAAAAGCTCCTTATTATAACACAGTTGATAATCTGAAGTCTTTATTCAAGTTAGCTATTTATGCATGTCATCAGTTGAAGAATGGCGTGTCGTTTTAAAAAATTTCTACTCATCATGGAATAAACTGTTCATATTATTGTGAATTATCTATGGAAAAAACAAAGAGTGCAAACTTGAATTTTAAAGATGCAGGAGATATAAAAAAATATGCGTAACATTCGAAAGATTTTTAATTCTAAATAGCACGTCGAAGTCGGTACTAGAGATCATATTATTTTTCAAATGAGATCAATTGATCAATTCGTACAAAAAATAAAACTTTCTTATATTTTCGACCACGAATCCATATATTCCCGCCACCCACTGAAATTACTTTACTATTGTGCTGAGTTGTCCTCTTGCAGACTCTAGATCAGTGTTCCCCAACCTTTCTATCCCCGTGGACCGGTCAACGTTTGATAATTTTACCGCGGCCCACTGAAGAAGGGGACGTTGATTGTTTATATTTTAAATTGCTTTTATTTAATAATTTTAGTTTAATTGTATTTAAATGGGCCTTCAGAATAAAATACTGTTACACCAAGAAATTAATATTAAGTTATTTTACATGGGGTATATAAAATGATTACCATAAAACCCTAGAGAAATACACCACAGTATATAAAATGAAAATAATTTAATATTCCTTGTGCGGACCGGCACTATTTGCTCCACGGACCAGTACCGGTTCGCGGACAAGGGGTTGCGGATCACTGCTGTAGATTACAAGGTCCGTTGCCATTGATGAAGAGAATTGTAATATTTTCGTAAAAGAAACTATTGCCAACCTTCATTGTGTTTGTCACGTTATGTTAACGTAATTAGGCACAGGGTAACTTCTAGTCAAGGATGGCCAACCCAAATGAACTTGAGGGCAACATATAAAAATATATATCTTCATACTAGATTTGGACGCATTACAAACATTTATTGGATTAAAACTAAGTCAGCGTGATAAAATAGAAAGTTATGGAATATATTTCTACAAAACATTATACCAAAAACGAAAGTATTGCACAAAATATTCGCATTTTGTACAGTTGTATTGAATTATTCAAGGTGGGCCACATGCGGACCTCGAGCTACTGGTTGGCGACCCTTGGTCTAGAGCCACGAATTATTCAATTATAACATGTATAACTTACTTTTTTACTTATTAAGTTATCAAATTGTTCTACAGCTAAGGCTTACTTTTATTAAACATTAAAATCTAAGAGTCTAGGAAATAATTTAATTCTTAAATAAAAGAAATACGTTGGTTCTTGCTTCGTTTTGTGTGAATCTGACAACCTAAAAACCTAAAGAAAGTGAGTGTGAGTGAACACCTCACTATAAAGCAACACGTGGGCTATACATGATTGACTTAGTAATTCTGAACCATTATCAAATAATGAGGACGACGCCTGAGCTAGAACCCTCCTCTCCGAACTACCACTATGTGCCAACTAGAGGTTTGAACATCGGCATATTTAACGTGCTTCTACCTCTCCGCAGGGGGTTCTTCAGTGGCACGAGACTCGAACTCATGACACTCAGGCCACGAGTCCATGAACTTATGGCATGCCAACTACGAGTCTATGTCCATAATCTAAAGTGGTTTTTAAAAAAACTGCAGAACTATATATGTTAGTCAAAAGAAACTCAGAGAATCATGGAATAATATATGCAAAAATTGAGAATATATTTTTTTAAGCAAGTAATATAAAAAAGATTTTTTAAATCAATTCCTACTTAGGTCAGCAAAGAAAAGTTTTATTTTAGTTATTTTTTATTAATACAATTAATATGAATATGTATATACGTATGACAGAAGCACAATATTAAGTGTCAAAATAAAAAGCAATTTTCCTTGCAATATTTTCCATTTTTCTTTGTAGATAGGGTGTAGTTTTGTTTGTTGCTATTTATTCATTAATTAAATTTAATTTTTTAATAAAATAGTATAAAAACGAAATAATATTCTCAGAAATTAGGCCATTCCATCTGGGATTCAAACTCACGACCTTTAGATTAGAAGTCTAACGCACTATCCATTGCGCTTCAGGGACACAACGAGCGATTTTCCTTTTTATATAAGGTGTTGGATTATTCTTTTTGTTTGTTACTATTTATACATTAATTATTGAATTATTATTTGAAAAAACTGTGTTAATATCAAGTGTCATCCACTACAAGATTTAAAAAATGTATTTGAAATGGAATGGATGAATAGAAAGTATTCTATTAACGATTGAAAATTTGAACAAGATATATATATATATATATATATATATATATATATATATATATATGGAGAGAAAGAAAAGAAACTAATAATAGGAATCTAAAAAGGAAAAAAGATAAGAAAAGTCCTGTTGAGGATTTTGAATACAGATAAACTCTATATCAGTAAAACTTAAGTAAATTACCATATTTTTGTGTATTAAAAAGTTTATACGAAAATAATAAGTATTGCGTAAAATTTGTTTGCCATGTACAATCTATTTAAGTAATAAAATTAATTAATGTGGAAACACAAAATGAATGAATTGTAAGACACTATATTTCATTCGGTCATATAAAGTGTGAATGAATAATTATTAATTTTATATTATTCTATTTAATCACACTGACCTTAAATTACTTCTTTTTCTAATAAATTTTTTCATCTTTATTAGGTACTAAAGTTTATTGATTAGTCCGGTTTTTAAGGATTTTTAAGAAGATTTTCTTTCCAGTACTCTTTTCTTCCTCATTAAAAACCAAGAACTCTTTCAAAGACTTAAAAAACTGAACGGTAATAACTCTTATGATTCTCAGAAGTGCTTGAAACACTTGAGAATGATTAAAATTTTAAGTATTTTCAATAAAGATAAAGTATTTAATCAGTTTTGAGTTTTTAGAGTTTCCAGAAGAATTATCTCAATTTTCACTTCTGAGGAGATGTTATTTTTCAAAGAGGAACAAAAAATAAATTAACCTTAAGTTCTTAAATGAATTTAAATTCAGTTTGTAAGAGAAAGAAAAATTGGTTTCCAACAGTGACAATAGTTTCGTATAGCAAAATATTCGTTCCTTTTAAATTTATTTTCTTTATTTTGAACTAATTTTTTAATTAACTCGTTAAATTATACAGTAGCTATAGAAATTATTTGGGTTAAAATCTCTTTTATATTATTATCGTCTGCTTTATTTCAATAATTCATGTAGCTCAAATTTATATTATGACTCAGTTTATTTTCTAATATGTAATCGTTTGTTGTTAAAGTTGTGCTGCTTAAGTTGGCATCTTTTGTAATTAATCTGAATATGTATTTGTTCATTCTGAGAGAAGAATAGTAATGTATTATTGTGTGTGTGACGTAGGTTGGGCAGTATTTAATAATTTTTTTATATTTTCGAGTTATAATTATTCATCTGGAGATCCTTTTCATCATTTGAGTGATGATAAGAGTAAAAGCCGTACGTGGAATATAAACTTTGGCTACTGTTATTCACAACTATAAACAAGTAATATAAAAAAAATGTTTAAAGTCTATTCTTATACTAAGGTCAACAAAGAGAATTTTTACTTTAGTTACTTTTTACTAAATAATTACAATTAATATGAATAAGTATATACATATGACAGAATCACAATATTGTGTGGCAATTAGTTTTTATTAATTATCATTAAAGTATCGTATTGTCATCCAAAACAATCGTGTATATAAAATTTCAGTTCAACTGAATGCTTTAAAACGGGAGAAAAAAAATCTTTTAAAGTTTTGACCCAAGTCGCTAAAAATGAAGCCAACGTGGCTGTATTTGTAATTCTGTAAACAATTAGTTCCAGTCAAATAATTTTAATTAATTATGATTAAATTATCCTATTGTCACCGCAAACAATAGTGTATAGGAAATTTCTACTAAAATGAGCGCTTTAAAATGTGAGAAAAAACCTTTTAAAGTTTTGACACAAGTTGCCAAAAGGGTCGCTAAGTCGCCAAAAATTATGCCAACTTGGCTGCATTTGTAATTCTTTGAATAATTAGTTTTAATCAATTAATTTTTATTAATTATAATTAAATTACCGTATTGTCCTCCAAAATAATCGTATATATAACATTTCAGCTCAACTGAGCACTTTAAAATGTATTTTATTAACAACTGAAAATTTGAACAAGATAGTTGAGAACTAATAGTAGTTGAGAACTAATTAGTTGAGAACTAATAGTAGGAATTGAAAAAGATCAGGAAGTAAAAATAAACATATTATTCAGTAGTTTGGGATCGTGGATTTTATGAGATTAGTCCCAAAGATCAAAACAGCTCCTTAAGAGAGATGGAGATTTATTGTAGAAAAAAACAACCCTTAAAAATACAGGATACATCCACAAAATTTGTACATTAAGTCTCAGAATGTTCTTAATCTTCTACAGTGCTCAGACACAGCCATCTGTGTCTAAAAGTACAGTTCGTAATGTTAAAGATTATCCGCAAGTAATTGTCTTCCGAAGGCAAGTCAACAACACTTCAACAGCCGAAGTAATACTGATTTAGTTTCAGCGAGAAACTGCTATGTATAGTCTGCGTGGATATCTTCCAGCGCTATCTCGAAAACACCGCTTACCTCATAGTTCATTATGTTATAGATTTTTCCGGTAATCGTCATATGTTCCACATAGCATCCATATAGTCACTAAAATGATGCCAACTTTTGGCTGTATCACCAATATTTCAAAAAGTTTCCATTGAAACGCCATTATCATATAAGAGACTTGCGACTATAAGAGACTTGCTTGCGACTATTATAATTTTTTGTCATAAAATAAATGCAACAAAAAATAATATTAACGTATATTACACAAGATATTAATTATTTACACTAGTTTAAGATAAAATTAAGCATTAATTACACACAATTCGTAACAATATATATATATATATATATATATATATATATGCTTGGGAACTTAACAATGGGGGCTTCACATTAGACTGACCACCTGACCGGAACATCTGCTTATACACCTCAAGGCCCAAGGTTATGTATACTGAATTGGGCGCAGTAGGCCTTGGCCCTCATGGGCTGTTACGCCACTGAGTTAAGTTATATATATATATTTATATTTACTGCTGGTCACACAAAATGCAACATCCTGAAGGAAGCATGGAAACCATGTGAAATTTACATCATGTGTTGGCGGAGGTGAAATGTGCAAATCATTAGCATTATAGCACAGACGCATATCACGGGTGACCGTAGTTCCACCCGCAAGTGCTATATAAGGGGAGAACAGATTGGCGATTTGAAGTGTATGGCAATTATTTTCTCGTGCGATTTTTTTCCCCTTAAGCTGTTTACCTATGCCTGGAGGAAGACATCGAGTGTCTTTTGACCAAGTTCCTGAATTCGAACGAGGAGGAATAGTAGCCTTTATGGATTACGGATTATCCTTCAGAGAAATCGATCAACGTGTTGGACGAAACCAAGCAACTGTAGTGCGAATCTGTCATCGCTGGATGCAGGAGGAAAAGACGGACCTAAGGGAACGGTTGCACCAACCTCGTAGCACCATTACCCGTGATGACAGGCGTATTGTGCGCATGGCAGTGATGGATCGCGCAGCCACATCGCGAACTGTAACACAACAGATTCAGTCTGTTACATGCATCATTCGGAGTCCGCTCGTACCATTCGAGGCCGTTTGCAGCAGAGTTGAATGTCCGTAAGGCGTCCACTCCTTCGTTTACCCTAGACTGAAAATTACAGGCGTTTGCGCCGCCAATGGTGCGATGAACAACGGAACATGGACAACGGAATGTAATGACATTGTTTTTACTGACGAATCCCGCTTTTGTCTGCAATATAACGATGGTTGGATTCGAGTTTGGAGATACCGTGGTGAGAGGCTGCTGAACTGTTGCGTTATGCATCGCCACACTGGTCCTGCGCCCGGTGTCATGACTTGGGGGTGATATTGGATTTCTCTACTGCACCCCTCTAGTACGCATTGCCGGTACGCAAACAGCCAGCACTACATCTCTGAGGTGTTGAAGATCGTGGTCCTCCCATACATTCAGCGTTTGTCATCAGCCATATTCCAGCAGAATAATACACAACTAAGGGCACTTGTTCAAGAGTTTTTTTACCCATCAGATTGAATGGTTTCCTTGCCCTGCTTGTTCTGCCGATCTATCGCCAATAGAAAACGTGTGATCCATTCTCGCACAATGACTGGCCTGGAATACACCACCCTCTGCTACAACAAATCAACTTTGGCAATATGTGGAAGTCGCATGTGCTGCTTTACCCCAAGGATACATCCAAAGCCTTTTTGATTCTATGCCGAGGTGTCTGGCAGCCGTTATAGCCCACAATGACGGCTACACTAACTACTGATTTTACTATCATCCACATGTCACAAGAGGTTGCAATTTTAATCGTTTGATTTTTGTACAACATGTTATCTGCCAAATAAATTTCGCTGTGATATATCTGGTTCTTCTTTGTGTTGCATTTTTTTTAGTCAGCTGTATAATATATATATATATATATATATATATTTGAAATCATAATAGGTCTCATTTTAGTCCAAAGACTTTTTCTGTATCTTCAATTGTTATGTTTCTTGGAATCCAATTTCTTTCTTTTTTGGCCTTGTAGTTTATACAACTTTCTCCCTTAGTATTTTATTTTATTTTATTATACTATATATATACATCTGTGTGATAAAACAGATAAATAAATAAATGCTGTATTTAACAGCTATAATATTTCCAGAAACTAAATGTGTTAAAAATGTATATACATGTACAATCGAAGCAGCATAACGTACAATTTTATCATGGGTTCCTTGATAAGCTATCGCTTGTGATATCACTCCTAAACATTGTAACAACATAGATATTATTTCTGTATTTTATATTTAGATTAATTTTTTATTCAGATGATTTCGCAACTTCTTGTTAAGAACAGACATTGATGCTTTTTTCCCTATTGATAAAAAATAAACTGTAATTGTCTTTAAATATTTAAAGTGTTATTTTATTTAATAGTTTGGAACATAAATTAGCTTGATACGTCAAAACAGAATTTTTAAATTTAATTTATTTATTAACTAGTTACTCTTTAATTCAACTCGAATGTTCTTTTCATTGTTGTTAAGTTGTTTTTGGTAAGTATGAGCGATTAATCGAGAAATACGGTTCCTAAATAATTTTTACATTGAAAATCATTTTTATGTGAATTATTATAAAAGAACTAATGTATTAGTTTTAACCATATAAACGTATTAATTTATTTTTTTTTTCAGGTTAATTAAAACACTCAGGGAAAAAATTCCTGTCAGTTTTAACAAATTGACGCTCTTCTTTAGTTTCAGTGGTTTAAAACGTGTTCCACGGAACTCGGGGGTTCCACAGTAACAATAAAAAATCGAAAAGTTATAAATGAGTATGCAAAATGTTTTTTATGAAATTTGTATATAGGTACAACACACACAAAAAAAAAAACACACACACACACACACACACAAAAATTCAAAGCTCATCCCTGTCATTAAAAACTCAAAATTTTATTTATACAGAGTAATTTTTTTTTACAATCAAAACTTTTATTTTAATATAATAAAAAAAAATTAAAGCGTTTTATCTTTATATATATATTCTTATAGATAGTGAATATTTTATTTTTACTATCCGGGTACCACGAGATAATTTTATTCTCTTTAGTACAATGTTTTGCAAAACAAATATTTTTTAAAGGAAAATGAAATTTTTTTTGCGTGAAAAAAAAACCTACAATAAAGAAAAAAGGGGGGCAACTTATTGACATATCAACAGATTCGATGTTAAAATCTGAATTTAAGAAGAACAGCGCCTAAATTTTAGTTAAATTTCTCATGCAAAATACACAGTTTCTTTCACAGTGAAAACATTTTAATGCTATTCAGAACAATGTTAAAGGGAAAAAAATTTTCACAACGGGGGGAAAACAAAGTATAAAAAAATGAAACTCAGAATATGAATCGATTCTGTTATTCTCAAAGACCTAGATCTCGTCGTTTTATGATAAAAAGAACACATATCCCAGTTACTAAACATAACATGTGGATAGGTGAATTGGATCCCCAGATTAATATTTTTAATGAGTTAATTAGATTAAAAATTTTTTAAAAATAAATATAATACTATTTTAAATTGCCTTTACACTGATCTGATGTTTTTTATCTACTTTAAATATCATTATAGGATATATTCTTCTAAGAGTTATATGTAATAGGGTTCTCCACAAAAATACTTTCTAGTTCAAGGAGTTCCACGAAAATACTTTCTAGTTCAAGGGGTTATACGAAAATACTTTCTAGTTCAAGGGGTTATACGAAAATACTTTCTAGTTCAAGGGGTTATACGAAAATACTTTCTAGTTCTAAGGATTTCGTGAGAAGAAAAAGTATGAAGACCCCAGTGGTATTTTTCAATGCTGTTCTTAAGGGTTCATCCAAACCTGCGATAACCATGACCACCAGCTACCAAGTGTTTACTGGATCTCACTGTATAAATGTATGCACATGTGTACGTGCGTGTACACACACACATATATATATAATATATATATATATATATATATATATATATATATATATATATATATATATATATATATATATATATATATATATACAGTCGGACCTCTATATAACGAAGTCGCTAAATCCTGGGAAAAAGTTCGTTATATAGAGGTTCATCTTTTAATATACTTTATAAACCACGTAAAACAAATTTTAAATTCATAAACACTATATTTTTAAAAAAAGTAATTATTCACACCTTTTTTAAATTAATATATGTTTATTTTATACACCTTACCACACCAAAAAAAAAAAAAAAAACTGTAAGAAAAAAAAAGAAGAAAAGAATGTCGAAGAATTTACTGTGTTTTCAATACTAAGAAACTAATTTTATACTAAAATTAATGAATTTTAAAGACATTTTATAATTTAAAGCAAACAAGTAATATTAAACATATTTTATAATTAGAACACGGGGACACGAGACAACTCGACTGAGGGTGAAAGAGTATATCGAAGATGTTTCTTGTGAACTGGGCAATGGGGGTTAAGGAATGCAACGTCCAGAACTCTATTGCTCTCGGTGAGTTAGGATCCAATAAAACCAGTTCAAGATTTATGACCACCATAAAATGTGTTAAAGAGAGAATAACTTGAAATTTTTTCAGAAATACTTTCAAAAAAGGAAGTACAAAAATTGAATCACAAAAGAAAAAGTTCGTTATATAGAAAATGCACTTCGCTATAAAGAAGCTATTTCACGAAGAAAATCGTGAAATGTTCATGGTTTCAGGAAAAAGTTCGCTATATAGAAAAATTCGTAATATAGAGGTTCGACTGTATACATATATAATTATATACAGGGTGTTCCAAAAATAGTGCTCAAACTCTGCATAGCTGGATTTCTCGTTGGAAGTACATAAAAAATGTCCAAAGAACTATACTTGCACGATCCGTAGTTTCTGAGAAAAATACGAAAAACAAAGTATGCAATGAAAAAATACCGCATTGAACGCATCAACAGCAATATTTGCAAATATTTATAAAGGCAGATGTTCATACTGTTTGCCGTGCGTATCGAGAAAGGTTTGAGTGCGTACTGGAATGGATGAGTGTACATGTCGCAGCTGCGAGGCGTCCACCGAAGTATAAGCAACATACAGCAATTCATTGAGATTGTCCCGTAGGAAAAAATGCCACAGTGTGAGATCTGGTGATCGTGGTGGCCGTAGAATGACACCCACACGTCCGATCCTGTGGACGGGATATGCCATATTCAGCCAATTAAGTACAGGAGCACAGAAATGGGTCGGAGCCCCATCACACAGGAACCATCCTGCATCATCATTTACCTTATTTTTCTCTAATTATGGATCTTTCAGGTACAGTTCTTTGGGCATGTTTTATGTACTCCTAATGTGCAGAATCTGGCTGTGCAGAGTTCGGGTGCTATTTTTGGGACATCCTGTATATGTAGATATATACTTTCAGAAATTATGTTATTGCCTCATTTCTTCTCATACATCATCATCGCCATTTTTTTCGTAATTTTGGGCAAGTAAGACTAATAAAGGTTGAAGAATTAATTATAATTTTTTCATTGATGTTAAGATGTTAACATTCGTTTTAAAAATGAATACTTTTATTTATTGTTGGATGTGAAATATGCAATCAATAGGTCATGATGTTAAAACGACGAATTATCATCTACAGATGTGTTACAGAGCAGATCCATTAGTGTACGTATTGAACATAGATGATAATAACCTTTTAAACAACGTAGAACTGGAATACACATTAAGTCGATCGCGATCGACCGGTGGACCGCCAAGATTTTTTTAGACCTCCTTTACTAAGACCTAAGACGCGCTTACTAAGAGAAACATATTTATGAAGCACCGAAGCCAGCTAGACTGGAGAATCGGCTTTTCACAATTGATACGACCGTGTTTACTTAAGCAAATGATTCGTTAAATGAGTAGACGGTACATGTACCTCCATTGGAAGCGAACGACAATACTTAACACAAGGGATTGCAATACCGGACCCAAAGTTCAATACCGGTTTTCGGTATTTCTTAGAACTTAATACCGAGATACCGGTTTATGAGTATATATTTCTATAATGAATCTGAAAAATATTTTGATCTCTTAAGTATAATATGCAAATACAATGTGAATAACAAACTTACCAATTAAAAAATATCGAAATATTGAGCATTTTCTTCACAAGTACAACCTTGGTTTCTCAGATACGAATATCAGACTACGAATCCTGCGAGAATGCAGTATCTTTCTGAGATGTATTAGGATAGTTTTAGCCTTGGATGATTCACATATTTTATAACTTCTCTCGATTGTACGATGTAGCTTTGTATTCACAAGTCTAATTAATTTCGCCCGTTAGGGAGACATTGTAGTAACAGGTGTTGATGGACGAAAGAAGGCAGATGAGCTTGGATATGGTATTCTTCTTTCAACGAAAACTAAGTTAGCAGTAGTGTATTTAATTCTATTTGTCAGAGAAATAATTTATGTGGATATTTTTACGTTCAGATTAGTAGTCTTGTAGTAGTTGAATCTGGCAATGAAAAAAATTACCGTAAAATCTGGCGTATAAGGCGCACTTTTAACACAAAAAATAAGATGGAAATTTAAGGTTGAGCTTTATGCGCCGGGTAGAAAAACGATAGCTTTAAAAATAACAAAAGAGATGAACATAAGAAGAAATTTCTTCTATTTGTAACGAAATACTGTTTATTTAAAAGAAATGAGACTTGATTTATGAACTAAAAGAGATGTAGTTCTAGAAGTATACTATTTTTTTCAAAAATTTGGAATAATACCTCGAATAAATGACTTCAAAACATAGCGATGTATACTAATGTTTCAAATTTCTTCGTAAAAAAGGGGGTGCGCGTTATACGGCGAATATACCTAAAAATTAAAAAATGCAGCTTGAAAGTATGGGTGCGCGGTACGGTAAATGATGATTTTACGGTAAATGATGGATTGAAAGTTTCCTTAGAGATGTAGGACAGGTTAGGAAAAATAAAAATAAGAACAACGGAATGAACACGCGTGCGGAATAAAGACATTTAATATTTTCACCTTCTGAAATGGATGTCAATTTATTTCATTTGTAATATATTTAAAGCATGGTGCAATAATTAACACTATAACACAAAACAAAATTTTTTACCATTTTGCTATGTTGGCGATCCCTGAACATATGGTGGAAACAATTTAAAAAATTTCTTGTAAATACCGAAAAACTGGTATTAAAACTTGTGAATACCGGTATTACAAAATTGTACAAATGGCTCAAAATACCTGTATTGCAATCCCTACTTAACACGTTCACTGCCGCGGTAGGAAAAAAAGGCTATCACTGCAATTCCAGCTGTAGAAATGAATTTTTTCCACATGCCGACTGAAGGGGAGAATAAATGTTGATGATCAGCTTTTCCTGCGACAGCACGGGATTGGCTTTTGAGACATAATCCCACATCATGCACTTCTAAGGGACTGGGTTCTGATGTCATATCCCGCGAATGCGTGGGAATCGGCAGCCAACAACTGTAAGTACATACATCGGTTTCAGATTCATCGATTCACGTATGATCTCTGCTTTTATTGAATATACGTCCAAGCTCCATGGTATAGCAGTCACTTATAGTTGTTCAAGTATTCAACTTGACAATTTTGACCAACTTGTGTAGTAAAATTAAACTAGTGTCGTATTTTAAAAGAGGGGTATAAGTCGAAAACAAGTGTTACGAAAAGAAAGCATGCAATTTTAATACAAAATGGCACTCTTACGCCGCTGGGAGGACCGCAACACCTTAAAAATATTAGAAGTAGCCCATACCCTGGAAAAGTCCAACCACCCCTGTTGTAGAAGAACATAACTAGCTGGTTTTATGCATTCAAAAAGGTATTTTCTGGGGCAACCTAGTGGCTAGAACATCGGATTCTATACCAGAAGGCCTAGGATCGATGCCCGATGCCACCAAATACCCTCCGAGGACACACGGAGTACATGCTCGTTAAATCAGTGGATCCGAAAGTCTTGTGGGAGGTCGCAGCAGAAACCACAGGTGCAGGGGGCTGGAGAATATTTCCCTCCCCTTCAGTTCCATGCCCAAATTGTAGAGGTGAAGATAGGTGGTGACGTCATTTATCGTGTGGAAGTCCAACCTGTCTCAGGCTCTGGCAACTTTCATTCCTTCTCTTCGGGAAGGACACGACAACAACAACAGCTTATTCTAATCGGCAAGTAACAGGCGCAAAATAACAACTAGATGTCTTCACATTTAGTTTAACAACAGATCTGAAAATTCTAATATATCTATATATAAAGTTATTAACTTCTCTCTTTCGTTTCAAAATAAATCCAGATAAAAGTTAAATTGCTGAATTTATATTTCATTATATAAAATAATTAGATCCAAACAATACTACTCATACATTTTTAAATATTTAATTTGAATCGTTTAAACTCAATCTGAATTTATTTATAAGATCCTTTGTTTGGTATAAAAGTACTTTTTAACTGCTGATACTAATATAAATAATATATTTTTTAATACTTTTACAAAGTTAAAAAAATCTGCTTCTTAAATTCATAGCTAAACCTAATTGATACTTATAAATTTTCCAAAAAACAGTTCGGTTTTCATAACAGTAAATAAAACTTTATACAAAAGGAAATCATTATAAACTAATTCCTTATATATTTGTTTACATATAATTCCTGTTATAATAGGTATCATGTTCTTGGTTCTCTTTTCAGAATTTAAGCTCCTATTGATTTGTAAAATATCTAATCTATATATATATATATATCACCACCATTATTTTGTGCGATTTATTATAATTATTATATACATCCTTGCATATGAAACACATCTTATACATTAGGAAAAACCATACGTAATTTTCTTAAAAATGAAATGGAATGCATAAATAAAATTTTGAAACTATAGATAATGTAATGGATTTCCTACAAAATGCCGTAAAAGCTTCGAAATTCATGCATAGTTTTCATGTATTTTTTCGTAACATATTTGTTTCAACTACAAATATATTCTTTTTATAACTGCATGCATATAAATCGAATAACTCTATTTCGACGAGAACATTTGTATTGAATTTAAATGTATCTATGGTAGGGATTCGTGAGGCAGAGCTTTCAGGATAGAAGGACGAAGAAAAATAAGTAGACGAATTCATGCTGTATCACGAATACAAAAACAGAAACAGAACTTGCAGTGCTTACGTATAATAAATACATTTAAATAACAACATTTATGTATTTTGACCAGATATAGTTGTACAGTTTTAATGTAAGAATGGGAAACTGTAATAAGAATATTACAATATGACGGAATATAAGCGTTTTATATAAATGTACAATGCAATAGCAGATTTTTCTCAGTTGTTAAAATTAAAAATCAAGAAGCTTATTTTGAAGGTCATTGTGTTTCGAGGTTTTGTTCAGTTATTTTAAATAACTTATCATGTTTACTCATTTTGCGTCGACATCTTCAGTAAAAAGAAAATTAAATCTTTCGTTTTAAAAAATTAAGTTTTTTCTCTTACATGCACATACTAAAACTTTTAATAACTTGTATCGAAAAGTATTTTTTCAATTTTAAGACCTACCTATACGGAAAATATGCTCACTGGCATAGATGGAGGAAAATAAAATAAAATAATTAATTTTTATGTTTAATGAATGAAGTTCATGTATTTGAGGTATTGTTAAGCTAAAAAGTAAAAGTAAAGAAAAACAGGTATTTTAGTACTTTTTTAACATTTATTGTGATGAGAGGACATCTGCTAAATAGTTACAGGAAATAAAGCATCAAGGTACACTTAACAAATTTTCCTTAATATTAATTTTTTTTTAAAACCTACTGTCGAAATTTCAGTGCATAAGCGGAAGATGGGAAAAACTTGGATAAGACTGATTCGATGTTGCGGGGGTGAGAACTGAAGTTGAAATATTGAAATGCATTTTGTATTATTCACTACTAAGTACACATTTATGAATTATCATCGTTCTTGGGTTAGTTATATTGTAAAAAGCTAATTTTATTTTGAGTCTGAAATCGTCTAACCAAAATCAAGTCTTTTTCCAATTTTTCGAAAATTTAACCCCTTTGAGGCATTTTATTATTATTTTTTTTCTTTCTAATTTTCATACTTTAGAACCTCTTTTCCGCATAGGATTCCAATTAAAAATAATTCGATATGTAAACCACCTAATGTATCATTAATTTTATACACTTCGAAGGTCCGAATTGATTCGGGGATTTTCTTCAGAATTTATTTAATTAGGGCAACTTTACTGCTTGAGACAATAAGAAACATCAATTTAGAAATCAAACAACCAACTACGATTTCGGAAAGACGAAAATATCAGCAATCTCGGAGAATTTTCAAGGATAGTGAAGTTTACTTCGAGAAAATGTTCCCTTTAAGGTATCCGACTACGTTCGGAACCGTGATTTTGCGAAAGCATATAAATAGATAATATTTATGATATTTAGTGTCACTTAGATTAGAAAATGTATATAAAATTATTTTAAGAATATTATTACAATAAAAAAATTATTTAAGTACAATATTTTGCCAAAAAAGGAACATAGAATGACCCATTTTCAAAATATTCTCCTTTTGTGAAAAATGCTTCGATTATAATAATATTTTGCCTCTATATATCTGAGACCTCTGTACAGAGGCTCAACTAGAATTTTTGAAGTATATAAATTAGAAGTGGGTTTATCCATGTGTTACGACAACAGAGGGGAGAAATTTTAAGAAAAAACGCCGATAATTATTTCAATGGGTTGTAAATCAGAAAATAATGTGAATTTTTCAAAAATTCTAGTTGAGCCTCTGTAGAGGTCTGAGTTATATACTTGCAAAATATTATTATAATAGAAGCATTTTTCACAAAAGGAGAATATTTTGAAAAAAGGTTATTCTAAGTTAATTTTTTGCCTAAACATTGTATTTAAATAATTTTTTTTTGTCAAAATGTCCTTAAAACAATTTTATACATGTATTCTAACCTAAGTGACACTGAATATCTTGACAATTATCCATTTATTCACTTTTTTAAATCATGGTTCCAAACGTAGTCGGATTTCTTAAAAATTTCAATTGATGTTACTTTTAAGTGTAAAGGATCAAAACCATTTTCTAGGAAAAAATTAGTTTTACATAGTAATTTTTTTAATGGACAATTTTATCTTTTTATAAAAATATCATTTTGAAGGAATCAACAAAACCAAGGTCCTTCTCGATAAAAGTAGAAAGCAAACAAGTATAGCAAGGAAAAGTTAGAAGCAAATTTCACGCACAACCTCAGATTTTACTAAAGTCTAAATCTAGATACAGATTTGGCGTACCTAAAGTTAAGCGTTAAAGTTTAAAAGTCAACTGCCTTATAAGTGAAGTGCAATACTATATCCTACTCAAGCATAAACTGAATTGTGGTACAATCTATTTTTCAATTCTTTACTTTTAACTCACACTCTCTATATATTTATTTATTTATCTTGGTGGAATTTTCAATCGTTAATAAAATACATTTTAAAGAGCTCAATTAAGCTGAAATTTAATATACATGTTTATTTTGGATAACAGTACAATAATTTAATTATAATTAAAAATTAATTGATTAAAACTAATTATTTAAAGAATTACAAATGCAGCCACGTTGGCGACTTAGCGACCCTTTTGGCGACTTGTGTCAAAACTTGAAAAGGTTTTTTTCTCACGTTTTAAAACATTCCGTTGAACTGAAATTTTATATACACGATTGTTTTGAATGACAATACGATTCTTTAATGATAATCAATAAAAATTATTTACCACTTAATGTTGTGATTCTGTCCTATGTGTATACACATTTATATTAATTGTAACTATTTAATAAAAAGTAGCTAAATAAAATTTTTCTTTGATGATCTTAGTAGGAATTGACTTAAAATTATTTTTTTTATATATTACTTGTTTCATATCTCATTTTGTCAGATGTCTGTTTCTCTCAAAGACGCAGGAGGGAGAAACGGCATTTCAAACTCTGTATAAAAGAAAAGTCACGCTGCGGATTTCTCATTCGGAAATTCTGGTTGAAGAGAAAATTGTGAGAAAACTGTGTTAACCTCGTATAGGAAAGAAAAACGGCTCCCAGCTCGCGTCAGATTTCGATAGAGGTAAGATCGTGGATTATCGAGAGTGTGATTTATCGTTTCATGATATTGCTACTCACATCGGTCGAAATTCAAAGTTTATCACACGAATATGAAAACTATGAGCTCAAAATCGTTATACTGAACTCCCTATAGGATCTCAACGGTATCCTATATGGAGATCCTAACGTCAGAGACGGCAGATATGTTTCAATGTCAGCCTTGTAGTATCGCACGGCCATATCGTGGATCGAGACAGGAAGTGGGTTTGACTGCAACACAAAAGTATCCGTAAAAAAGTGCGACAACGCCTGGGACAACACAGACTGTTTACATCAGTAATTCCCAAAGGGTCTTTATCAAACCCAGGGGTCTATGACCGACCTGCAAGGGGTCCACATCAGTGAAAAAATAATTTGCGGGTCCATGAGGTGTAAATGGGGGTCTACGATAGTGGTTCTCATTAAACCATGTTGTAATTTTCATTTTAAAAGAAAATTTAATCATATAGAGACCAGAATTTACTTATTTAACATATTTATTTACTAAATTTAATGAGGTTAATTTGACAGCATAATTTTTATTAAAACAATGCCCATCATTTCAGCGTTTCTTGCCAGAATTAAGCTACAGGAGTATGATATTGGACATCGTGAATTTTTCCAGTTTCTCAATTTGCCACAGACAATCTGCCAGGAAAATGACGTTTCAACCTACGTTAAACATTTAAGTTTTAAAACGAGGTTTGAAAATGCTTTGACTATAGTAATTATCACAGAAGGCAATAAATTCATATGATCACATTGAAAAAATATATTTCTAAAGGAGCTGATCGAAATAGACACTAACGGAGATCTTAAAGTTAAGTTTAGAAACGGGTGACAGCAATTTTGGCTTTAAAAAGGTATACTCGTACCTGTTATTTATCCCGAATTATGGAGTATTGAGAGAAAGTTTTTAATTGCTTTTTTCGTAGTGAGAAGGGGTTTCAGCGCGGTTGCGAATCTCCAAAATAAAAAAAAAATTAAAGGAAAGAAAAAGATTGTACACACTACACACACAGAGAGAAAGAGCGAGGGAATTTAGGGTTAAACTTAACAAGATTGATGCTGAATGTTGAAAATTTGTTAAAGAACCACCCGCTCCATCTCTCGAATTAAAAGCATTTGTTTGCTGATCAGTTATTTTATGTTTTAATTAAATTTTAATTTAATTAATTAGCATGTGTTTCTTAAGTTTTAAATACTATACTTCACTACAATTAGAAATTTAAGTCTTTTAAAGTAAATATCTCTTTTCTAGCTGTCAAACAAACGTTTAAAAGTTCATCAATTTGCAAAAAATTTGAATTTTTGGTAAGCAGAGATCAATCCCAAACCGAAAAACATGGCAAGTTTGGTAAAGTTTGGGAACCTCTGATCTACAGGGTAACCATTATTCTAGCTTCTTTTGACAGTGCATCTTAGACTCGTCACCTCAACGTCAAAACAGGGTACAGGAGTGGCACCAAGTCTTCTTTTCTAATAAATCTTGTTTCTGTGTGCAGCATTATGAGGAATGTATCCATGTCAGAAAGCACACACAAAGGGGAGGGTCCTGGGGTCCGGACCTCCACCCTTGATTTTTTTTCTGATTGATTATATTTCTAAGTATATAGTACGTAAAATTTAATTAGATATTTGTTATTAATGATTAATTTTATTAATTAATGCTAATTATTTATTCAATAATTAGTTTTTTACTGTTTTTTGTTCCCGAAAATCAACAAAATCGAAAGGAGCATGATACAAGTATGGTGAACTTTCGACCCGACCCCTTGAAAAATTTCTGCGTGTGCTACTGACCGAAGAAATCCTATGTGGTCTATTTTCGTTCAATATCGTTATACAGACCTGCACTTGGTGCAATTGTATGAGAGACACGAACACTTTTAGCTACAAAGTGTAGCATTTCTCAGATCTTAAGGACAGTAGCTGTGGATTGTCTTCGAGGCGTCATCTTTCAACATGTTAAGACTGCATGTTGCCATCGTACCCTGATGTACAATGATACAGAGATTATTCAAATGTAGCCCCTGGTAGCAGATCTTTTAACATTGAAAATATATTCCTGGGAGAATGGGTTATGGTTTCGTTACCTTTTTCTAGCCGTTACTATAGATTAGCTGTGGCATAGACTTGAAGCAGTATGGAATGACTTGCCCATATCTATCATTCAACCGCAGTTGGACTTGACCGTTTAGAGCCATTTTAGCTGCCAAAGGAGATAGGTGTGAGTATTGATTTCGGATACTGCGTACTCTCAGATTGCCTATAAATTTAATTACGTTTTCTTCCTACTATGTTGTATATTGTATGCTGTAAGTAACCTTTTGTTGTTTGCTTTCTTTCCTGGTGTTGCAATTTTAATGGTCAGCACAGTATATATTAAAAGTAAAACAAATAAACACAAACGGCATTCTCTTCAGCAGCTATATTTTTGCATAAAATTGTTTCAAGAAATAGGTATGGACTTCCTTAAAAAATCAGAACCTATAAGAAGACAGAATGAAGTGTATTGCGTGATTAAAACGAGTGAGATCTTCATTAGGATTTAATTGGACGTATCTTGCTCCCTCCCCTAAAAAAACGATATAATCATTTTGTAGCCTTGGAATCATCCCAAAAAAATCAAAAACGTACTCAAGAATAAGGAAGAGCAGAAATAGCTAAAAGAAAAGTTATTCACGAAGCTTCGTCACCACGGTAGCCTAATTGTCAAGGTAACGAACACGTGGCCGGCATGTCATGAGTTTGAGCCCAGTACAGATGAAGATTCGCCGTGCAGAGCGAGCCGATGCACGTTGAATATGTCGAGGCTCAAACGTCCTTCCGTTGGTGTGGTGTGGAAATCAGGAGTGGAGAAGTTCACCCTCGTCACTTGATCGTAGCTTAAAATAACGAGGTCCGTCGCCCAAAGCTCTTTTGCAGCTGAATAATGCGACGTTAATATTCACTCACTCACTCATTCACAAACTTTCTGTCGTGGATTTGTGGTGGATTATGGATCTAATGGGTTTTTTTAAATTTTGAGCCATGGTCAATGGGCGTATTCCATAACCTATTTCTATTAACTTCCATATTGCCATATTGAGTAAGGCTCTTGTGATATTATTCCAATCAATGGCGAGTAAGAAAATCACAAATATCTCCTTATTTCAAAAGATTTTTTTTGTTAGAATCAGAATTCGACGGCAAGACTGGACTTGAACATCACCGGTCACAATGTTCTCGATTTTTAACGATCAGTTATTATAACCCTTCGTCTACCAAATAACTTTTTTTAAGGGAGTCTTTTAAGGGGAACGAGAGAGGGATGACAAAATTAAATAAAAAAGTTCTTCATAACAGACATGAGCAATTTCTTCCCGCAAAATTTGCATGCAAAGTGTAGTACACAAGGATTTAACTGCATGGTGCTAATTGTATGTAAGGATGTAAAGTTCTACTGCAAAGTGTTCCAGCCAACATAAAGGCTTGTATGTGGTTCCAACATGACGGAGCACCTGCACATTTCAGCGCAAATGTGCGAAGTGCATTGGATACAGCATATCCAGGGCGATGGATTGGGCGGGGTGGTCCGGTAAATTGGCCGATACGCTCGCCTGACCTCTCCTGCCTGGAACTCTTCCTCTGGGGCCATATAAAGAGTCTTGTTTATGCAAGCCCCGTCGACTCTGACGAGGCCCTGGTTGGGAGGTTTGCCGTCGTAGCAAGCGAAATCCGGGAGATGCCCGGGGTATTTGCTAATGTTCGACATTCCCTCCACCAGCGGTGTGAGGCCTGCATCTTTGCTGGTGGGCGCTTTTTCGAGCAGTTTTTGTGATTCCGCAAGAAAATCATGCATATACCATTTTCTATGTGTCATCATTCATTCAACCTTCATTCATACGCAATATGTGCGTACATCAAATTGTTTCTTTTCATTTTGAGCAGAGAAGTTGCTCATGTCTATTATAAATAATTTTTTTTAATTTTGTCATCCTCTCTCGTTTATTTTACGTTTAGTGGGTAGTAGCTGCTGCCTAGTCTACGACCGAGAATCGAAGATCGTGAATAACTGAACTGTGTCTAGGGAAGGAGGTGAGTTCAAATTTCACCTCCTGAGCACAGTTGAGTTTGCGCTACTTAACCACCCCCAACGATTCAAATTTTGAGCTCAAAATATAAGTCTAAGCTTTTGAAAGCATTTAATGTGATACAAAAAATAACAGTAAAAAAATAGCTGTTCATTACTCCAAAGTCTAAGTCGCCCTCTATCGACAGTTTTTGAGATTTATCCTTAAAATTTATTTTTCAAGAAAATACTGACAAAAAAAATAATAATAATTTTAGCGAAAACCGCTAACGAATCGGCCAATTTTTCTGCTTTTTATAATCATTTGAAATTTCGAACCCTAAACTTTAATGGCACCTATCTCCTTCGGAAGACGTTTGGGACTCTAAGTTTCCTATTTACTATTGTTTGTCTTGATGTGTACTATCACCTCTTAAAGTTTTACCCCGAAGAGTTTAGATACACCCTGTATAATGAACTTTTTCTTTTGTGATTCAATTTTTGTTCTCCCTTTTTTCTTAAAGTATTTCTGAAAAAATTTCAAGTTATTCTTTCTTTAACACATTTTATGGTTGTCGTAAATCTTGAACTGGTTTTATTAGATCCTAAGTCACCGAGAGCAATAAAAAGTTCTGGACGTTTTATCCAAAAAGTGCAACCTTTAACCTCCATTGCCCAGTTCACTACAAACATCTTGGATATCCTCTTTCACTCTCAGTGGATTTGTCCAGTGTTCTAATTATAAAATAATGTATGCTTAGTATTACTTGTATGCTTTAAATTATAAAATGTCCTTAAAATTCATTAATTTTAGTATAAAATTATTTTCTTAATATTGAAAATACAGTAAATTCTTCGACTTCCTTTTTTCTTGTTCTTGCCTGTTTTTTTATTTTTTAATGGGACAATACATACAATAAACATATATTAATTTTAAAAAAAGGTGTGAAGAATTACTTTTTTAATATATAGTGTTTATGAATTTAAAATTTATTTTATGTGGTTTATATAAAGTATATTGAAAGATGAACCTCTATATAACGAATTTTCCATATAACGAACTTTTTTCCGGGATTTAGCGACTTCGTTATATATAGGTCCGATTGCTTATAAGTATTAGTGTGTGTGTGGTGTTCTTGTCTTCTAACAATACTTCATAATTGGCCATCTGGCAATGACAGTTTACATTTCCCAAAACTTTCAAATCTAACAGTTGCTAGTAATTCTAATGACATATTAATGAAATTATTATTTTTTACCAACGAATAACGAATTATTCCATTGTTATAGGATCTAAAGGTATAATAAAGGTTCTTGCAGACAATTTTTATATTATTTCTTCTGGATATTCAAGAAGGCTGATTGATTCCAAATAGTCTCTGATTTTTATATCGCAATTCGAAAGTGTTCTCAATGTAAATTTCTCGAATTTAAATCAAATTTTAATGAATATGAAATAATTATTCTTCAAAAGCCTTTCAATAAGACTTATTTTTTAATGATTTATAGTTAGTTAAAATCGTGATACAAAATGAATGGAACTTAACCATGTGTAATGTCAAATAGTTAATAATAAAGTAAGAAAATTTACTGCCTAACTTTGCATATAACAGTTAGTTTTATAAATATATCTTTCAGAAAAGTATATTTCAAAAACTAAAAATTTTATTTCTAGACACTTTTGAGCTATTATAGTTAAATTCCAGAACCTGATTAGAGGACTTAAATGTAAAAAGAAAATCAAAATAATAATGGGATGAACAAAGGAAGAAATCATCAAAATCCAATTTTTCCATCTCAAAGAAATACCTTTGGTTTGTAGAAGGTTTAAATATATCGATAACTTCTCAAAGAATATATTGTATTTTTCATACAAGAAACCCTTTGGCCATAGTTTTCAAGTTTATCAGTTGTTTAATAATTGCTGAGTACTTTATACCATAATTTTAAATAATACTGTGCAAAAATAGTAAGAGATACTGAGAACCAGATTTCTTTCTTTTTCTGAGTAATATTGTTGATGCTTTTACATCTTTATTCATTGGACCACACACGACAGGAGACCATGCAAAATTTCCCAAGTGCATTAAGTTGTACTCGGAAAATTACAATTAGGCTAAGAATAGCTTACAGATGGTTTCACAATAGCGGTAAAATAATCTCGTAAACTTAAGCTGGTTAGTTCTAACCGTCTTAAATGTTGTTAAAAGTTAAATGGATTGTAGCCATCATAGGTGATGATTCGTGACATGTTTTACGCCGTACCCCATCTGTAGAGTAACTTTAACATCATAAATCAGGCTAGGTATTTTTGATCTACATTGATATGCAAACCTTAAGAAATTGTTTGTTTGTTTTTTGTCATAACTCCAAGAGAAATCTTGAAATTCAGAAATGAGAGACAGCATTTTGTACTTAAACGATGAAGAAAGCACAGTTGCGCAAAACCGAATATAGTATGGAATCAAACAAAAAAGGCTTTGTTGAACTCATAGTATCATTACACACACAGCTGCGCACACAGGAATTTTTCAAAGGGGAATGAGCGTCCAGAATCGAAAGTCCATCATTCTCATATCATATTCCAAAACGCAGGCCAACATATTCTTTTGATTTTGTCGATTTTCGGGAACAAAAAACAGTAAAAAATGAATTATTGAATAAATAATTAGCATTAATTTATAAAATTAATTATATTAATAACAAATACTTAATTAAATTTTACGTACTATATACATAGGATTACAATCAATCGAAAAAAAAATCAAAAGTTCGAGAAGCCGAACCCGGCTTCCCTTGTGTGCGCCACTGGTTACACATGATTGTCTGTCCAAAAGGAAGAACAACAAGCAGATGTTACTTTGTATGGGATATGTCCTTCCCTTACGGAAATGGTTGCTTCGCACCTTCTCCATACTCAACACTAGACTCCATACTAACAGTACTAGAGGTAAGATTGCCCATTCCTCAATCAGTATCTGTCTCAGTTGCTGAGTGTTCTCCGGAGGATGTAATCGTGCCACAAGGCGTCTCCTCAAAGCATCTCATACATGTTCTAAGGGATTTAAATCAGGGGAGAACACTTGCCTGTACATTCGAGTGATATCTTCCCTTTCCAGTAGCTGTTGAACATTAGCAGTCCAGTGCGGCTATGCACTATCATCCATAAAAACGAAGTCTGGTCCAATAGCACCTCGGAACCAGGGGCGTAGTTACCATCGTATCAATAGTACGGCGCTCTCAAGCTACAAGGCCCTCGACATGTGTAGCCACAGTTCCAGTAACAGGGCTCTGTTATCTAAAAAAGGGCCCCGAATGAATTTTGATACAGGGCCCATTCAGAACTAGCTACACCAGTGCTCGGAACAGACACACATGGGGAAGAATCACCTCCTTACAATAGCGATCTCCGGTTACAGAAATGTCGAAAACGTGGAGCATAGTCCATCCGTTCAGCATAATGCCTCTTCAGACGACAACTCCAGGACTATCGTAACGGTCTCTTTCCGTGATGTTACTGAAATGAAACCGTGTCCCGACCTCTCTCCAAATCAAATGGCGGCGAGCATCGCTTGTGGTACTGAAACGATTCTCATCCGTAAAGAAAATTCGACTCCATTGATGAGATGTTCAGTTTTTGTGCTCCTTATACCAGTCTAAACAGTGTCGCCGTTAGCCAACTTTCAAAAGGATCCAGTGGTCAGGACGGTGGGCGCGAATAGGCCTCTTTTATGAAAATGCTGGCTATAGTAAGCCTTGTCACCCTGTTACTGTACACAGTTGCTGAGCAATGGCGCTTACTGACTGGTATCGGGCTCTTTTCGGCTTCAGAATGATACATCGGTCATCCACTGCAGTTGTTTTCCTAGGGATGCCACTACAACCGTGCTTCTCAAACTTTCAATATACGCAACCCACTATTCAATCATCATTTTCATCGCGCCCCCTCCATACAATAACAATGTATTGAATTCAATAATTCTATACTTTGACACTGAAGCTACAATACGACTTTAACCTCTTATGTGCCACCGACGTATATAAACGTCTCGCTGAACCAAAACATTAATTTTTGAACGTATATATACGTCCTTCCGAAGTACGATCTTTTCTGTGCAGTGCTATCCATAAAATTATTCCGAAGGCCTTGGAATGCAATAAAAGGACCTTGACAGTGTCCTCCTCCCCTTAAAAAATATCAAAATATGCTCGTCTACTTGGAAAACGGTGGCATTGGGGAGAGAATAGCGTAACTTTTAATCGGCAGTTAAGGAACTAATTATAAACCGTACAAAAATTATCAAGATAAGTGTTAATACAAGTCCACAGGGTCACTGATAATTATCAAACTTGTTCTTAACTTAGTATTGTTAAATTAATAATAAAATATACATTGTACAGTACTAATACATTTATAAGTGTATTATATAAGTGTAAATGTGTATTTTATATTTTTTTTCAAAAAGTATTTTGTTTGTTTACTTTTTCAGTAAATTAATAATTTTTTTAAATAATCTTTTGTTTTCAATTTTTCGATATGCACGCGCCCCCCTCGTAAATTTATCACGTCCCCAAGGGGTGCGCGCCCCACAGTTTGAGAAACACTGCACTACAGCTATGTCTGTACGTTACAGGTGACGACCTATTGTTCGGCATGACTATATATATATATATACCCAGCTTCACGCATTCCGAAAATGCAAACACGTTTACAGTAATTCAGTTGCTTATAAGATCTTCGAAAAGGTCGTGATGGCATTATTCCTGTTTTCTCTAGAGAAGTCATTCCTAAAGTGGTCTATATAGACCCCCAGGGGTCTATAACGACTTGCAAGGGGTTTACGTCAGCGAAAAAATAATTTTGGGGTCCATGAGGTGTAAATGGGGGTCTATGATAGTTAGTCTCATTAAACTAGATCGAAACTTTAATTTTAAAAGAAAATTTAATCTAGTGGAAACCAGATTTAACCTATTTAATAGATTCATTTACTAAATTTAATGAAGTTAATTTGCATTTACAAGGTGACAGCATAATTTTTATTAAAACAAGAACGATTTCAGCATTTTTTTCCAGAGTTAAGCTAAAGAAGTATAATATTGGAGGGCCCGAATTTTTTCAATTTGTCACAGACAATCTGTTGGGACGTTTTAACCTGCGTTCAACATTTAAATGCCTTATATTCAGATTTTGAAACTAGGTTTAAGAATGATATGACTATGGTAATTCCACAGTAGGCAATGAATTCATATGGTCACATTGAAAAAAAATGTCACATTACAATAGGAACTGATCGTAATAAGCACTAACGAAGATCTTAAAATTTAGAAACAGATTTCATTAATTTTGGTATTAAAAATGCAAACCTGTTATTTGTCCCGAATTATGGAATATCGTGTGGAAGTGTGTGTTTTTAATTGCTTTTCCTTGAGAGAAGAAGTTTTAGCGAGGGGTTGCCAATCTCCAAAACAAAAAAAGAAAGAAAGAAACTGGACACTATTAACAGAGGAGATTCAAGGTTAAACCTGACAAGAGATTGATACAAAATGTTGAAATTTTGTTATTGTAGCGCCAGATTCATCGCTCCCGTTAAAATCATTTGTTTGTTTGTTTGTTTAATTATTTTATGTATTAAATAACTTTTAATTTAGTCAATTAACATGTGCTTTTTAAATTTTAAGCACTGTATTTCATTACAGTTAGAAATTTTATTCTTTTAAATTAGTAGTAGTAGAGTAGTACCGGCTGTCAAAAAGACATTTAAGTTGATAAATTTGAAAAAATTCAATATTCATTAATCAAGGGTCTACTCCAAACCGAAAAATATGGCAAGGGAGACAAAAAAGTTTGGGAATCTCTGCTCTAGGGAATCTTAACGGCGAAAACGAAAAAAGATAAATTTTCCACCTCCATTACCGGTTTTATATTTTGCGAGTTGCTCCGCAGAAATGCTCATTGCGACCACAAATCAAGTTCATTGGCCTTGAAAATTTAATTATTTGCATGTTCGATCAAGATGTCTTTGTCTACGAAATTTCATCGCAATCGGACAACTCCTTCCTGGTGCTTCGATTTTATTTGCAAAAGAGTGTATTTAAGAAAAATGATTTCTTTAATAGAAAATTATTTGCATAAAGTGTAAAGTCTGGTAAGAGCTATTTTTAAAAAACTCGAAATATTTTTAATGGCGGAAACTATTTTAAAACATTAATAAAACTGTGTTTTAATATATAAGAATTCGTTAGTTTTTTTTCTTTCATTATAATTGTCACTCTAGAATTGTGCAATGGAATAATGAAACAAATCTCTTAAATTTAAATTACGTTAAAATTACGACAATACAACAGCTAAAAGTCGTTTAAATTATGATGACAATAAGAAAATTGGCTTATTATATAGTACATATTTAACTCTTAATAACTCTTTAAACCATTTTATCCCATTGTCCTATTTAGAGGACAGCTGAAAAATATCATATGGAAATCATTATTTGTATGTTGCAAATATTTTGTTCGCTAGAACTTGTAGGGATATGTATTAGCTTCTTCTAGCGTGAGTTATGTATTTCTCCCCTACCCCCTTCTCCCTGAAGTGACTAGAGGCGATATGCCGTCATAAGTTACAACATTTCATTCGATCACACCAAGCAAAGTAGATGCATGTCTCTGGCTGATAAAGAACTTTGGTTTTGAGTACTGATTCGATGGTCATCTATTTTAATGATGAAATGGGATTAACCACCGAACACTTTGCAATGCTAGTCTCCTGGCAGCCATGGTATTTGGATAACACATTAGTCTGTTGTTGTTGCTCATCTCCATGTCTAGCCAAGCTAGATCAAGTCCATGATTTCACGCACTCTCAAAAAGTACAATACCTATTAGAGGGTCTTCATAAAGATCTTGTTTAGATAAAGAAAAAAGTGCAGATTCTGTGATCAGCATAGACCGGAGCACCAAGAGGTAGAAGGTTGACTGAGCTCCTTCAACTGCAGTTCTTAGCTGGGCATAGTGGAATGGCTTTCACGTCAATGGTGGCCCTACCAGGAGAAAAAAATCTTCCGACGTACTTCGCCCATTCCGCCCAGGAACACCCTCTCACCACATTAAGGCAAATTGCAGGACTTGAGAGGGACAACACCACTAAACAACTTTACTGGTATTTGCGGGGTGCTAAAGCAGATATCTTACAGGCCGCTATGAACATAACCCTGGGACGGTTAAGCTTCGTGAAATGGTGAAGGGGTATCAATGGTAGTTGGTACTGATGAGGATCTGGCACATTGGATAGTGGATAATGATATCACTGAGGCAGTTCGTAAATATCATATAATCATCCGAACTTGCCTTGCGTTCGTGCACTTCAGCTTTCTGGAGCTTTTGTTGTATTGATGATTCCTTTCCGCAATCATCGCCACTAGCACCTTTGTGGAACCGTATCCGTATGATGCAGGTGGTGGCCTGTAGCTTGGTGCGACCAGCTAACTTGTGCGCTCCAACTGTTCAACCACGTAAATTGGCTTTAAGGGCTCAGACAACGTTTTAACTAAATTTTTGATTGTCTCTCCTGGAAGCTGACAGTTGTTACCTTTGTTACATAATGCTAGTTGCGCCTTAGAACTGCGCACCAGTAGTACACACAGGAATTTTTCAAGGGGCGAAAGTCCACCATTCTTGTATCATGCTCCTTTTGATTGTGTCAATTTTCGGGAACAAAAACCAGCAAAAAACTAATTATTGAATAAATAATTAGCATTAATTAATAAAATTAATCATTAATAAATAGTTAATTAAATTGTACGTATTATATACTTAGAATTATAATCAATCGGAAGAAAATCAAGGGCCTTGGGGGGAGGGGTCCGGACCCTTAGGACACTGCCCTTGTGTGCGCCACTGATGTGCACTATAACAACATTTGAAGCCTTGAAAATTTAATCAATTGATTACATGGTATGAAGGAATTTCGATGTTTTGAGATTATTTTTAGGATTTTTTGCAAAAGAGTGTACATTAGATTATGTGCCTTTTCAATAAACTTTTCTTTTTAATTTAGCATTACCTTTAAACGACTGGATATTATCAGCTTTATATAAAATTATAACTGTCTAATCAAAATTTTTTTTGTTGGTAGTGAGCTATATATTCTTAAAAGATACTGTTGGAATAAAAATGCATGCCTCATTCAGAGCGAAAATGCTTTAAAAAATTACTTAATGCTTCGAATGTTTTTGATGTATCATAAAAACCATTGTAAAGAGAAGAGAATGAAAAATTATAAAAATAGTTTATGCTGCTGTTTATATTGTGTAAAACCATAATACTTGAGCACAAAGAACCATAAACTTTTATTTTTTGTGTAGAATGTATGAATATATAAATGAACTAATATATTTTCAAATAAAGTTCTCTCTGTATATACTATCAAAACTGTAGAAAATTGAAACATAATTTCTTCTGAAAAAATCTTTGCCTTAAAAATTGAAAGTTTTTGTCTAGAAAAATAGCATTACTTTTTCTGCAATTGTTTCTTTAAGGACTAGAAAGTATTATGTCAAAATTCCTCTCCTCTCTCTCTCTCTCTTTTTACAGATATTTTAAAAGAAACATATTTTTTCTATACAGCTTTATTATATCGAACTATGAAATCATATGAATGTTACTGAATATTAATTGAATGTAGATAGATGGAGGATGTAGTACATATAATGAATTCATGGTCACGTTGCCATTTGTATAAGATAAAGAAATACTTCTGTTTTGAAATTCAAGTCCTTTTCGTTTCAAACCATGTTAAGAGGGCTGTAACGATGCATTTAAACACAATCGAAATCTTAATACTAGAACTTAAAATTAATATATAGTCGTATAGTATTATGAAATATCCAGTGAAGTGGACGGTGTAACGGCTAGCTGCTTAATATGAATTCCTTTTTTATACTCTTAACAATATGCCCTCTTTCTTATTTTTTGATTATTTATATTCGAGTCAGTGTTATAATCAAATCTTTTGCCTTTTATGGATAACTTAATCCAATATTTTTCATTAAAAAAACAACAAAAAAACAAGTAATATAAAAGAATTTTTTTTTAAGTCAATTCCTACTTAGGTCAGCAACGAAAATTTTTATTTTAGTTACTTTTTATTAAATAGTTACAATGAATATAAATATGCATATACATATGACAGAATCACAATATTAAATGACAAAATAGAAAGCGATTTTCCTCGCAATTTTTCATTTCCTTTCTAAATAGGGTGTTGTACTATTTTTTTTACTATTTATTCCTTAATTAAATTTAATTATTCTTATAAATTATTATAGTAAAAAAGAAATCACATTCTCAGAAATTAGGCCACCCATGTGATTCGAACCCACGACCTTTGAATTAGAAGTCCAACGCGCCATCCATTGTGCTACAGGGACACAAGGAATGATTTTCCTTTCTATATGTGGTGTTGGACTATTATTATTGTCTCTTACTATTTATTCATTTTTTAAATTTAATTAATCAATTAATATTTGAAAAAACTGTATTAACATCAAGTGTCATCCACTACAAGTTTTAAAAAACCTATTTGAACTTGAATGGATAAATAGAAAGTATTTTATTAACGATTGAAAATTTGAACAAGATATATATAGGGAGAGAGTGAACTAATAGTAGGAATTGAAAAAATAGTGCGAGTTTTTAATCTGGATTATATAAACAAGCTTATCTCAAATTCAAAAGATCATTTCAAGAAAGGAAAGTGTGTTCTAGGAATTTTCTGTGTTAAGAACTGTGTGAGGAGAGTTTACTAGGATTTCGACTAATTTTTGATGTGTGAATATTTAAGAATTTACAAGATAAAAATTCCAGCAATGTTGTGGTTGTATTTATTAATGAATATGAATCCGTTATGTATGTGTTACTGGAATAATAACAACAGGGGAGAGAAGATAAATCCACAGCCTTATCCTTCCGTAAGGAATGTTCCATTCTCCACCGAAAGGGTCATCAAAGATGATTGTCTGCGAATTAAGCTCACTTGTGTCGAAAGAAATTAACGATTTCTTCTTATGGTTATCGTTTCCCATGTTGCAAGTAGCCAAATTCCTTTATTCAACCAAATCGTTTCCATTTGGGGTCCGAAAGGAGAGAAATGCCAAGGAAAAATAACATCACACACACATACACACAAAAGAAAAAGGCTTGGCACCTAGCACCAACTCCAGCAAATAAATTCCCGTTCGCCATTGCAGTCTTCCTCTCTCTTCTCCCTGGTTCTCTTTTCGGAGACTCTAAGTAATTATTCGCGTGTTTCAGGAGGGCCTTGAAAGAAATTTAGGGAAGAGAGCAAATGCAGTAATTAACATTTTAATTAACTCCACTGGGGGAAGAGAAAGAGCGGAGGAGGGGGGGAGGGAAAGAGAAATCCAATATTTGGGAGCTTAATGGTTGAAAGAAATAAAACAAGAAAAAATAGAAAATAATAATAGAAAGGGAAAAGGGGTGGAGGGGGTGAGAGTTCTGCAGAGGGTTGGTGGAACGAGAAAAAAAAAAGAAAAAAGAGAAGCAAAGGCAGCTCTTTTAAGTGGTGTAGCGTCTGCGGTAAAATCAGACGCGTATTGGTTTCAGCGCGTTAGTTAGTGTCACGTTGTATTAATTAAAAGTAGTTAACGGTAAGAGGAGTGGCGTAGACTTAAAAGCGATAATGTAATTTGGAGGTGACGTAGGCAGTTCTATCAATTTAGGTAACCTCGGTTGAAATCATTTGCGTGAACTTTTTCCTTATTTTTTACGGAGAGGAAAGAGAGAATTTTTCGGTTCGAATTTTCGGTGTGGAGAAAATTAGTGGTTTTAATTGCCTTTTGCGGGAATTTTTATTTTATTTTATTTTAATTATTATTATTTTTTTTTTAGTTTTAAGAGACACGCGCTCTATAGAAAGCGATAGTTCCCAATTGAAAATTAAATCAATTAATAAACTGGCGTAATTAACTGAGTTTTAGTAATGAGAAGTATTGCAGAATGGGAGAAGTAGCTGTGTGTGTTATTTCAACGGGGCTCGAAACGAAAATATTAATTAATTGGATTTTAATAAAAATACATTAATTACACCTTCAGGGAGACAGATGTAGAGGTTTATGTTACACGTCGTCGGTGGCTGTTTTGAAAGTTTTGTAATTATTCGTTATTGGCCACTAATTTCTCCATTTTATGCATTTCTTTATGCTTCTCCATAATTAACGAAACCAATTCAAATCCAGGCGTTGGTAAATAGCCCTCTGGATTCAAATAGCGCTACACATACATTTTCTTAAAAATACTTATACAATTTTTTTAAAAATAATATTTATAATGCAAGCCTTATAACTGATATTGTATGCATATTTTTACAATTATTCTACCTCATTTTTTTTTATTAGAAAAATAATATTTTAATATCTTAAGAAGTTCGTTAGTAGTTTTTATTGCTACGTTTTAAAAGTGTTTTTTCTGTTTTATCGATCTGATGTATTTCATCGACCGAAGGTTCATTTCCCGAAATACAATTGTACAACAGCTAAAGTGAATTCCACTCTCTAGTTTACTATGTAGGGTGTTGTCGAATTCGACCGACAAATTCAGAGGGGGGATAGTAGGCAGCATGGGGACGACGTGGGGATGGGATTCATTCGAAATTCCGCCATTGAGATATTTAATTCTATCCGTATAATCATTATAAATAAAGAATAAAAATAATCTATGACTTTATACAAAAAATCGCCCAAGGTCTACAGGTTAAACATCGGCTATTTCATTCAAAACATGCATAAATAGGTAAAATAATGAATTTAATATTTTTTTGCAAAATTATTTACTGCTTATAAATGTCTGGAGGTGTTCTAAAAACTTGATTTATATTCTGGAATAGCTTTTTTTTAATTGAATAATGAATCCATTTTCATCCTCTTGTTCTTTTTCTTTTCGAGGTTCAAAGTCCCTGAAACAATTCTACACGTGCAAATACCCGGAACTGAGAAACCGCAGATCGTACGAGTCTTCAGCAAACTCAACCACGATGAAAAATTTCATCACAGTAATTATTTTTTTACCGAGTAAACTATATGAGTATCCTCCACCACAATGACTTTTTTTTCTACAAATAATAATTTTTTTGATGCTGTCTGAGGTTAAATTCTGTAAAATTAACATTTCTTCGAAAAACACAGATGGAAATCTCAATTATGTTATTGCGTTAAGTTAACAAGCACGCACTTTTTGAGTCATAATTTTTTTAATAAGCTGAATAAAATATAATCACGTGTTCTCCATCGAATTCAAAACTGACATTAGAATTAAAACTTATTATTCTACTTGTAAAAAATATAGATAAAACTCCAAATTTTATGATTGGGTAAGGATGTTAAAAGTATTGAGATTCTTAAAAAGCTATCAAATTTTTTTTAAAAAAATTCTTTTGCAATATACGTATACTTTTAAATCAAGTTCATTTCGTTTATTTGTATGTGCGTTATTATTGTTGACAAAAATATGCTTTTTAAACGAACCTTTGAAGCCCAGTTGCTGAGAGGGAAGTGCTTCGCGTTTCCACACCACATGTCTGAAGCTTAAACCCCGGGTTGGACAAGGTCGACTCAGCGTTTCATCCCTTCAATGGTTCGATGAATGAGTACCAAGCTTTCTTGGGAACTTAAAACGCTGGGGGTTTCACGTCAGACTGACCACCTGACCCGAACATCTGCTCATGCACCTCAGGGCCCAAGGTCGCATATACTGAGTTGGGCACAGTAAGCCTTGACCCTTGGCCCTCATAGGCTGTCGCGCCACTGAGTTAAGTTTAAAAGAACTGTGACGGCTCTATCCGCGACCTTCTCACTAACAATCCTCTTGGGGAATTTTTGGTCCTTAAAAACTATTTTATCAGCACGCTTCCTCTGAAGAAGAGAACGTTAACATGCAAATTCAGACTACTATATAAAGTCTAGACATTAAAGTTATAGAGAGAAAGAGATAGGGTAGGCTGCTAGCGGAGCAGTGATTAATCAAATTTAAAGTGTAACGCAGATATTTAGAATTTGATCATTGTCATAATTAAGGTGACGATTTGTCACTGGAGATTGAATAGAGATTAGATAGCTAGGAAAAGGCAGAGTACTTGAACTGAAGTGAGTGTTACTGGTAATTAAAGACTTCTCATACCCCGCTTACATTGTTAATTATCTTCATATTGCTTTAATTGGGTGTATCTCTCAGTTTTGATTGATCGAACTTGTGTTGTAGTTGTTTGTGTTGCAAATAAACTAAGTGATTTTGAACATGGCTAGTCTTCCGTCACTTTCTCTCACATCTCTAGGCGCAGGCGAGATCCTTGCAGAACGTTTGTATGAAAAGTAAAAGTCGGCAACAGAGAAGAACATGAACTGGTTGCAGTTATCATGTGTATGGCAGTATGTCATTATATGAATTTAGCCTATTACCTTAGATATATCTCTTTAAGACATCATACTATATCTCTTCTAAGATACCATACTATATCTCTTCTAAGATACAATACTATATCTCTTCTTTAGACATCATACTATATCTCTTTCTTAGACATCAGTTTTGCTTGAACTTATTTATGTATCTTGTATGTTATAAATCTTATACCGTGATTCAAAACAGTGTAACCAATTTCAGAGCATCATAATTTTTTTTCGTATTAAGTTATTTACGTGAAATTTTCAATGTGGTTTCCTTCGGCATAGTATATTTTGCGTAAGCGTTTTCGCGAAGCCAAAAAAGGTCTTTTGACCATTTTGGGGGGTATTTTTCCGGCTTCCTCTTTGATTGCTTTTTGAAGCCCTTGTAGAGTTCTTACTTTACGTCTTTTTAATTGCTTTTCAAGTATACCCATAAAAAAATAATTGCGATGAACACAGTCAGGAGAGGGTGATAGCCATTTCTAAATTTATTCTTTAATCTTTCAGCCATTTTATAGTTGATTTTGCAGTTGACTTGGTACAGAATCTTGGTGCAAAACAAAGTTTCCTTGAGGGTAAAGATGTTTACTTTTTTTGATCAAGTGTTTCAACACGTTATTCTGATAGTATTTAGAATCAATGGTTCTGCAAAAAATGGTTTTGTTAAGCCTTGAGAGGGCATTTCTGTCCATACCATAACACCTGACGGCCAACTTGCATTTTGCAAAACAGCTGCGTCTTTTAGACGTTTTTTGCGTTAAATATATTGTATCTTCATTTTGCCAGTTGTGAATGACAGATGAAACAGTGCTTCATCCAAAATTGTCCATGCTTTGTATCTACCTCTGCGTAACATTAAATACAGAGACCAAAAACGTTTTCTTTGTTTTTCTACGGTCTTAACGGGTATTTGAAGACAGACTGGTTTATTCACTTTTTTATAGCCAGTTTTCTTTATCTGACGACAAATTGTCTTTTGAGATACCTATAGTTTCTTTGCTGAAGTTCTTTGAGGCAAAGGATTTTCTACAGCGATAAGTCTTTTCAGCTTCTTTTTTCTTTTTCCTTAAGGAATTCCTTTCGTCCACATTATTTTCCTGGAGCTTTTGATTGCCAGCCAAATTTTATTTCGTTTCGAAGTTTAGATAGTAATCCATTAGCAAAATGCCTTTTCTGATTCTTAAATGCTTTATTTGTAACAGAATTTGAGCAAACATCCTTCAAAAGCCTTAAAATTTCGTTTTGGGTTTGAGAATCTAATTTCAAAGCCACAATTTACTCCCAGTAATAAAAATAGTTAGATTCGTAATTTAAGTGTTTCATTTTTTAAATATAACTGGCAGCAAAGCGATAAAATTGTACCATCCATAGTTATATGCTTTTAAAATTGGTCACACTAATTTTGAATCAACCGGTAAACAGAATTTATAATATATCTTCATATATGTACTTTCCTGATTTATGCTTTATTTAAAGGGAGAAAGACAATAACGAAAAAAATAATCCAATTGAAACCATAAAAAATTTCACGTGAGGAGGACTTAACATCCGATCCCCTTATTATCATAGATTTTTTGGTAGTCAGCAACCTTCTGGAGCTCATCTGACATATGTCAGATCGTTCGTGGATAAGAAACAACTACAACAAAAATTTTCACGGATGTCATTAATTTCACTAACTTATCACCGCCTCTCACAAAAGATATACTTTTATTATTCTAGTTACACCTTTCTAAGTACTTAAATGTGTTACGAAAACCATTTTCTCCAAATTGCAGAAATACAGTCGAACCTCCACATTACGAACCTCTATATAGCGAACTTATTCATGGAACCAAGAACATTTCACGATTTTCTTCCAAAAAAATAACCTCCAAATAGCGAAGTGCATTTTCTATATAACGAACTTTTTCTCTAGAGATTCAATTTTTTTTCTCCCTATTTTCAAAGTATTTCTGGACATTTCAAGTTATTTTCTCTTTTAACTCATTTTATGGTGGCCAGAAATCTTGAACTGATTTTATTAAGTGCCCAACTCACCGAGAGCAATAGAATTCTGGGTATTTCACCCAAAAATTGCTACTTTTAATCCTCATTGTCCAGTTTACTAGAATCATATCTCCTTTTACCCTCAGTGAAGTTGCTTCGTGTTCCCGTGTCCTTGAACTAATCTCTGTTCATTTGTTGTGTTGATCTGTCGTGCTAGTAACTTTGTTTCTCGCAGCTTGAAAATGTCAAAACGTAAATGCTTGAACATCAAAGAAAAAAATTAAATTCTTCAGGAAGTGGATAAAGGCGTCAAGAAACTTTCCTTCCAGTTTTTCTTTCTTCCATTTTTATTTTTTATTTTTGATAAGTAAGATACATAAAATAAATATATATTAATTTATAAAAAGGTGTGAATAATTACTTTTTTGTAATGCATAGTGTTTATTATTTTGAAATTTGTTTTATGTGGTTTATATAGAAAATTGAAAGAGATGAACCTCTATATAACGAATTTTCCATATCACGAACTTTTTTTCGGGGTTTAGCGACTTCGTTATAAAGAGGTTCGACTGTATTTGAATTATTAAAAGCTGGCGCGTGTGTGCAGTACATTTTCAAAAATACGTTTAAAATTGTTTCGCTAAAAAATATTTTACAAACTTTATTGTGTTAAACTCACTTAATTCAACACAGAGTTGGATTTTTTGACTCAGAAATGTTCATTTCTCTTTTTCTAAAATAAGAAAATAAGTCATAATACTCTCTCTCCCTTTCTCTATCTGTCTTGCTTATTTATCAAAATAGTCACAGATTGGAATATGAATTCAATAAAACTCCTTGAAATAATGGGAGCTGTCATAACGAGAGCGTTAAAAAAGCCATCATGAGTCGTCATATGACGTGATTTTGAAATGCGGGGAGATGAATTCCATTTATCACGTGACGTCAAAAGCCACATAAAAAATGGAATCTCGTATTTTCAGCCAATCGGTTCATGCACTTAGCTGTTGCCCTCTTTTACTTTTTTGCATAAATTTTCTTTTGAAAGGTGTGCATATTTGTCAATAATAATAACTCACTTGGGAAAACAAAATACACCTGATTTAAAAATACATATATAATACAAGATTTTCTTTAATTTTGAAAAACTTTTGCAGGAAGCCTAGTGGCTGAGTGGTAGCGTGTTCCGCTTCCGCGCCACAGGTCCAAGGTTCAAATCCCTGGCAGGGAAAGGTCGACTCAGTCTTTTATCCCTTCATTGGGTTGATAAAAGAGTACCAGGCTTGCTTGGGAACTAAACGATGGGGGTTTCGCGTTCAACTAACCACCTGACCCGAACATCTGCTCATGTACCTCAAAGCCTAAGGTCAAGTTTCCTGAGATGGACACAGTAGACCTTGGCCTCAAGGGCTGTTGCGCTACTGAGTTTAATTTAAAACTTTTGAAGATTTTAATATTTGAAATTTTATCCAAATTTTACAAGTACAAGTTCAATGTCATCTTGATTTTAAAGGAGAACTCGTTTATGCATTTATCACGTTGATCGTTACGAATTTAGCTCACTTAGGTATCTTCTTATGTTTATCAGATCTATACTGAGGAGTAATTCAATATCGACATGGAGCTTGATGTAAATAGTTACTGATTAGTGGCGCACCCTGGGGGTCCGGACCCCCAAAGCCATTGAATTTTTCCCCATTGATTATAATTCTAAGTATATAGTACGTAAAATTTAACTAAGCATTTGTTATTAATGATTAATTTTATTAATCAATGCTAATTAATTATTCAATAATTAGTTTTTTACTGTGTTTTGTTCCCGAAAATCGACAAAATCAAAAGAAGCATGATACAAGAATGGTGAACTTTCGACCCGGATCCCCTTGAAAAAATCCTGTGTGTGTGCGCTACTGTTACTGATACATTCTAGTAAAAACACTTGATGCAGAGCTTCTTATTGTGAATTGGAGGACTAAATCTCAAATTACGAGTAGATGTATATTTCGTTCTTAGGTTAAAGGAGCTTTCCAAATCTACAGTGTGTCCCTGAATGCCGTGCACAAATTTGGAGGGGAGGTAGAGAACATCCTGAGGAGCCATAATTACAAAGGAAATCATGGGCGGAAGCGTTACCCTAATGAGATAAGAGACACAAAGTCAGTAAGGCCACAATACAGAATATAGTGTAGAACGTTCTATTACAAAAACAATAATAAATTAAAAGTATGACATTAAAGCATCACAGGAGGTGTTTGAAACTGCTGCCATTTTGGCTTGTATGCACGCGCGACACGGACGTGACATGGGTTGAAGGTCATGTTCGAAAATACCGGGAATGTTTCACGAATCGTAACAGCAGTGATGGATATTTATGCCACCAGATCCATTTCAGAATTGACGACCGTGTTGTCAATCGTGGCTCTGAAAGATCCATGTTTCTCCAAGTTCTAATGTACCTCAGCAAACGTTTGATGATTCAGTAGCGCCTCGTTGGATCTCTTTGCCCATACAAGCGAATAGCAAACGTCCATTTCTGTTGGCTAGGCCGTAGATGAAGTGGATATCCGCCAACTCGGCGTTCGTGTAACGATTCATGTTCATCGCACGCTATCCATGTCTGAAATGAGAAAATCGCATGTGGCCTCTCGTACTGCGTCATCTATCGCTTTCCGCCTATTCTTTCCTTTTAATTATGGCTCCTCACGATGCTCTCTACCTCTCCTCCAAATTTGTACACGGCATTCAGGGACACCCTGTAGAAGTGATTAGTCAATTCAACAACTGATTTCGTTTCTGACATTTAACATTTGCTCATGAAATTTTTCCTGGTGCTTATATATCTGTTTGACTAAAAGGTTCACATCGTAATTTTTAATTATAGTCAGCTGCAGGGTTGCTTTTCCGCTTAGGCATGTTAGGCACGTACCCAGGATACAAAACATTTTGGGGTGCAAAAACAGAAAAAATTAAAATTACAGCGAACGTACCGCCGCCTAGCTAGTCATAAGAGGTCTATTTCTGCGCTAAGAGAGTAATGACTGAAATGAGAAAATGAAACTATGGAAAATGAAAAGCTTAACTGTTTGATGTTACTATGCACTCAAAAGGATATTACCATGGAAATTGATTACAATGATGTTGTTAATGATTTTGCAACGATCGAAGCTAGATGAAAACCTTTGTTGAACAAGTACAATGACAGGGACTCAACAAAGAATACGGATGTCTAAAAGTAAAAGACAGCAAAGCGGTAAGCGATGAAAAGATGATAATTAACAAGTTGAAAACGGTTTAAACAATAAAGAATAATCTATACAGTAATTGAAAACGATTTTATTAATTTACTGGACTAATTTACAAAAGGGTGGGTAAATGGTCCGTGATGCCATAACATAAGAAATGAACAAGAGTGGCCAAACCATGGCCAGTAGTATTCTTTTCCTTTCGGCTGCCAATCCAGGACACGGGAGTTCCATAGGTGGTGGACAACAAACATAAAAAACAAAGAAAGGGAAAAGAGTTAGAGAGGCAAGGGAAAATATCGTTGGGTGGATGGCTTGAGTACCCAGCTCTTTCGAGCTACAACCTCATATCAGTAGGTATTTGAGTGACTTTGTTTGATTAACTATTGCCCTTTGTTAAGGGAAAATCCCTCCTGAACCAAGACTGGCAAAATCTGAAGGAGGAGGAAAGGTGCCCTGGAAATAGTGGGTGGCGTAACAATTTGAAGTGCCTAGGGCGCTAGAGAGGTTATAAATGGCCCTGGTCAGCTGAGAGGTCTAGATCTTAAAGACCCCAAACCACTACTTATCGATCGTTAGTTCGTTATTTTACAACTACCTTTATTTACTGTAACTTATAGAGGAATTAAGTACACTGTATTTTTTACTTTTAATAATGCTGAAAAAAACCTTAAATAATCGTAAATTAATAAGAATCTAATGCATGTATTAAGTACAAAAGTTAATTTGTGCGTGTTTGTTTGCTCTTGTATTGAAATTTAAAAAGAGTAAATTTTATTTTTAATATTACATAAATTTTCCTTAAATATTCCTCAATAGATAAAAATGAAAGTCACATTAAAAACTGAAGTGTTTTTTCCCTTTACTTTATCGATTTGTATATTAATTTTATTTGTTCATATTCAGAAATTCAAGAGATACGGTTGAAAATAGAATTAAAATTATTCAAAATTTTAGACCATTGTAAAATCATTCATTTGTCTTGTGACCTCCAAATTGTTTCTTCTTAAATATTTTTTTTTCTTGGAATGCTTTAGACCAAATGATTTGGATTCTATTACTGCTTGACTTCCTCTTTAATAATTTTTTAATTCCAATAATTACTTTTTCTATTTCATATGAAATCTTTGCTGAGCAATAAACCTGTGATAATTTTTCTCTTCAAGAAACTCGATATTAAGTTTAATTATTTTAATTCAATACAAAATATAATGCTCTAAGTTTTTGTAATAGGTCATAAAAGTTCTTTACTATATTGTTATTTATTTATTTCTTGGTAAGAAAAAGAAAGAACAAAGATTTCATAATAACTTTAGTGTATATCGGATTTAATATATTTAAATCACAGAATATAAAATTCAATTCAATCAATTTTTAACTTTGCATAGCAATCAATGGCGTACATAAGGGTTTAGTTTGGGGTTCAATCCCCGTAGATCAAAAGATTTTTAATTTTTAGCATAAAAATTACGTCTCAGAAATTTCGTCAACTTGTTTTCTAAAAAATATAAACACCTTCCCCTTCCCCTAAAAAGAGTCTGTATACGCCACTGATTCCAATGATACTTCGTATGGATTATTTGTGTATTAAAATAACAAATGTAACCTCAGATTGGAAAACAATGTTACTTAAATCTTAATCCCTACATTGATGAATGTAGAAGGCTTTTTAATTTATGTAAACTACAAAAACTTAATACGCATAGATCAGGATTTACATAAATATGTGCCGGAAAACGTAGAATTCATTTACTTGAAAGGAATAACAAAAGTGATTTAAAATAGTTTTATATCATTCACAGAATATGTTAGCAAAATAAAAAATTAAAAAAAAGGCAAAAAGATGAGAGAGAAAAAATACCCCATGAAACATTGAGGTTAACCGCAAGAATTATTTGTCCTCTTGTAAATATATCCTATGCAACAACATGTGTTAAGCCTTACTTTCTAACCATTATTAACCTTTCTACACTTAATATATATATATATATATATATAATTTGCGTTTTTTCTATTTTGAGATGAAAACTGTAAATTATTAGACGCACAACAGTTTTTTTTTTTACGTTTTGAGCCAAGTAATCTGACAAGTAAGTGATAATTTTCATTTATGTTACTGATTAAATGTGTGTTTTCAACTGTATTACACCGAAGTATTCCACTTTCTTGCATAAAATCTATGAATTTTCAAAGTATTACTTTTATGAAAAAATTCATATTTTATTCAAAATTTTTTAAATATCTTAAAAAATGTTTAATGTAATTATATTAATTAAACTATTTATCATTGACTAAAATTTTCCGTTTCGACCAGATAATGTTTATATCATGCGAATTAAAGACCCAGTATTACTTCGAATTTTTGAGTATATTGTTAATTCTACAGAAAAATGTTTTGATTATGAATTTCTTATAGATTATCATCAAAGGGAAAACTACCTGTGTTGTAATAAATTATTTCAGAGATAAATTTTACTTTATATTTTTACTTTATTTAGGGTTTTTTTTATGATAATTGATGATAATGAGATAATTATTCTAATTAATATTTCTTCACCTTTCATCATGTTTCTTTGTATTTTTTGCGTAATGTAAATATTCATCATCAAAGGAATTCCGTATGTAGGATACTGTTCTCATATTAATTTAATTATTCACTGTATTCTCCTGGCTTGCACTTATAACTGCTACGTATAATTTCGCAACTAAACCTGTCATATTTATGGAATAATGTAAATTTTTCAAAATTTATTCGATTTATAACTGTACATTATTATTTCATCAAAATAAGTAATTAAAACATTTTTTTTGAAAGGAAGAAAATAAATTATATTTTCATAATCAAGTTCCGAATCAGAGATATTTTATTTTATGCATATAAGTTTAATTTCTTTTATTTTTGAAAATTTTTAATTTGATCTTTCTTTATTATTAGGTTGTAACATATGAAATGGCCGATTTCCACACCAGTGCATTGTTGAGATTTTTTTTTTCTAATAAGACTTTTTTGATATATTTATATATTATATATCATTTTAAAGCCCAAACCTTATTCTAACACATTTGATAAGTTTTAAATACAAATATTGTATTTCTTCTGTATTGTATGTGTTTAATCATTGGATGAATTCTCGAGATTTTAGAGTAAATTTTTGTGTATAAATGGAAAAGAGATCATAATGCTGCAGCACCTGGCCCGAAATATCAATGCCGCATTTGGAGACAGCTCGATAAACGAACGTATCATTCCACTTTGGTACGCAAAGTTCTAATTTGATGACTGAAGTCTCACAAATGAAGACTTGGGCAGGCCAGAGATAGTTGTGAAAAATGAAGTCTCACGAGTGATGGTTAAACAAAATCCCAGCAATATTGTTATACTACGCAGAAGAACTAGGAGTATATATATATGTACACTCATGGACAAAAAAATTAGCGCACCAAGAAATAATTGCGGGATCGTAACGAAACTTGGCATGAAGGTACATGTCGGGGAGATATGCAAATGATTAGAAATGCAGCGTGATTGCGCATTACGTACAGCCGGTAGAGGGCGCTTAATGTCGTTCTCCGTGGAGTATGAAACAGGCAACCAAAGCTTGTTTGAGTGTGCTGAATCATTTACAAAGAAAGAGCTGAGGTAGACTTACCATTACGCCGTTTTCGAACACAATATGAACAGCTGTCGCAGGAGAATCATCGGCATGATGGAATCTGGATGATCAGCAAGGCGAGTAGCTCGTCAATTAGGCCGCTCTGATTGTGTTGTGAGGAGGTGTTGGGATCAGTGGATCCGAGATATCTCATTTACACGAAGATCAGCCTCAGGACGCTCTTGGCAGACCAGTCGTCGAGAAGACCGTCACATCGTAAGAAATACACGCATACAGCCATCTGCTTCATAGGCCGCCATCCAGGCACAGGTAGCACCTTCACTAGGGGCCCCTGTGTCTTCTCAAACCATACGAAGGCGCCTGGCTGAAAGACGTTTGGGATCTCGGCACCCATTACATGTGCTACCCTTGACGCCCACTCATCGACTCCTCCGTTTAGAGTGGTGCCACGCACGAGGAAACTAGACTGCAGCGGAATGGAACCAGGTCTTCTTTAGCGACGAATCCAGATTCAATCTCTGCAGTGATGACAATCATGTTCGTGAGTGGAGACCGTGGTGAACGCCTCAATCCTGCCTTTGCTTTGCAGCGACACACCGCTCCCACAGCTGGTGTGATGCTATGGTGTGCCATTGCGTACAATACACGGTCACCCCTAGTATTGATCCGTGGCACCATGACAGCCTAGCGGTATGTTCATGACATTCTGCAACCACATGTGTAACCTCTCATGCAATGGCTCCCAGGAGCCATTTTTCAACAAGACAATGCTCTGCCTCACACGGCAAGGGTGTCACAAGACTGTCTCCGCACTGTTACTACCCTTCCTTGGCCTGCCCGATCCCAGATTTGTCTCGCGAGTCGAGCATATCTGGGATCATTTGGGACAGCGAGTTGGGCATCCCACGAGTTTGAACTAGAGCAGTGGTTCTCAAACTTTTACTACTGGCGACCCAATTTTCAAACATAATTTTTATCGCCTCCCCCGAATAATAATGTATTGAATGCAATAATAATGTACTTTGGCGCTAAAGCTACAATACGATCGTAATTATAAACAGCACAAATTAACAAAATAAGTATTAAATTTTGTATATGTGTTACTTTTAAGTAATATATATATATATATATATATATATATATATATATATATATATATTACTTTTAGTTCGATTCACTATAAAAGCGCATTTTTTAGTTTGTTTTTAAACCATAATTTATTTTATAATTATTTTTACTATACACGATAAAAATCACATTTCCAGTGAATAACTTAATTAAGAGAAAATATACTTACCTACTTTCAAGGACTTCAATTTTTCTTTGATAATTTAAGAAAAAATCCAATAAAACTAAAAAAAATATTCCAAATGTTCGTGACCTTAATAAAGGACATAAATCACAGACACTTTTCAAAACTGTCATGTTTTGTTCACGTTATTGTAGTTTCGCTGTCGTTTGATGATCTACAAATATCATTTTGAACTTTCTCTTCCTTGTGTCTTTTTGACAAGGCAAAGTGCTACATTTATGGCTTCATAGTTTTCTTCATAGAATTCTTTAGGCAGCATTTGAAAATTTCATGTCTATCACTTTTCTCATATTTACTTTCGCTATCTTGATTAATATGCATTATTTTTCAGCAGGTTCTTCAATTGCTTGATCAGTTTCAACTTCCTTCAATAGAGATCACAGATGCCCATTTTTTTTATATTCTGCTCATTTACATTTATAAACCATAATAAGTCGTACAACACAGCAATCAAAATCAGAAGTTATTCATAGGAGAAAGTGTAGCATGTTCATAGAAAATATTTTTGAACAAGAGCGGTCGCACAGGGAACTCGATCAAAACTAAGTACCTTGATTGTAAAAAAACGTTTGCCACTCTCAAAAAAGAGGCATATTTGTGACAAATTCATTTTAGTTCACATTAAGACTGTCTAATAGGAGGATACTTTCAAGGTCACTGTTAATGAATAAACAGTTTTTCCCAAATTAACGATTTCGTGAACCTGGGTTGACTCAGCGCCTCATGTGACCGCTCCTATGTTAAAAATGTATTCAATTAAAAATATCGATGTCAGTTCTAAAAAATAATTGTGTAAAATGTTTTTCATTATGTTATTGTATGTTTCAGAATACTCATTAAAATACATCTTGGCCAAATAATCCCTCGAAGTGCTCAATGTGCTAATCCATATATCATAAAACTCATTCACATGGGAAAAAAAAGCAACAGAAAAATATTATTTACAACGTTCCTAAAAGAAAAAGTGACGGAGTGAAACATACCAGTAAGTTTGAAGGTCAAATATATAATAATCAAAAGTAGTATTTTAGGAATTAAAAGAAACGTTATAAAAAAATCTCTCATCTCAGCAAAGCAAACAAAACGTCTTTTTTATTTGGTTATAGGATCAAAGAAAGCTAATGAGCGTTCGAAGTGGAATCTTTTATTTTTGATGATATATATAAATTATATTAGTGTAAATGTGTATTTTTTATTATGTCAGAAAACATTTTGTTTTACTTTGTTCCAAAAATTTATTTTTTTAAACCTTTTATTTTCAATATGCCCGCGGCTCCCTCGCAGGGTTATCGCGCCCCCCACAGTTTGAGAAACACTGAACACACAAGGTTACAGCAGATTGGAACGAAATGTCTCAAGACATCATACAAAACTTGTATGCCCTCAATGCCCGATCGTATCGTATCGTGCATTCGCGCTATATATATAGAAGGGGTTCAACAGTGTACTAAATCCTCCGTTCTTTTTTCTTTTTCTCTGAAATAAATGATCCTTCTTTTATTTTCTAATCATTTACTTATATCAAAGTAGTCGTAATTTACGTATGTAAAATGTCGTTTCATTTTGACGACTCCTTCTTGGTGCGCTGATTTTTTTGTCCATGAGTGTATATTAACTCCATTTCTCGACACCTAAAAATGATTGACAAAAAAAAAAAAATGGATAAATGGGTTCCTCATGAATTGAATGAAAAAAAAACGTTTTGAAACATCTTTTGCACTTCTTCGCAACAAAACGATCCGTTTCTCAATCGAATTGTGGCGTGTAACGAAAAATGGATTCTGTACGACAATCAATGATATTCAACGCAGGGGCTGGATGCTGACAAAGCTCCACAACCCTAAACAAAACTCAATCAAAAGAAGGTTATGGTCAGTGGCGTAACGTTCACCCCTGCAACCCCTGCATTGCGGGGGGTCAGGATTCTAGGGGGCCCAAAGCCTGACTGACACCAAGTGCGTACCCTTTGTTAGAGCTGTCTTGGGGCTCAAAACCTGACTTTACAGGGGCTATTATTCACCGTTACGCCATTGGTTGTGGTGACTATTTGTTGGTTCTCAGCCGATTTGATCGACCACAGCATTCTAAAACCAGGCGAAACCATCACAGCGGATAAGTATTGTACAGAAATCAACGAAAATACCAGAAACTTGAACAACCTGCATTGGTTAATAGAAAAGGCCCAATTCTTTTCCACGACAATACTAGACCGCGTGTTTCAATGATAACTCGACAAAAGTTGCACGCGTTGGGCTGCGAAACTCTCTAGACCACTCACCATATATTAACCTGACCTCTCACCTACGAATTATCACTTTTTCAAATATCTGGATAACTTTCTACGGGAAAAGGGTCTTAAAATCAAGGGGATGCTGAAACGGCATTAAGAATTTGTCGCCCCCAGAACTACTTTTATGATCCCCAAAAAAAAAAATTTTTTTTCCAGTTGGCAAAAGTATGTTGAAGCTAATGGTTCCTATTTGATTAATAAATTTGTTCTATAGACCATAAAAATCAGACATTTCATGTTAGAACCTAATATAAGCGTTTACCAATGTTTACCCCAAAATATCAAATTTTTTTTTTTTTTTACCTTTCTTAAATTTTCTGGGCAGAATTTTTTATAGAAAAATTTGAGTTCAAATGAAAATTTAAAATCTTATCGATCCCCTAGGGCAGGGATGGCGAACCAGTGGCATGCGTGCCATTGATGGCACGCGACACAATATTTTTGCACGTCAGTGATAAAAATGGTTTGATTTTATTTTTCAAAATTTAAAGGGTTTCCCTAAAAAAATTCTTCCTTTCCCAAACAAACGGAGTGATTGGGGACACCCTTGTGATGAAAAAGTTTGTCAAAGTATAAATGAATTTATTGATAAACTGTATTTTAAAATTTACCTGTGTTATATTTATTTTTTTAAACTTTGTTAACATGGCTAATTCAGAAAAAACAAAGTGCAAGTTAGAAAGGGTAACAGAAATTTAAATTTTGGTGGCCCGAGAACATGGTTTTATATTAGTAAAAGCAAAAAGCGGTATGTTTTTATGGTTCTGGAAAAATGGCCCAAAGAACATCGTCTGTAAAACCTTTTTGGGGAAACAAATCAAAACCTTCTTTGTAAAAAAAAAAATGAGCCAAGCAAAAAAAATTTAAATTTCTAAGAAACCTTTTGCAGATGACCCCAAATCAGCATGTATTCTCAAAAGTAAACATCTTGCAACTCAAATATAAGTTATTTTTTCCCTTCGCAACAACAGAAACCGCCTAATTTACCCCTTTTAAATTTAATTCCGAATAAATAAAAATTTTTAACTAACAGCCAAAAAAATATTTTTCGTAATAAGTAGATTTTTTGCAGCCGGGATTTGTTTTATTATTTTCCCATTAATCACAAGAAAAATTATTTGACGGGACGCAAATCATTTGACATTCTAAAGAAAAATGGCCGTTGATCCATAAAGGGGTTTCCCCCCCCGCCCCAGGGGGGTTGAAGGGGTTATAGACAAATTTTCCCCCTTTGAACATTGCCTAAATTTAAATTATGCAAGCATGTATCTTTTGTTGAGCCAAGATTCACTAAATACAGGTTTTTTGGATATATCCAAGAGAAATTGTATGGGTGTATAGACAAAAATTTCCGTTTTAACTGTTAGACCTACATATCTTAAATTTGGCAAGCATATATCTTTTGTTGCGTAAAACCGCTAAGAACGAGTTTTGCAGAAGGAGACTTCCAAAGGAGTAGGGGATTACGGGAGCGTAAAAAAATAAATATATGCATCCGTTTTAGGAATTTAAGCCTTGTTAATTTTTAAATGAAAAGGTGTAAGCTACAAGAAGGTTTTTTGAATACAAATAAAATATTAATGCTAGGACCTGGATATCAATAAATTTAAAAAACAATATATAGTGAGACACAGTCACAAAATTCACAGCGAAGTGGGCGAGTAACTACTAGCATGTTATATTGAAGACTTCAAATAATGACTGTTTTTTAAACCCTTCAAAGTAGTTATAAATAAAAATTACAACACCATTTATAGTTTTTCTGTTTTATCATGTCCATGAAATTAACGTGATTTGATTAAAAATTTATTTTCATATAAAAACCTTAAATAAGCAAAGAAAGAATATTTTCGAAAAATAAGAGAATATTTAGGAAGTAAAGGAAGAAAATATATGTATATGTTTAAGAATCAAAGTATATAACAAATAAAAAAGTGCGAATATTTTCCCGAGAACCTGAATGATTTACAAGAAATCTTTTTCTCCTTATTATTTTCTAAAATTTAAAATATCTGAGAATCCTTTGTAAAAAAAAAATATAATTTTTAATATTTTATCGTTTATTAAAATGTACAAACTTGTAATTCCTGAACTTTTTTCATAAAGTAATTGATTAAAAAGAGAATTTAACAAAATAATTTTATATTTTTATACCTCAAAAATTAATTTTCTTTCATGTGAAACGCAAAAAAAGATTCAATTTCAAAGATATTAAGAAATAGTATGCATTCTTTTTCATTAATATTTTTCATGATTTTTTTTTAATTCAAAAAAAAAATTTGGTTATTCTTATAATGAGATTTTATTCGACTATTTTAAGAAATAATTAATCTGCATATTTTTTATTCTTATACCTTTCTTAAAATTCAAAGTAATCGTTTGTTATTGATTTATACTTTTCTTCGAAAAAATATAAAGTATTTTAAACTATGGATTCGCAGAAAAAATCTTTTTAAAACATTTCGTCTTCTAATATTGCTCGTAGATATTTTTCCTGTCTTATTCTGAATTAATTACACATTATAAGAATATAATAAGGACTAAATGATTAATTATTATTATTATTATTTTGGAATAAGAAGAATTTAAGGTATCTATTACTGGGATACCCAAAATGCAAGCTGCTTTAAAATTAGATCATAAGACTATATGAGAAAAAAAGTATTTTTATTTGGTTCATTGTTCCAAGACAAGTGGCAGTGCTACCCTAGTGGTTAAGATCGCGGGCTTGTGGCCGAAGAGTCATAAGTTCGAGTCCTATTGTCCCTAAGGATCAGCCGTGTAGAGGAGCTGTTGCACGTTAAATCTATCTTGGCTCAAAGTCCATTGTGACGTCGACTCATTAGTAGAACACTCCCCGACTATACTTGTCAAGTTTGATGTACGGGAAAACCAGGATGCCCAGATGTGACATTGTATTATCCAAAAAAAAGACCGGGTATTCCTCTCTCAAGCCTAAGGGAAAACAGATGTGAGCCGATTCTGAAAATGGCTTTGAAGTTATCTCACCTTTTCTTTCTCTGACACACAGAACAGCTATCTTTAGAATAATGCTCCAAAGCTCCTGAAGTATCCTTTGTTGGGTCACCCTCGCACAAGTGGATCGTGAACTATTTGAATGAAAAGGAATGTCGGCCTGTTGTGATAAAGGCACACCCTCAGTGTCAAAATGACAGGGTGATTTATAGCCCCTCCCCTTCCTCAGATGGCAAACTAGGTATGGTGGTGAAGTTGGTTTTAGATGCGCCAGCCTATTGTCTCCAAATACCATTGGAGTTGGGACTAAAGCGAAAAGGGCCGTGTGCAGATCCACTGCACCCGTCAATCAGAAATGAATGGGGGCGTGAAAGAGTTGGTTTAAAGGGTTCGCTCGCCTTCTCGATTTCCTTCAGTCTGCAGCATTACCTACCGGATCAGTTTTCTTCGAAGAAGCTCGACAGAGGTTACAGGGGCAGCCGCACCTCAAGAACCAAGGGAGATGAACATCGATGACCTTTGAAAGAAGGAGTGCCGGAGCAATCTTACTTTCTCACGTCATTACACCACTCACTAGCATGGTGTGGTAGTCTGGAGAGGAGGGTGCCAGCTGTCATCCTTGTCACTTGAGCATGGTTTAAAATTACAAGGTCCGTTGTCAATTGCCCTTGCGTTGCTCTGTAATGTGGGACATTAATAAACAATCACTCACCCACTCCCAAACAATAAAATATAGATTTAAAGTTATCTGTTCGTAACAAGTTTTTAATTTCATATGCATTAAATATATGCCAATATAATTTCATACATGCCGAGTGGTCACGGTCGAGACAGGCATTGTCGAGTCACCGGTTTGAAACCTAGTGCTATTTATTGAAGATCCACCGTGTACAGGGAATTATGCATGTTAAATCTGTCTTCGTGTTAAAAATTAATTTTTGGGAAAAGGGAGGATTCCATTTCAGGTATCGTACTCGTCTTTTGGGACCATGGAAAAAAATTTAAAGAAGTTTTTTCGCAATTTACAAAACATTACCCCTTCGCTTTTCCAGAATGCGCCCAAAAAAATAACAAGACAATGAAAAATCTGTCTTTTTCATTAAAAGATAAGGTAATTCGGGGGAAGATGCCAGTTTATTAAAAGTACTTTTATGCGTCGATAGATGGCAATTTTGAGCCATTTATGTTTAAGGGGCCCAACCCGACATTGAGTGGGGTTTTGGAATTTATCTGAATCAATCGTCTTTAACGGCCTTATTTTTTTCGATCTTTTAAGCATTTAAAGGGGGAAAAATTATAATTTTTTTTAAATATTCCGTTCCTCATATTTAAAGTCCATAAACGTACTTGTTATTTTTTAAAAAGATATTAGCAAAAAAGTTAGTTACGATTAAAAGTTACACATACAAATTTTTGTAGAAACGGCCATAACACTTTCAGCAATAGGTGTTTGGCATCTGCCCCTTATACTTGGGGGAAGATGCCACATGGTTCAGAAATAAATGAAATGAACTTAACATTTTTTTTTTAAATTTTATATAACACTGTATGTTATTGAATAAAATATAACTACAATTAATAATTAGGTTGTGAGGGGGGAACAGGGTATTTCCATAAAGGGTGTTACGGGGGCTGAAGTCGACTACTACTTCCCGCCTCCCGTGGATCGCCTTTTACAGGAAAAAATTTGTTTTAACAAACCAATTTTGAAAGAATTTAAAATTTTTTTTTTTGTTTCTCTCAGTTATTGTTATTTCACATTTTTAAATTTTGGGAATGTTTGTCTTATTTTTTTTTTTTATTTATTTATTTGCCCGCCCGGGGTTTTTCTCCCGACTGGGGATCTTCCCCATATATATGCGGAAGATGCAACAATTAAATGAATTTCTTTAACATTAAATTTCTTATATATTTTCATACTGAGAAGAGAATTAACATGTATACATAACCAATTAAATAATAAAAAATAAAGTGCATGTTTTTCATGGTCTTATTATTTCAATGTAGGAATCAGAAAATCTTTAACTCTGTGGCATCTTCCCCCAATTTACCTTATATGTATTTTATTTAAGTTTAAATAAATTGGATATTTTATGCTTTTGTGTTTTATTACAGTACTAATTTGCTTTCAAATTGTTTGCCTGATGTGTTAAGGAAAACAACTATCTTTCAATTACTCGTATTTCTTTACTCGTGACCGCAGTCAGCGTCACTAACCACTATAAAGTATGAGCGGCTACATATTTTTCTGAAAATCATTATTCCGAATACCCTATTTCATTTAGCATTAAAGGATTAAAACTTATATTTTGACATATTTATTCGTAATTCTTCATTGAAAGAATTAGATCTTGAATTTTTGAATGAGTTATTCGTGATTTCCTGTAAAGAATTTCTGAATAGCTTCGACGTGCCTTACTGAGTGGTTTAAACTTTTCCCTTAAACACAAATTCAGTTTCTAAAAATAACTAATCTTTCTCTAGATACGTTTCTCTAGATCCCCCCACCCCATTATTATTTTCTTGTATTTAAACTTACAAAAGGGAAAATGGAAAATTCTCTCTCTTGATTATTTGGTGCTTCTGCAGACAGTATTCTGAATTCTTTGTTCTGATCTTAAAATTACCAAAATAAACAATGATTTTATCTATATCAAGAAGTTTTTGAATTGCCATGGCTTCATTACATTTAACAAAATGAATGCAACTTTATATTATATATACAGTAGGACCCCATTTAAACGAATTCATCTGGACTGAACATTTTGTTCGTTTATTCGGGGTTATTTGTTACATCAGGGTCTGAACAAAATAATTTTTTTTTTTTTTTTTTCATTTATCTTACCTTTAAAAATATCTATAGATAGTAATTACACACTTTAATCAACAGCTATAATTTATTAGTGAATTACTACGCTGCAATTCATTTGAAATTTTAAAATACTGACTATAAAAGATGTTTAGCAATCTTCTTGATTCCTGGCTCGAAAAAAAGTTCTTTTGGGCATTTGGGGAAAAAGTACTTCCCCCCCATTTTTCATCTTGCTTCATAAGGTATGTTTTCACAGTTTCCAAATAATGTAAAGCATTAGAAAATGTAACAGTTTTGATAAGAATTTCATTATCAATTTCTGAATCAAAATCTCTTATTATTGGCTCCGACAAATCAACCATTTCAGTTGCAGTAGGCAGTCGTAAAATGAACATAATTTTTTAAATTGCCCCTTGGGTGGAGGGGGAATAAAAAAGGACTTTTCGTCCCAAAACTCACAAATAGGTGCTTCCCCCCCATCTTATCTGTTTTTAATAATCACCCCCTTTCGTCAAATTTTCAAAACAAAAAAAACTTTTTTTTTTTTCGACTAAAAAAATGATTGAAAAAAATTTTTTTTAACGAACTAATAAAATTTATTTATTTTTAGTTATTGAAATAATTTATTAATCCGAGTTTTTTATTCGTTAATGGGGGTTTTTTTCCCCTATTTTTAAACGGGGAAGAAAAAATTGTTGCATCCGAAATTCATTAAATAGGGCAAATTTAAAATAAATTTTTTAAACCGATTCTTTAAAAATGCGATAAATTTGAGCAAGAAAAAATTTTTTAAACCAATTTTTCGTTTGGGGTTCCGTTTTAATCCCCAAAAATTGGAAAATTTTTAAGAATCTGTAAAAAATACCAAAATTTTGGCGAAAAAAAATATTAAAAAGTAAAAATTTCTTTTTTTTAAATAACAACTTTTGATATCCAAAAATTCCTTAAGGGAACCCCCGGTAAAAAATAAAAAGGTGCCCGAATATAATTAAATAAATTAATTCTCGAAAATTTTTTTTTTCAATTGGGGGGAAAACCCCCCTTTTAAATAAAAATTAAAAAATAAATAAAAACTTAACCTAATGTTAAAAAAAGTTAAAAAAGAAATTTTTTTTAAGAAATAAGAAAATAACGGGGTTTTATTGGGAATTTTTATTTTGAAGAAAAAAATATATGTAATGAAAAGTATGAGAATAAATTTTATAGAGTGTATTAGACTGCATGTGTAATCCGTAATCATAATTAAAATATTGAATTCAGTTCTTAAGTATTGGATGATGTCGAAAACATCGATTTTCGACCACATTGCTAAGTCTTTTTTTCTTTGTAGCTCACACTTTCTTTCCAACACAGTTCACATTTTCTTCCTAGGTACTTTAGAAAAAAGTTGTAACGATTCAAAAATATTTTTAATCCAAACCAAACTGTATGTAATACTTTAACTTCAATTTTCTCAAGAGTTAATTTTACATAAAAAATTCTTCAGCGCAGGGACGTCTTAAGACTTCTTGAGGCCCTGGGCTCCTTCGCAAAAGTAGGTCCGGGCCCCTACACAAATGTAGGCCCCACCTATGACCTACAAAAGTAGACAGTACATAGCATACGTTGTCAAATACTCGTACAAACAATAACCCGAAGCAAATAAATGTGTATGACTTACAATCGCACAGACCGCCTCAACTGACTGCCGCCTTTTGACTGAATAAGGGTGTATGGCGGCAGGCTAGACCTATACATAGACCATGTTGCCAGTGGACATATCATCCGAAATCCTAGGTTTTCGAATTATACAACAGAAAATAACAATTGACTGTTGAAATTATTTGAATCATGATGAGGATGATTGGAGAATGAGACGAGGGCCGGGTTTAGTTGGTCCATGCCTTAAGATGTCCTTTCTTCAGCGTTAACATGATATTACAAAAACAAGTAGAGATATTTGTACAAACATTTCAACATATGCTTCAAATAATATGGACAGTAAAATATGGAGCAAACATTTTGTTAGTGGTAAAATACTTGTTCTTGGAAAAATTAGGTTGTAAATTGATAGAAAAAATGCATATTTGCACATATTTTTAGCCATAACTTATTTGCATTTGAGTTTTTTAGATTCTAGGTCACTTATTTAATCATTCTATTCTTTAACTTGTGTGCAAAGAAAAATAGGATTGTCGCATTAGAATTATGTGTAGAGCGTTGATAATTTAGGTTAAATTTCATTAAAATTTTCTACAAATATCCTAGTGTCTCAAAAAATATATTTTCAAAATACCTTTTAGAATTTTTTTTTTAATTTATAATTAACAATACACTCAAAAACCATGAACACAATTATTCAAAAATACAATTTTAAAAAAAAATTTCAAAACACGTATTGTCGCTTTTACCTTTAGTATAACATACAAAAAACTCCGCATATTTTTAAATAAAATTTAATCTAAATGTATACAGAGAGAGAAGGGTTTTGAAAGAGGTTGTATTACTAAGAAACTTTACATCAGTGTTTCTGAAACTAGGGGTCGAGCGACTGAAAACGTCAAAAATTTTAGGATTTTTGATATTTTTTTTTCTTCATAAAATAACTTTTTCGTCATTATTAATAATAATAATTTAATTGTTTTTTAGATTCGAATACGAAGTCCTTGGGATATTTTTCGCTAGAAGTTGCAAAAGAATTTCCAACAATTTCTGTAACTGCAATGTAGTATCTTTTACCTTTTTCTACAACTTATTTATGTGGAACTACATTTTGGTCTTGAACAACCGTAGAATGAAAGTATAGGACAAATCTAAAGAATTTAGAAGAAGTACTTCGTCCTGCTATTACTCCAAAATTTAATAACATAGTTAAAAATAATCAATCACATCTTTAAAATTTATGCTTAAATCTTGCATATGCCGTTGTTAACAAAAGGTGATGATTTCAGAAGTAAGCTCAGAAGGATTACACTTAATCGATTATAGTTTATGTATAATTTACCCAGTAATTACATTACATAATGTCTTTTTTATTTTTTTAATAAAATAAAATTTTATATCGTTATATTCGAAGTGAAGACTTATCACGGATGTTTATTACTGGAAAACAATAATATACTACAAATAAAACATATAGAAGTACCCAAGCGTGTGCATCTGCAAACTTTGTGCATTGCTTATGGGGATGTACAAAATTTACTTACAAAAAATGGGGGTGGGGGAGGGGCCCCCCGAAAAGTTTAAGAACCCCTGCTTTGTAGTATACATTTTTCATATCTTTTTATATAATTGTGTGCATGACCAAACTCCTAATATAGATGGATACCAAACACGATAATATATATAAAACCCATTCCATTTCATGTGTAGAGATTTATTTATTAAATATACTTAAATAAAATATAACTTCTTAATAATATTCAAAACAAATGTAATTTTTTAAAAAAAAAAAAATAGGAATCTGCTATGAAAGCCAATAACGGTATCCAACGAAACTCCGTAGAGCGCCACCTACCTCGCACCGAATTTAATTAGCAACATTCCATCTCTGTAATAAAATATTTATATCCCATCCTCCATAATAACCCCGAATTCATGTTTACCTTTCTCCCCCGGTCCTTCGCAGTAGACCACAATAGGAGGAGAAAGTTGAACTTTAAATCCATTCCTCCTTCACAAAGGCTTTAAATCTGGACCTCTCCGGCAAATTGCCCGGACCCGTAATAAGCGAAAATATTAATCCGGGCGATATCAGCTAAACGCGCGCCGGACCGAGCCGGGTTCAATGGAAACAATTAAAAGGGACGAGCAAAGTTTTAATTAATGTTTATACTTGGGCAGATTTGGTGCAGGGGGGGAGTTAAATAAGGAGATAGGAATAAAGAGAGCGAAAATTACTCGCTGGGATCCCCTCTTTGCACGGGTGAATAAAAGTTGCAGAGCAGGGATTTTAAAAGTTGCAGGGATTTCTTCTTAAGTTTCGGGGTTTGTTGATGTTAGTGAAGGAAGTTTGTTTTTGAGGATGTGTTGTGTTGTGTTAGGTGGAGGAGAAAATGTTTGAGCTGTGTTTAGCTCAGTTGGTCAAATATTTTTGTCTAAATAACAACTCTCAAAATCGTATAGAAACTAAATGCATCAGTTACAGGCTAAACATAATCGTATAGAGTAGGGATTTGGCCACATGTCGATCGCGTAGCTAATTTTTAGATCAGACGCTGAATAGACTGCATAATAAAAAGAACTTTTTCACAATGTCAAGTCGTTTACAATGTATTTGAATACGGAAAAATTGCCTAACAATACACGAAAAAAAAATCGCTAACCTTGTTATAGAGCTTAAATATGGCGTCTAGCTCTATATTTGTCTAGAACAGTGGTTCTCAAACCATTTTGTTGTTCTCTCGAGCTAGAAAATTAAAATTTAGCATACACATCCAGAAGGAACTTACTAATAATTATACACGTAGGTTTGTCTTTTAAGCCCAGTGGCTGAATGGTAGTGCATCGCACTTCCACGCCACAGGTCTGGGGTTCAAATCCTGGGCTGGGGAAGGTCGTCTCAGTCTTTCCTCCCTTCAGTGGGTCGATAAATAAGTACCGAGCTTGCTTTGTAACTGAACACTGGGGTTTTCGCGTCAGACTGACCACTTGACCGAAACATCTGCACATGCACAGAGCCTAATGTCATGTAAACTGAGATAGGCACCGTAGGCCTTGACCCTCATGGACTGTTTGCTCCACTGTTCAGTTCCCTTTTGTTTTGGGTAATGTTACTTTTTTAACACCATTTATAAGCTTTTAACTTAGTTTTTACCCACTTTAAAAGGTCAGATTAATTCAAAATTTTACTCACTTGTCCAGGACCGATGACAATACAATTATTTAATAATTTTGTTCCATTGTCCTGATTAGGATTATCAGGACTAACGATTTCCCATTTTCAGATCCCATCCCGCATTTGGTGACTAATTCCAGATCCCATTTCCAGATTTGGCTTCTAATTCCAGGTTTGTCGACTAAAATACTAAGCTACAAATTAGTTTGATTAACTATAAAAGGGTGTTTTTAGTTTTTAAAAACTGTAATTTTTCTTTTCTTTTATGAACCACTCTCTTGCCCCTTAAGTGCCCGTGGTAGCCGAGTGGTCATGGCCACGGGAGCGAAACCTAGTGTTACTGAACACTCACCATGTAGAGGGGCTGATGCACTCAAAATCTTCCTGTTGGTGTGATGTAGAAATGTGAAGTGGAGGAGGGGGAGATGAGCTCAGGTGTCATCCTAGGCACTTGATCATGGTTCACAATTTTTAAGTCCATCAACAATTTTCATCCTGATGCTTCAGAGTATGACGTTAATTAAAATAAAATCATATATATATACAGTCGAACCTCTATACTACGAACCTCTATAATGTGAATTTTTCTGTATAGCAAACTTTTTCTTAGAACCTAGAACATTTTACGATTTTCTTCGTAAAATAACCTTCCAATAGTGAAGTGCATTTTCTGCATAACGGACTTTTCTCTAGTGGTTCAATTTATTTCTCCCTTTTTTGAACTTTCAAGTTGTTCTGTCTTTTAACACATTTTATGGTGGTCATAAATTTTGCACTGGTTTTATTAGGGGCCTAACTCGCAGAGAACAATAGAATTCTGGGCATTTTAACGAAGAAGTGCAACCTTTAACCCCCATTATCGTTCACTAGAAACATGTTGGATTTTCCTTTTCACCCTTAGTGGAGTTTTCTCGTGTCCTCGTAACTTTGAACTAGTCTCTGTTCATTAATAGTGTTGATCCGTCGTAGCGGTAACTTCGTTTCTTGTAGCTCGAAAATGTCTAAACATAAGAGCTTGAGCATCAAAGCGTAATTATTCAGGACGTGTGGATAAAGGCGTCAAGAAATTTTCCTTGCAGTTTTTCTTTTTTTCTGATAGTTAAGATATATAAAATAAATATATATTAATTTGCAAAAAGGTGTGAATAATTACTTTTTTTATTATAGTGTTTATGAATTTAAAATTTGTTTTATGTGGTTTATAAAGAAAACTGAAAGATAACCTCTGCATAATGAATTTTCCATATAATGAAATTTTTAGGGATTTAGCGACTTCATTATATAGAGGTCCGACTATATATATATATATATATATATATATATATATATTAAAGCTCGTGTCTTTTGAAAATACCCCCAGGGATACTCGAAACCACAATTTAAGTGCTGCTGGTCTAAATCATAAATACTCGCATACACAGTAACTAAATACTTGGGAGGCCACTTCTATAATTCTAAGTCTTTGTTTATATATATATATATATATATATAGTGAGTTCAATCTGATTTCTGCATACGTCACTTAATGCTTAAATATCTTATCTTGAGCCAAGATGGGTGTTTAGAGTTTTAAATTTCAGCTAGAATTTAAATATATACTTCCTACTAGAGTACAGTAAAAGAGAGATATCCTACAACAATTCACACCAAAGCTTAAATTTTGATGTGACATAGCACGGATTGATTGAATATTAACGTCGCACTGTTCAGCTACTCGAGGGCTTTTGGCGACGGACCACGTAATTTTTGAACCATGGTCAAGTGACGTGGACGACACCTGAGCTGGCACCCCCCTCTCCTAACTACCACACCACACCAACGGGAGGACGTTTCAGCTCTCGACAGATTTAACGTGCATCGCTGCCCTACACTGCGGGTCTTTAGTGGTACTGGGCTCGAACTCGTGACAAGGCAAGACACGGTCTGATACCTATACTACTCGGCTACCGCGGCCACGACATAGCACGGAAGTCGAGAAGATCGTTCTGTCGTTTCTCAATTATTGTTCAAAATGACGAGTCCGAAGCAATGGCGCACAAAAGGGGGAGGGCAGTTCGGACCCCCCATAGCCCTTGATTTTTATTCCGATTGATTATAATCCTGTGTATAAAGTACGTAAAAATTTAATTAAATGCGCGGGTTATTAATAAGTAATTTCCTCAATGAATGCTAATTATGCTAATTATTTATTCAATAATTTATTTTGTACTGTTTTTTTTCCCCGACAATCGGACAAAATCAAAAGAATATGTTGATGGCGTATTGGGATATGATACGAGAATGGTAGACTTTCGCTCCTAGCCTCCCTCCCCCCTTGGAAAAATTCCTGTGTTGGTCCCCGGTCCAAGGCAATTGGTGGCGTAAAGAGAGTATTCTACAAGTCATGAGAATCTCCAGAAAAAATTTAAAATATATATATATATATATATATATTTTACATTTTATTAATTTTTCAATTTTACTATTAGCTCACACTCTCTATATTATTATTTATTTATTTATCTTTGTGGAATTTTCAATCGTTAATAAATACATTTTAAAGCGCTTAGTTGCGCTGAAATTTTATATACATGATTATTTTGGATGGTAATACAGTAATTTAATTATAATTAATAAAAAATAATTGATAAAAACTAATTATTCAAAGAATTACAAATACAGCCATGTTGGCGACTTGTGACGAAACTGGAAAAGGTTTTTTTTCTCACATTTTTAAGCGCGCGTTTCTGTTGCAATTTTCTATACACTATAGTTTTGGGTAAAAATATGATATAATTTAATTATAATTAATAAAAATTAATTGACTGAAACTAATTGCTTAAAGAATTACAGGTACAGCCACGTTGGTTTCATTTTTAGCGACTTGGGTCAAAACTTGAAAAGATTTTTTTTCTCACGTATTAAAGCATTCATTTGAACTGAAATTTTATAGACACGATTGTTTTGGATGACAATACGATACTTTAATGATAATTAATAAAAATGAATTACCACTTAATGCTGTGATTCTGTCATATTTATATACATATTTATATTAATTGCAATTATTTAATAAAAAGTAGCTAAAAATAAAATTTTTCTTTGTTGATCTAAGAAGGAATTGTGACTTAATTTTTTTTATATATTACTTGTTTTTGTTAATGTTTCATTTATTGAAATTAGATATGTGTATCATTGATCTTTCTTCCCTTTCAATAAAAAAATTATGTTATCGGCAGAAAATATCGGGAAATTACAAATAGTAAAAGGCCTTTTATTATATTACGTTGTGAGAAAGTTTGTAGAAAATTTGAACGTCGTCAATATCACTTTGTCAAATGTGTCATATTACAAAAGTGTTCACCAATTGTGATTTGAATAGTTCTAGTGCGACAATTTTTACAAAATCAAAAATTATTATTTAGAACAAATTATCCTTAAGTATACTTTATAAGAAATCAGATGCTAATTGAGCGAGAATCAGTTAATATGAATAATAATTGTAATAAACATTGACGTAACAGTTCAGTACTATCTATATTTGTTTTTTATTGTGTTTCTACGAAGCTTACTAATCATCAATTTTTTTCTTGTGTTCACATAGAGTTTGTTAAATAACTATTTAGGTTTATATTTCAGCTACTATAACTTATTCTCCCTCCCTTTTTTTCTTTTAAAATTTGAATTCGTAATCCATGAAAGAAGGGAATCCATGAAATCCTAATCCATATTTTTCTCTGCATGATCATCTCATTAAAATGTATGACATTAAAAACATCTAAGTGCATATTATTAATGTATCACGCAGAGCGACAGCAGTAGATTTCAGTTCGAGTAATAATCGATTTTTAGAGTTCATAAATAACTGTCGCCCATTCGGTATAGTGGTTAGTGACGCTGACTGCGGTTCCGTAGGGCCGGGGTTCGAATCCCGGAGAAGGCATGGATGTTTGTAAATGTATAGTGTCTTCGCGGCATGGGGATACTCTAAATCAGGGGGGTGTCCAACCCAAATGACCTTGCGGGCCACTTCGGAAAAACATAATCTCGCGGGCCGCGCATAAAAATATGTACCTTTGTATCAGATTTGGAAACAAAAAAACATTTATTGAGTGAAAATTTAAAACAGAATGAATTGTTATTTTCATTATTTTTCATGTATACAGACATAGACAGTATAATAATGTTTATATAATATAATAATGCAATGATCAAATAATGTTTAAAATATTACAGTTGCCATTTTCTTGAAAATTACGGTGTTTCTTTTGAATTGATCTTTCGTTACTCATTGTTGTGAAATTTGATAGCGTTGTCATTCGCAAACGATTAAGTATACGTTAAGTATATCTTAACCATCCTGAATAATTTTTTTAAACTTTAAAAAACATCTCTGACTGCCTCTTGCTATTTGGGCACTCCGAACAGAAAAGGAGGAGGAGAAACGGAAGTCGCACACACAGAGAATCATGTACCATCCATAGCAAAGGATATGCATAATGCAATTCGGAATTTATTAAAAAAAGTAATTTATTATCGTTAAATCAAATGTAACTGTTTGATAAAATATAAATCTATTTTAATCTAAAGGATATTTCTATTATCAAAAAGGATTTATTTTAAAACAAGGACAGGTAACAGGTAAATACATTGTAGATTTATATATATATATATATATATAAATTTCCCTCAAATAAATTTCAAAATGAAAAAAACTTTAAAAACCTGATATTTAAAATTTTTTTATAAAGATTCGCGCGGTGGGCCGCAACTTCCGTACTGGAGGGCTGCGTGTTGGACACTCCTGCTCTAAATAGACGTCTAGCTGCAAGTCCTCTCGTGAGGTTGGGGGAACTGGAAGAGAGGTGGGAGGCCCCTGACCACCTCCAGGGTGTTCTTCCTCAAAATTGGGATGGAACTGAGCAAAATCGTACTGTCACCTGCATGGGGCTCATGGCTAAGGCTAATGACAGGCGTAAAAAATCTAGCCCTTAGACGCGATTAATTTCGTGGACCTTAATCTGATGTTACAGTCGATCAGGTGCAACCCTATAAGCAACAACAATAGAAATAGCTGAATGGTACAAATCACATACTACACTGTTGAACTTCTCTCGTTTATTCTTTGACAGTTTTTTGAATCACACAAGAGAAAAAATGGATACTGCTGGCAAAGATAAATGTAGTTGTATATTAAAATCAACTCAATTTCTGAAATTCGTTGAATGAACTTCAGAAATAACGCATAAAAAGCTAGCGATATTTATTAAAGAAGGTTTAAATCGTTCCTCCAGACCCCCTGCGGGGGGTGTGCTCTTCTGATATCAGTCTCTCTTTTCCACCCTCTCTCTGGGAATTTGGGTATAAGTGGTTTAGTCCATTGGCACCCGCCTCATCTAATTTTCGTCGTTTCGTTTAGAAGGTTTAAATATTTTCAGGTTCTCATGAAATAATATTAACACCTTATCCTCGAAATAAAATGGTTTATAAAATGATGGAAAATCAGCTGTAAAAGTTTTTATACCCACGTTTATTTACATTTATATAAGCAGCAAGACGTTCATTAGTGTAGGAGAGTCGGAAGGAAGATTAGCCGTATTCAAAATAACTACTATTTATTCACAGTAATGAACAACAACACAAATTCTATTGACCAAGTAAAGAGATGCACCCAAATACTAAATATAGAAAACATTAGCGAGGTAAACGAGATACGAGAAGTCTTAATAAATTAGATCACTTTACGTCCAAGCAATATATCTTCTAATCCCAAGCGACCTTATCTAATTTAATTACTAGTTGACAAATCATCAATCTTTAATATTACACTAATCAGATACGAAGTATTCACGCCTTTCTTCACATTTAATCAATCACTGCTAGGCGTTAGCAGTCTAACCTCTCTCTCCACATAACTCGAAAGTTTAATCTATATATACAAGTCTTAATTTACATACTCACATCTTCTTCTTAGGGGGGAGGTTTATAATAGAATTATTTTCAGACCCAAAATTCTGCAAGTGGATTAGTATGTGAAAAAACGTGGATAGACCTGACGTTAATATTAAATTTATACAAGTTTGAATGAATAACTAAAATAAAATAAGAAAAAAACGCATTGTTTCAAAAAAGAAAGGATAAGAACTTTGAATGCATTAAATTAAAAATACTAGGAATAATATAAATTTTTAAAATTCGTGTCAACTTGTCGATAATAAGCGTGTTTCCTTTCGGTAAGATGAATCGAGCCACACAATCCTGACTAAGATCTATCACATTTACTGTCTTTGAATTCCGTAAGATGTACTTCCGATAATGGCATTTGGAGAGGATGAATTGTTTTTCAAGATACATTACGGTATTTACTTTGAAATAAAATGCTTCTGTACAAAAAAAAAGAACAACTTTTGTGTTATTCTCTTTTGGTGTAGAATAATTTTTGACACCATTAACTAAATAAATCTTCATATCTTACAGGAATTTTAAGATACATTCTACATTTGGATGAATGTTTAAAATACTATTTCAAAGATCTGAGCTAAGATCCTCACAAAAATTATACTAGCAATTACTTGAGATTTTATCCTAATCCTTTTGTGAAACAACCAGCGATTTTAAATCCCGATGGAATAAATCAAACGAGTAAAAAAAGAAGGGGGCATTTTTTTTTCAAAAGTTGTTTTATTTCAAAACCGCACAACAATATGGTGTAAAAGAAAAAAAAAGGATGTTTTTTTTTTATTTTTAATCATAATAAACTTGTAATCCAACCATCCCTTTCAGATGGAGCAGTAACAAATAATTTCCTTTTTTTGTCAGTCAAAATTCATACATTGTAGAAATATTTTAATTTTAGGATTTTATTACTTTTATCCCCAAATGATTCTTTTCTAAAGAATTCTACGTAGTTTTCACTATTAAAATGAATCTAATATATTATATAAAAACATATAAATTTATACCTGAATTTAAATCGACATTGGTGATATATAGAAAATAGTTTCTCTCGTATGTATATAGTCAAAATTCTCTACTAATGAGAGATGAATATTCAATAAGAGAGCAAAACTGAAAAAAATAATTGCAAGGTAACCAGATATTGAAGGATGTATGAGAAATATTAAAAATATAATAGAGTTTAAAATATAAAAAATGGATGTTACAGTATTATAAACATTGCTGACTTACACACACACACACACACACACACACACACACACACACACACACACACACACACACACACACACACACACACACCAAAAAATATATATATATAAATTTTAATTTTATATATATATGTAATTTCCTCTAGTCTCCTTTTTTTTTTTAACTCTTTTTACTAATATTTAAATAAACTTTAATTCTTTGGTTTAAAAATAACACTGTAATCTTAATTCTAATCGGCTAGTCCGAAATCCCTGTCCCACCGATTCTATCTAATCAGAACAACTATTACATAATAACCACTGCCGGTATAAAAACGAAAATCTTGTGTAATTTTTCTTTTTCTTCCCCTCCACCCTCTGCAATCTGTAACCAGCCGGCTGTGCGCATTCCGTTTGTTTTTTTTTTGTGCCATGATGTTTGCTTCTTTTTTATGCGAAACCGTCCCAGTCTTTATGTGTTTCCAGATGTGAATAAACTGGATTATTGATTTACATGAGTGCCTCTTCGATAATACAGTACTCGACCAATCGCCACGTAACACAGGAAAATCACATCACCGGCCACGCCCTACCTTTGGTTCGCCATTGTTTAAATCAACCACTGACACGACTTAGTATGCCCTTCTAAAAGTTTTCATTATTACATATATATGTGTGTGTGTGCATGCGTATGTATACACACACACACACACACACATATATATATATATATAGTTTCTTTTGTCACCCATCCGGTATAGTGGTTAGGGACGCTGAATGCTGAACCGTTGGGCCTGGGTTTGAACCCCGGAGAAGGCATGGATGCTTATAAATGTGTATTGGCTTCACAGTATGGGAGTACCTCTTGTGCGGTTGGTGGAAGGGGAAGAGAGGTGGCAGGCCCCTGACCACCCCCGTGTGTTCTCCCTCAAAATTGGGGTGAAAACGAGCCAAATCGTTCTGCCATGTGTTGGTGCTCAAAGCTACAGCTAACGACAGACGTCACTTAGCCCTTTGCCATGATGAATTTCGTGAACCTCGATCTGGCCTTTGCCGATCAGGTGGCATTAGTAACAACAACAACATAGTTTCTTTCCTATGTATGTAAAGGCCGGGGTAGTTAAGTAATAATGATCGTGAACTCGTGGTCGGTGATGCTCAAGTTTTATTGACACTGATTACCCGCTATGCAGAGGAACTGGTGTAGGTTAAATCCGTCGAAGCTCAAAGTTTTCACGTTGTCGGGGTGTTGAAGAATAGAGAGTGGGGTCCCAGCTTATAGCAGTCAACATCGTCATACTTTAACATCATTCGAAATAATGAAGTCTTTTTTACCGGTATCTTTCGTGTAGCTTTGTAGTGTAGCGTTGATAAACATCAATCAGTGCTATGTATATAAAAACAAGTAATATAAAAAAAAAATTTTAAGTCAATTCTACTTAGATCAACAAAAAAAATTTTATTTTTTAGCTACTTTTTATTAAATAGTTACAATTAATATATAAATATGTACATACATATGACAGAATCACAACATTAAGTGGTCATTAATTTTTATTCATTATCATTAAAGTATCGCATTGTCATCCAAAACAATCGTGTATATAAAATTTCATTTCAACTGAATACTTTAACACGTGAGAAAAAAAACCTTTTCAAGTTTTGACACAAGTCGCCAAAAATTATACCAACATGGTTGTATTTGTAATTCTTTAAATAATTAGTTTTAATCAATTAATTTTTATTAATAATTATTATATTATTGTATTGTCATCCAATATAAATTTCAGTTCAACTGAACACCTTAACACATGAGAAAAAAAATCTTTTAAAGTTTTGACACAAGTCGCCAAAAGAGTCGCTAAGTCACCAAAAATGATGCCAACGGGGGTGTGTTTTGTGTGTATTTGTAATTTTTAAATAATTAGTTTTAATCAATAATTTTTATTAATTATTTTATATTATTGTATTGTCATCCAAAATAAACCTGTATATAAAATTTCAGCTCAATTGAGCGCTTTAAAATGTATTTTATTAACGATTGAAAATTCCACCCAGATAAATAAATAAATAAATATATAAATAAATACATAGAGATTGTGTGTGAGCTAATAGTAGGAATTGAAAAAGAGGTAGAAAATGGCAAAGAGACTTTCTAATGTAACATAAAATGTATTCAAAGCAATAACAATCTTTTTTAGAACTCCAGACGCGAGATAACTAAACAGGAAATCGTGAGTTTTATGAATGTTTAGCAACAAAATGATTCAATACATATTTCCTTTTTATATACTAGTTATCTATGCGAAATTAAATTGTTACTATTCTGAAAGTACCGGTACGTCGGTAGGTGGGTGAGTGGGGATCCATTTGTGTACGTAAATTAAATCTTCCGAGATATTTTAATTTTTTTAAAAAAAAGAAACGAAAAATATTTATACAACCCGAAGAGTTTGGATATATATTCCCTTTATAATATTGGGAACTAAACTAAATATTATTTAGATTCATTTTTTCAAATTTTGTAAATAACTTATATTCCAATAAAGTCAAAATGTTTTAGTCGGAATTCCTTAAAATAAAGTTCGCTTTAGATCAGGGGTTCCCAAACGTTTCCACAATCCCTTAATAATTCCTTTCATAGCCTTATATTTTTCTGTATAATACAATATTAATCGTAATACTAAAATAATTGCACACAAAAATTTAAAGATTGATATTTAACTAAAGAATATAAATAATAAATCAGAAAATAAAGTAATTTATTAGATTTTTGTTTTGCTTTTTGTACTATTTATTTTAAATTTTAGTAATGCAAACAAATATTCAGAAGTTCAGTGTAATTGCAAGATATGTCTTTTTCAATGAATATGTAATAGTTCTTGATGTACTGATAAAAAAAATATTTTTAAAAAATTGGCCTGTGAATAAAATGGTTTAGATTGTCATAGCACTATAACTAACAAAACAAATATAGATATTTGTTTTATTAATTTTCAATTTTACTAATTTACATGTAATTATAAAATGATTTTTAAACATTTAATGTGATGGTTGTGTTTGATGTTCCTCTATGTAATATACTTTTAATATTAGGGGTGTAACATTATTTAAAAATAGTAGAAATTTTAATACCGTGATAATATCCATAGATTTCTAGTTTTTTCTTAATAAATTGTAAACATGATTAAATTCTACCTAAACCAAGTTTGAACTAAGAAGTATTAAATAACTAGGAAAGATTTAGTTAAAATTTAAGGTATCCGTCAACGCGAGAAAATTTTTTTAAAAAACTTGAAATATAAGAATTTTTTTGTGGTTTTCAGATTTAATAAGTAAATTGTTCAAAACAAGCTAAAATTATAAATAAAAGAAATTGGAAAGTTAATCAAAATGGGGAAAAGCTGACTAAATAAACTACATAAACGCGACCTACTCAGAAAAAAAAGTTTATGAACGAATTTCCAATTTTTCAACATTTATTTGTTACATTTTTATTCATCCTTGAAAAGACCTGTAAGATATTTAAATTTCTACAAAAAAAAAATAGAACGCTCTAGCTTAGTTGCTATATGAAATCATTTTTTAAAAAACACCTGTTATATTTATATAAATAATTGTGATTTTTTTGTAATAATGCCATGATTTAAAAAAATAAAAACAATCACCAAAAATTCCAATCAAATATCTTAATAAGTTTTCCTACAATTTCTGTCCCTGTCCTCAATTTCCTTCCGGGAGGTCTTTTCTTAAAACATGTTTAAATGTCGATAACTCCATACTGGAAAATGGCATTAGCTCTCACTAAAATAATTGTTACTTTTGTGTTAACTAATGGAAAATAAAATCTTGGTAATTATATAAACCTAATAAATTGACCTACAAAATTAAATCCTAAAACATTTTTGTCAATTTTTGGGTGTAACCCGCGTAGAAGAATGCCTTAACACAGAAAAAATTGTCATCAACCCCAAATAGACCCCTGAAATACTATAAGCTCTTTTCTAAACTTCTACGGACCCTCTCCCAAGGGGTGCACCTGAACCCCATAAGAATAACCTGCTTTAGATCTAAAAATATTAGCCTTCGGAACCGTTTCTTTATTCAAATTTAGAAAATACTCTGAATAAACTGTGGAAAATTCTGGGAACTATTTTTTTTCCCAAAGGATTGAAGTGTTACCATTTTCTCTTATTTAAAACACATTCTTATGATTTTTTTTTCTTTGACGGACGCGATATAGTTACGTTTCCAGTACCAAAAATCCAGTAAACTGGCCCTTTTTTTTTCCAAAACGAAAATATCAGAAACAAAAAACTCTAGTGATAGTAGAAAAACAAATGCAAATCTCTCTCAATATATAAGTTCCGAGCTGGAAGGTAGCAAACAATATCGGATTGAAAAAGATTATTTCCTGACACAAAACGGGACATATTAAATGCCACTTTTCGGAAACCCGTCAATCCCCGTTTTATTTTTTTTCCGTACACAACACAAATGTGCCCCTACCCCCCTTTTTTTATCAATACCGTTGCAGAAAATGGGAACTTCCATTATAAACTCCGGGAATTTCCGTCAATATCCCAAAAACCCCGGGGGGAAACCGAGAATGGTTACTAAAGGGGGCAAAAGGGTTTTGCGAACTTGAAAGGAAAAATTTTAAAACTTTGAACGTCAATGTTAGATGCTGGGGCCTCTTCTGCAACGAAAATATTTGTGTGGTTGAGGATTCCTAAGCCCCCCTCTCTCTATTTCCATTGTATACATATCCCTAGTCCTTCATTATTAAATGTAAGGAATACTGGGTTAACAAAAGAATTTTGTATTCTTTGTACTTTAAATTGCATTTCTACAGTTCTCAATATATATATTCTTTGTATATATGTGATAAAAGTTTTAGGACATTTTGCAGGTTCATTTACGAATGCTTATGTTGTTTTTCTTTTTATGGAATGGTTTATTTTTTGCAATAATAAAACTTTAATTCTTAATTTCAATAAATGAGCAGCACATAAATTTAAATGTAAAGTTATACTTGAGTTTTTATGCTCATAGATATTATAGCATTCGACAGGTTTTCTTTGTAAAATTTATAATTACTGCGCAGACAGAATAAAAACAAGTAATATATATATATATATATATATAAAAAAATTAAGTTAATTCCTACTTAGGTCAACAAAGAAAAATTTTATTTTAGTTACTTTGTATTGAATAATTACAATTGATATATATATATAATTTATTTTATTATTATTATTAATATATATATATATATATATATTATATATATTATATATATATAATACATAGACAGAATCGCAATATTAAGTTGCAAAACGAAAGTGATTTTTTTTAACATGATTTAACATTTTTTTTGTTTGCTACAATTTATTCATTCATAAATAAATTCTCAGAAATTAGGCCAACCCAGGTAGGATTCGAACCCCCTTTTAAATTAGAAGTCCAACGGCATCCATTGCGCCAAAGGGGTCAATAGAGCGATTTTCCTTTTTTTAAAAAGGGGTTGGACTTTTTGTTTGTTACTATTTATTCATTTTTTAATTTACTTATTGAATTAATATCTGAAAAAACTGTATGAACATCAAGTGTCCTTCTCTACAAGTTTTAAAAAAATGTATTTGAATCTGAGTGGATAAATAAAAAGCATTTTATGAACGATTGAAAATTTAACATATATATATATATATATGATAAAAGAGAAGAATTAATTTCAATATTATGTTCCTCATTGGGGGAGTAAGTACATGTTTCTATATTCAGAAATATTGTTTTTTTTATATACAATGTTAAATTTTTGGGGGCAAAAAATAAATTTATAAATAACTATAAACATTTTACTAAATATTGCTTAAATCGAAATACCCAATTAATTTTATTAATAGTTATAGAATAAAGCTTTCAAAATAGTTAGGATTAAAAAAAATTTAATTGATAATGTTTATTAAAAAAATTAAATATTTATAGTTATAGTTATTATAATCTAATATTAGATAAAATTACTTTATTATTTTTTTTCATACTTATCATGTTATTAAAATTTATACTATAATTTGCAACCTTTTAAATTTAATTTTATTTCCCTTCTTTTTTTACTTTTGTTAAGTGCTAACACTTTCATTGATTTAAACTGCATTAGGTCCAGAATTTGGGAATAACATATTTATAGCACTCAGATTTAGGGGGGCTTTTATTTTTAAGTAATTTTTGGGGTTACCCCCTATCTTGTAATGGATTTAATATTCCCCTCCATTATTTTCATTTGTTTTTTCTCAGTGTTATTTACATGGGGAAGGTTTGGGGCCAAAAAAAAGTTCAACCCCCCTTTTATATAAATTATTTTATATATTAGCTGTCCTAAGTCAGTAATGTTTTTAAAACTGCAGAGATCCATTTTTAATTTTTTTTCCGATTACTCTTATGTCCTTATTGTGGATTTTCCCTACTGTCTATGTGTTTTTTGAATGTGATTGTTTTGATGTTATCTCTTGTTTGTAGAAAAAAAAGATATATATATATATATATATAACCCTAATTCGCTGGCCTAATTCAGCGACAGCTTTAGAAATCATAATAGGTCTCCAGTTTAGTCCAAAAGACTTTTTGTATCTACATTTTTTGTGTCTGGTGAATTTCCCAATTTCTTCCTGCTTTAGCACTGTAGGTTCTAGTACTTCTTCACTGTTATTTTATATTACTATATATACATAATAGTCTATTCAGCCATTTCCATGCTTTGAATTTGCATTTGGGTCCAGAATCTGGCAATAACTTGTTTATTGTACTCAGATTTAGCGCTGGCTCTGCATTTTTGAGTGTAATTTTTAGGTAAGTTACTTTTTTCTTGTAATGGATCTAGATATTCTATCAATTATTTTCAATAGGCTTTTGCTCAATATTATTAACATAAAGGGGGAAGGTTTGCTATCCACAAAACATGTTCAACCCCACTTTTATATAAATTATTTTATATATAAGAGCTGTCCTAAGTCAGCAATGTTTATAATGCTGAAGCATCCATATTTTTATATTTTAAACTCTATTATAGTTTTAATTTCTCATATATCCTTCCTAAAATCTTATGTCTGGTTATCTTGCGATTTCAATTTTTTTCAGTTTTGATTATTGAATATTCATCTCTCTTTACTAGAGAACTTTGTCTATATATATATATATATATATATATTATATTTAAAAACTTTGTTAATCAGAAAATATATTGTATTTTTTTAAATAAAAATTTACAAAAAGTTTTTAAACGAATAAAATGAAATTAACTATCTGAACTTTTAACTTTTTCTTCTTAATGAACGTTTAATCTTTATATACAAGTGTTAACTTGCATTCTCACACCTTCTTCTTCAGGGGGGGACTTTATAATATAATAATTTTGAAAGACCCAGTATTTCCCAAGAGGATTAGTATTTAAGAGAACGCGCGGATAGACCCGTCACAACGTACCATGATCATCAGGCTGCCGCTGCCAAATCAAAGTACAAGAGAAAAAGTCAAGGACGTGTATTGTTTGAAAAAACAAATTACTAGTCATAAATAAAAATAAGTTCTTTAAAAAAATATTATGGTTTTTCTCAATTAAAGTCAAGTTAGGATGTGAAATTAATTATAAAATAGATATTTTCAGATTAGTTGATACGACGTTAACCTCAAGTCCAGAACTTTGTAATAGTTATTAATGCTATTGTAATTAAGACAATTAAATCTATACCGTGAGATTATAATTATGCATGTAGTATTAATACAAAACACCTACAAAAGCAATTTACTTGCTACGTCACTGACCCCACCAAAGAATAGTCGTTCATGACTACCAATCACTTTTCGTTAAAAAAAATAACACCCTTCACACACACACACTGATTGGAATTCCAAGCTTCTTTTTCACTCACTCTCTTCCAAGTTACTTTCTAGCACTTTCATCATCAAGCGCCGACGCGGGAAGAAATTAGCAGACAGACAGTCGAGAGTGAGTGAGAGAGGGTGTAGTTAATTTAATTAAGAATATCCCTTTCCAAAAATGTCTCGGAGAGAAAGAGAGAAAGCTGTGCATTGCACAAAACACCATCTGCATCGTACACCTACGACTCAATTAACTCAGCAATCTCAAAAACGCCAACAGCAGGAATTATTAAAAGGATTCGTTACTAATTACCGACTCGCCTTCGACGGCGTACGTACGTGATGACGAAACTCGTATGGAAAAGAACAATCAACAAATTTAAAGGATGCACAGAGAGAGAAGGAGAAAAAATTATAAACATAACAACAATACAAAAAAAACCCCACTTCATCAGTCGAGCAGCAAGCCATATTTTCTTTCGTCAAAAATTAAAATTACGAACGGAAAACGCCAACGCCGAAAATATATAAATCGTAAAGTAAACACTGGAAATTGATCAAAAGGACGAACCAAGGCAGAGCCGAAAGGGTTTTCCTTCGAAGAAAACTATGGGAGATGGCGGGGAGGGGGAGTTGGAAGACGGTACAGGGTGGGAAGGGAGGTTAAAATCTTTCTAATCTGCTCTGTTGGCTAGGCCCGCCTTTTCCACGTTGTTTAATTACCGCGTGCTAGTTTAGAAAAGATTCAGGGAGCACGCACTTAATAACCTAATTAAGAACAGTGTTTTCGCCCTGTTAATTATATTGCCTAACTGTGCCGAGGAAAGAGAGAAAACAAGTTCTCCTTTGCCACAGCTTTTAATCCTTCAGATGGAAGTAACTCTGGCATTCTACATTTCGCTCGAGCTCTGGATACGAAAAGACTCAGTTTTCACAGCTTATTTATTCCTCTTGTAAGGGAGAATCGAGAGAACTTTAATTAAAGGAAATGTTATCAATTTAAATGGAGTTAAATTGAATTATATTCTTAATGTTTTGAAGTGCCTTATTGGGTGAGAGCAGATGTTAATCCAAGCGGGCATCCAGCGAAAGCTCGCGTGGAGCCGAGTTGTTTCCCTTCTGCTTCTTTTTTGTTCCTTTTCTGCTGCTGTTGCTTTCTTTTTTCCACTTTTATTATCGTCTGCTCTATTAGTTTGCTTGGTGGAAAGGAAAACTTGGCGCGAAAATGGCGAATGGATTAGTATTTGTTTTAGTCTTGCTGGTGCTACCTGTGGAGCGTAATTCTCAGAGGTGCTACTAACGCCTAATTACCGAGGGATTTGGACGTCGCAAATTGTGACTCTGGCTCGAAGCTGGCGCGCCATGGTAAGGTTGATACACCAGTACACGAGGTTCGTTCCAATTAGGAAGTGTTTCAAAGTTAAAAGAGGATTAAAGAGAGCGGGAAATATTTTTCATATTTAATAAACTTAAACGCATTCCCGTATAAGTTTAATTCGTTTGGGCGAAACCTTCGAATTCGAACAAAGTTGCCGTGAGTGAAGTGAAGAGGTGAAATTCTTGTTGAATAATTTTAAAAATCAAATTCGAATTGAAAATTTTTTTTAAAAGTAGTTACAGACGATTTTAGAAACTAGCGCAGTGAAATTTAAAATTAAGAAATAGTATTGAGACTGTCAGTGTTTTTGTGAGTTTTGCCTTTAATTAAGAATTAATACCAGATCTTACCTGCTTAGAACAAAATCAAAAAAAGAAGAAGTTTGATTTAATTTTTCTGCATAGTATATGAACACAAAATGCATAAGAAGAGCGAAAGTAGAAAATATTAATTAAGAATTTTAAGACAAGCGAAACTAATTATTTTGCAAAGGTTTAATCAAATTTCTCCAACAAAAATAACATTTCGATATCTCGCATTGTTTCTCAGTTTAGTCTTACTTAACTCTTACAAATGTGTGTGTATAAGTATATAGTTATAAGCATAAGAATATATTAGTTTCCAATTAATAATCCTGGAATTCATACAAAATCGTATCCAATGTCTAAACTAAACTCATTGGCGTAACAGCCCATGAGGGCCAAGGCCTACTGTGCCCATGTCAGTATACAGGAACATTGGGCGCTGAGGTGCATGAGCAGATGTCCCGATCAGGTGGTCAGTCTGAAGTCAAAAAAATAACTCAAACAAAATTAACAGATTTTATGAGTAATTAAATTTAAGGACGCATGTGGTAATGTATGTTTAGAATTTCCAATTACAAAATAATGTATGTGTTTAAAATTACTTGTACGCTTTAAATTAGAAAATGTCCATAAAATTCATTAATTTTAATATAAAATTATTTTCTTTTTGTTAAAAATACAGTGTCTTCGACATTCTTTTGTCTTTTTTTCCTTGCAGTTTTTCTTCGTATTATTTTTTTTTATGAGTTAGATGTATAAAATAAATATACATTAATTTACAAAAAGGTGTGAATAATTACTTTATATATATATATATATATATATATATATATATATATATATATATACACATATATATATAAATATATAAAAGAAATTTGTATAATATTTCAAAAACCAGAAATAATAGATAATGAACATAACAAGAAATAACGTAATAAAAATATAAAAGAAAAACATGAAGATCGAAAAAATACAAAAAAGGAACCATAAAAATTACAAAAAAGGAACTATAAAAAAGAAGAACCTAGCGAGTCAGAATGCAATTTCGGACCTAGGACCGAATAAGTGGGGTTAAACTAGTTTGAAGGCGCCAAACTTCCCCCTTTGCAACTCGGTAGGAAAAACCAAATAAAATAAAATAAACGAAAATTCAAAGTATATAAAAAAATTCAAAGTATATAAAAAATAAACCAAAATTCAAAGTATACAAAAACTCACAGAGAGTATGATAAAACAACTGATTAATATTCTGAAACAAATTCTCCCCAATTTCTTAAAGCAGAAAAATCCTAAAAAACAATCACGAAAAAATTATTAAACGAAATCTTCCTACTTACAGATCTTTTTCCAAGAGAATCAAGAGTCTTGGGGGTATCTTTGAACGTATCTTTTGAACTACCTTTTACGCTAACCAGCATAGATAGATAGATATCGAGATAGATGACAATCAAGTTTGGTAGGCTTTGAATTGGTTGATTGTCAAAAATGTAAATTTGCTAGGCTCTAATTTGGTTGGTTGTCAAAAATGTGTAAGATGTTTAAGATGTGTGTGGAAAAGATGTAAACTGTGATATGAGTGTTATGATATAATCTTCACAGCAAGACCACTAACATGCTGACTTTGAAATCCTATTGTTTGTGTGGTGGATTTGGAATCAGAAGTAGCAAGACGACTAATATATTTGTGATGAATATAAGTTCTTTAAAAAGTTAAAAGGGTATTCATGATCTAAACAACATTTTAAAATTTTTTGATATTATTAAATTTATCTAATTTGTGGGTAGTTAAGTTATCATTTCTAAATAAAAAATTCAAAATAACATTTCTGTAAATTGATAAATGCAAGTTACTATTCCATACAGGAATTTTAATTATATGGAACTTAAAAAAATCTCTTTTGTCAAAAATGTTACTGACTACATTATTGTTAATAAGATGTAAATCTAAATCCAAGAATTCTACATATTAGAGTTAAAAATTAGTTTTAAGGAGGTTGTGAGAATTTTAAATTTATAAACACTATATATATATATATATATATATATATATATATATATATATATATATAGTGTTTATAAATTTAAAATTTGTTTTATGTGGTTTATAAGGTATATTAAAACATGAACCTCTATATAACGAATTTTCCATATAACGAACTGGTCCGAATGTATATATATATATATATATAGGCTAATTCTCTACAAACAAGAGATAACATCCAAACAATAACATTCGAAAAACTCATAGACAGTAGGAAAATCACACAATGAAGGACATATGAGTAATCGAGATTAAAAATCATAAAATGGATGCTGCAGTGTTATAAACATTACTGACTTAGGACAGCTATTATATAAATATATATATACAGTCGGGCCTCTATATAACGAAGTCGCTAAATAATGGAAAAAGTTCGTTATATAGAGATTCATGTTTTAAAATACTTTATATAAATCACATAAAACAAATTTTAAATTCATAAATACTATATATTAAACAAAGTAATTATTCACACTTTTTTAAAAATTAATATATGTTTATTTTATATGTCTAACCCATAAAAAAAAAAAGAAAAACTGCAAGGAAAACGAGAAAAAAGAATGTCGAAGAGTACACTATATTCTCAATTTTAAAAAAATAATTTCATATTAAAATTAATGAATTTTAAGGATATTTTCTCTTTCTCTAATTCAAAGCAAACAAGTAATATTAAGCATACATTATTTTTAGCTAGAACACAGGGTCACGGGACAACTTCACTGAGTGTGAAAGGGGATATCGATGGGATTAAAGGTAGATGAAAGGTCCAGAACTCTATTGCTCTAGGCGAGTTAGGATCTAATAAAACTAATTCATAAGATTTATGACCATCATAAAATGTGTTAAGAGAATAACTTGAGATGTTCAGAAATACTTTGAAAATAGGGAGAAAAGAAATTTAATCACATAAGAAAAGTTCGTGATATAGAAAATGCACTTCGCTATAGAGAGGTTATTTTACGAAAAAAATCGTGAAATGTTCAAGGTTCCAGAAAAAAGTTCGCTATATAGAAAAATTCCCAAAATAGAGGTTTGTTATATAGAGGTTCGACTGTATTTATATTTTAATTGTTCATAAATAAATTTATATACGCCCATTCATTGCTGCATTTTTGTACTGTAATTTGCTACATAATATTTAAATAAAAATTTTCGCGACATAAAAATAGTATTACGTAAGCAAATGCGGAATAGGCTTAAAATATCCTGTGGCTATAATCGTTTATAGTAAGGAATAGATCATCAGAAGAAAAAGATTTATTTAGATTCAATTTTATTCATTATTAATTCGATTAATTAGACCTTTTTACAATTATTCGTATTTAGAATAATACAATTTTAACAAATAATTCTGAAACTCTAAATTATAATCCCAAGAGTCTATTTGAAAGTTAAATACAACTGAGTGTGACGGGCTCACGTATCTTTTCTTTAACATAACCTCTGGGTTCTTTGGTGGCCAAGATTAATGGCAACTCTTTTCCAACCAAAACCCAAGAAGCGAGATGTGAACAAGAAATGCAAATAAGATAGCTTTTAAAAGAACAGAAGTTTCAGTAAGCGAGATGGCAATTTGGGGCATGTTATGTTTGGAAGAGACTAGAGGGATTTGACAGCCCATCTTGAAGTTACCTGGAAAAATCAGCCATTAATACAAGATGCATACCACTGCACGCGCACCCAGACATTTCCATATAAAAATCGAATCTGTTTGGATTAAGGTAGGACTGATTATTTGATATTAAGATTGTAATATTATTAGAAGTGAGAGTAGGCGGATTAAATAATTATTTAGAGAAAGTGGTCTAAGTTACGCGATTCGGTTGAACTATCTTTGTGTGTTTGCTCATTCTAGATTCTCGCTTATTTGAATTTATCTAAATTGTTAGATATTTCGGTTCTATTCTTAATAGTCATATTAAGAATTTAAAATGTCTATTCCTTTTGCAAAGCCTACACCTCTAGCTCACGCTGACAATCAAAGATACGGTCACCAAAGGGGGGCGGTATCACACTGAGATACGTAGAAAAGTTTTAAAGCAGCGATAATTTTTTTTCTATAAAGCTATGAATAAAAAAATCTCATACATAACTAAGACAGAAGTGGGCAATTTTTCTGGCTCGAGGGCCAAATTGGGGGCGTGGAAGTTACAAGAGGGCTGTCCCTTTTAAAAATGATTGCATTCATTAGTTAATTTTGAATCTTAGAAAAATGTGCAAATTTACTGTATGCATAATATTATATAAAATTCGACAAATATACCATAAAATCTGGCGTATAGTATGCACCGGCGTATAACGCGCACCCATATTTTCAAGCTGCATTTTTTAATTTTAAGGTATGTTCGCCGTATAACGCACACCTATTTTACAAAGAAACCAGAAGTGAGCATGTGCAATGCTTGTATGGTTTTAAGTCATTTATTCGAGTTCTCCCAGAAATTTGAAAAAAAAAAGTGTACTATTAGAATCAAAACCCTTTAACTTCATTAGGTACGTCATTTTTTTTCAAATATATAGCATTCCGATTTATATAGAAGTTTAACTTTTCCTATGATCATCTATTTTTTTATTTTTGAATCTATCATTTTTTTACCCGGCCGACAACGTGCACACGTAAATTTCAATCTCATTCTTTGTGTTAAAAGTACGCGTTATACGCCGGATTTTATGGTAAGTTGAACAAAATAGAGGTAGTTTTATTCAATGTATTCATTGTGCTAATTTCATATCATCTATAACTGCAAACTCATTTAATTTTAGAATCAGTTAAATGAGACAAATGTACCTTATCAGGAAATTGCTTGTTAAAATTCTCAGCGCAGCTTACAAGTTAATGTCAAACAAATTACATCCATACTTCTTCTTGTGTTGATATATAAAAAATTTTAATATTAAAAACCTTTCATAAAAAAATTTAAATTTTAAATTTTAAAAAAATAATTAAATGAATTGAAAAAAAAAAAAACTGATCCGGGGAATCAAACCCCCAACCTCCAGCATAAAAAGCAGACGTTTTTTAAAATTTAATTGTAAAAAAAGTAAGATGAATTTCATGTAATTTCCCCCAAATTGACTGGCCATTCGAGGGAATTACTTGAGGGGTGAACACCCAAAAGAGTACTACATTACCCCAAGTCTCGATCCCAAATGTTTTTTAGTCTGCCCCCCCTTGTAAGATATATACAGCAGAGGCCTTTTCATTTCATTTATTTTTTTTTTTTTTCCTAAGCTATCTATTGCACTTATTCCGATAAAATACTTGAAAAATTAAAAATACAGAATTTTAAAACAAAAACTAATTTTTTTAAAAAAAATGTTAAATTAAGTTGAAGAATTAAAAACTTTTCTGAAATGTTTAAAAGTGTAATTCTGAGACTTAGGAAAAATAGATTTTAGATATACTTCAGACCATCTCAAGAATTTAGTTTTCAGCCTGATTGTGATAACAATAATAAAAAGCACTTTACTTTTAAATTTCTACTTCAGTTAAAAAAGAAAATAAATAAGATTTTAAAATTATAAATATAAAAATAACAAATGCGTTTTGCATTCATTTTCATTTTTAGAAATTTTTGGAAAACAATCAACTACCACCAACCATGTAAAGAAACTTGGACAACAATAACTCATTCATTTTTTTGTACAAAAGTAAAAAAAAGTTGAAATTTTTTAAAAAAATAATTAACTTGTCTTTGATTATAGAGTTTCTTAGCCTTTTCTTTAGTAATATGTTTTCATTCTTAAGAAGTGTGTTTTCAAATTCGTATGAGATCCTAATAAAACAACAATGTAATAAATAATTATGTTTGAATTCTTAAGGGGAAATCGTAAAGCATGTTTTCTTTATAGGTGGAAAAATTGTATCTAAAAATGCATGGTCTATTCTGGTTTCAATTGATATCAAATTACAAACGTAAAAAAAAAAAATGCCTTTTAAACTATTTCACAAATTTGCTAGAAAAAAAATATATTTTTTCAGTATTTCGCTTTTATATATGGAATCCAAATGCACCTTCTCTGCATACAGTTTTAATAGTTCTTAACAATATTTAGGAATGCAAATGTTGCTGAGGAAGGAAAGTTTCATATATTGATAGGTTATCGATGTCGAAATCAAGAGATAGAAATATTATTAGTTTTTTACTTTGAAATTGCGTGTATTGCTTTTATGTTACGTAGTTAATAAAATAATCATTTTTCTCATGAACAACACGAATTAATCGATTTTTTTAATTAGTTTGTCGATTAATTACACTCTTATGAAAT